>OY829914.1:273378588-273945515 GCA_963691935.1 Nephrotoma guestfalica | reverse complement strand
TATATATATATATATATATATATATATATATATATATATATATATATATATATAGAAGAAGAACTTGAACCTCTGTTTAATGCACATTCCACGAGGTTGATGATTTCCCATGAAATGTGGTGGTATGAATTGATGATATGACTGTGTCTTGTACTTTAACTTATCCCCCTTTAAAAATCCTCGTCTCGTGGATTATAAATCTATTTTGATTGGTTGTATGCCCATGTGTGGTGTTGCTGGAGTTGTGGTTCCTTCTTTAGGAAGCCAAACCATTTCGTTATTTTTCTTGTATCCCATGCGTGCTATGAAAATGATAATTGTTATTATTATGATTGTTACTATCCCGATGGCTCTTGCATTGTTGGTTTGATAATCTATGGTGAGTTTGTCCAGTAGACTTATGCTCTTTTGATGCAGGTTGTGCAGGTAGTCTAGGTTGAGCCTAACTCCCCTTTGCGAGATGTTTGTTAGGAGTACGGGTGGAAGAATTTGTGATGTATTTATCTCCCTGTTGGTGAATGTCCATCCTTTTATTTCCAGGGTTTCATTTTGTTTTGTTTTAGTGTACCATTGAAGTTGTTCAGAAATATGGTATTTTGGTCTACCGGTTCGATTATCTCTTTCTCATTGAAAGAAAATTCGCAGCCTGCGTTAAATCCTTTCAACTGATTTATACAGTGATCTTCATTCAATTCCTGTAACAGGTTAAGCCCACAGATAGTGATTTCTCTTCTACTTTTGCATTGATTGATTATGCCGTGTATTCTATGTTGGTTAAGTAGAATTTCACTGTATTCCAGGTGAATCTGCTTATTGTTCTTGATGGTCGATCGTAATTTTACGTGGTGAAATTCTTCCCCGTTCGTTTTTGGTATCGAAATTACGTATAGGATTATCATGTCACGCATCAACAAAGTTGGTTCCGCATGCTCTATAGCTTCTATCTCGTTGTAATACGAACTACTCTGACTATTTCTTTCACCTCTTCCTTAAGCAAATGAAGGCGATTGAACATCGTTTGTTGGAATACATCGTCAGCGTTTCCTTCTAGGTGCAGCTGGATTTCATTGTGCTGCTTGAGGATCTGTTGGATCTTTTGGGTAATGACGTTGTTTACTTTGTATTGCACGTTGTTATTTTAGATTATTCTGCTCTGGCTGCTGAGTATGGCATCCCAGTCAGTAGCATCTGGTGAGCCAGCAATCCATTTCCAAACTGAGTCAATCCAATTAATGGAGCGTTTGGTCTTCGGCTTGTGGTACTTAAGTTCTAGCTGTGATTTCAAGATACTAGATGGGCTAATATCCTTTATCTCCGATTGAATTGTGGACAGGACATCTTCGTAACAGCTAATGTGAGCTTGATGTGAGTTTTGTGTATTCTTCTGCCGAAGGACTTTATTGTCTTTGGCAACAGTTTCTTTCCTGAATTTCGGTCTATCTTTGCCTTGATTTTGTTTGTAGCAGTGAATATTGTTTCGCCAATTTCATAAGATTTGGGCTCGTTTCTTTACACATTCTCCCTTTGAATTTTTAGCTTTTGGCTATTTGTTATTCGTTCTACGATGTCTTCATTGACTTTTTCTCTAAAGTATAACAGATCTTGGTAATTTATTCGTTGTAATCTACCGAGGAATATATCGCTCGGTTTTTTTCCTATAACTGAGTGCACGGTATTGTTGTACCGGTCTACAGCTATGCTGACCAATTCTTTTGTCGTGAAGTCCTTATATTCGGCTTTGACGCATCTCAATATTTCTATTACCGTTGAATGGACCCGTTCAACTGTGCCATTCGCTTCACTATTGTTGGTTGGTGTTAAATAGACCTTTATTCCAAGTGTTTTGATATAATTGGTAATGATAGGACTCACGAAGCTAGGTTCGTTATCCATCACGAGCATTCTTGGTGTCGTGAAGTAATGGAACGCCTTAACCATCTTATCTCTCAGATATAGTACCGATTGATCTTTGATATGGAAGAATTTTGCAAATTTAGAAAACTTATCCACACATGTGATAAATTTTTAGTTTTTCAAGTCTATAATGTCGATGTGTATTATCTCTGAGGAATATGTAGATACTGGTGTTACCTGCATTTCAAGCCCCAAAGATGTCTATCATACTTGTTCTCATTACAGGTTTCACAGTCTCTTGTGTACTTCTTAACCAGACTGGCCATATGAGGGAAATAATATTTTTCGAAAATTTGTTGTTTGTTCTCTTTCCAATTTCGATAAGCCCTTCTGTGCTCCTCTTCGATGATTCGGAATTTATTATCCTCATTGCAGATGTTCTCCACTATTCTCCACTATTGTAATTGTTGATATGTTGTTGGTGAACTTCCTGAAGAGTTTGCATGTATTCTTCTGGGATTTTTATACCGTTCAATGACGTCGGATGTAATTTCTTCTTCAGGATATTTGTTAGAATCTCTTTATTTATATCCGGTAGTGAAATATAATGTCGATGGTAGTTGTTGTACGGTTCCTCGTAGATGTACATGTCGTCCCCTCTACTGATTATTATCTGAACCTTGAAGACATTTATCGGCGACTCACAGTGTTGGATTAATTGGGTTCCATCCTCCTCAGCGCTGTGTACCGTCCCACTGATTGAAGATGATAGTGTGTTCACTTCCTCCTTTAACCTCGATAAGGCATCTGCCACTTTGTTAGTTATGCCTGGTTTGTATACTAACTCATAGTTGTATTCTTCAATGCGCGCTTTCCTTTTTTTGAGTTTGTTGTTATTGTTTCGGTTACTTAGAGCAAACGTCAATGGTTGATGGTATGTTACTATTTTTATTTTTTTGGCACCATACAGCTAGTTTCGAAGACTCTCCAAGGCTCACACTATCGCCAACATCTCTTTTTCATTTGTGACGTAGTTTTCTTCCGAAGTGTTTAGGGATCTCGAAACATACGTGATCGGGCAATCTTTTCCTATTTCGCCTTGCGATAGGACCGCTCCTACGCTGGTGTTTGAAGCATCCGTTGTTAGGATAAAGGGTCTATCGAAGTCGGGGAATATGAGTAGGTTTGATGACGGCAACTGTTCTTCCAGCTGTTCGAAGGCTTTTAATTCTTGTTTACCAAGCTCGATTTTGACTTTCTTTGATTTATTCGCCTTTACCTGGGCATTCTCCCCCTCGTGAGATTTGTTAGCGGTTTAGAGATTTTAGCAAAACCACTGATGAATCGTCGGTAATAAGATGTTAGTCCAAGGAATCCCCTTAATTCCTTAAGGTTCTTCGGTGGTATGAGATTCCTAATGGCTGCTACTTTTTTGGGTCTGCTTTTATGCTCGAACTGGTTACGATGTAACCCAGAAATTCCGTTTCGTTTTTCAGGAATTATTTATTGAGGTTTTATTGAAGTTAACCGGGAGTTTTGCGTCTCTTAGTTTCTTAAAGATTTTTCTGACGTTATCAAGATGTTGGTCCTCAGTAACAAATTTCCCCTATGAACTCTTTAAGGACGTCGTCTATCATACATTGAAAAATATCGGGCGCGTTCTTCAGCCCGAACGGTAGCCGCAGCAATTCGTATTTCCCATTCAATGTTGAGAATGCGGTTTTTGGAATATCCGTTTCTTTCATCTTTATATTATGGAAGCCTGAAGTCAAGTCAATTGTTGTGTAGAACCTCGAATTCCCTAGGTTTGCGATGGTGTTGGTTATGTCTGGGATCGGGTAGGTATCAGGAATACTAACTGCATCCAGTTTTTTGAAGGCAATTACCATGCGGTACTTTTTTATTTCCGAAGCGTCTATTTTTTCCACGATCCATATAGGCGAATTGTACGGGCTTTTCGATGGTCTGATTACCCCCTCTTCTAAGAGTTTTGCTACTTGCTCGTCAACTTCAGTCCTCATGTTTATGGGGTACGGGTACATCTTCCTATATACTGGATCTTCCGTTGTTGTTCTTATTTCTGCTCTTATGTTCGTATCGATGATTTATCCGTCGTTGATCGGTCCAAAAATTTGTAGGAACTCATTAATTAGGGTTTTCAATTTAAATTTCGTTTTTCCGCCCAAATGGCTATCTCTGACCTCGATGTTGTTCACTTGGGTCGAGATTTTCCAATGGAATACTGACACCTGGAGAAATGGTTAGTATGTTTTTTCTCCTATCTATCATGGCCTCTACCTTTTTAAGGATGTCATCGCCGATTATGCCGTCGAATGAGGTCAAACCAGGTAACACAAAGAAGTCCACTGAGATGTCATTCCCAAATTTTTTAAATATGAGTGCTGTTATTTTGTGTTTTATTGGTGTGTCACACCCATAGCGAGTTCTTTCCTAATAAAGATTTTGTTGGCCCCCGTATCAATGAGAATTTTCAGTATTTTGTTGTTTCGGCATTTATACTCTAGGTAAGGTAGGCTTGAAAGGCCTCCTCTATAAAATTTACCTCACCCGTTGGATCGGAATCTTCATCTTCGTTGTCCTCATTGTTTTGAATATATTCTTCATATCCTTCGCATTCCTCGTAACGATCTTCACTTTGCTGTTCCAAGTGAAACACACTTTGTTGTTTTTGAGCCTTCACTGTGTTCTTATTGATGTATCTACTGACATTGGTGTTGGTGGCTTCGGTTGTTGTGGCCGTTGTGGTAACCTGACATCTTGTTGTTGTTGATTAATTGCATATCCCATATTTTTTTGCTATATGGATAACCTTGGAAGCGGTTATGGTGCTTCTTGGTGGAGCTTGTTTTGCGAATAAATTTGGTTGCCTGGAGCTGTGACCATATTGCTGTTGTTAAACATCCTATCATGTATGGCTAGGTTTCGGAAATTTAGAATTGAATTGTTCTTTGAATTGTTTACATTCTGGATATCTCGGCTGAAATTCCTCTAACAAATCTATGCGCGGTTCCTATACATTTCCATTAAAACTTTCATTGTGACTTTATCTTATTTATAATGAGTGAGAGCTGATGATTAACGTTAGCGTAGAACTCATCGACGCTTTTGTTTCCCTGCGTTAATCTGCTAAGTTGGTGTTCCAGCGTACGTTGGTCGCTTTTATCGGCGTAATCGAGTGATAAACAGTTTTTGATCTCGCTCCAACTACCGTTGAAAATGTTGTACGATATGAGGGCCGAATCCGATGTTCCCCTTATTTGTTGACG
The DNA here is from genome assembly GCA_963691935.1 of Nephrotoma guestfalica. Classification (NCBI taxonomy): domain Eukaryota; kingdom Metazoa; phylum Arthropoda; class Insecta; order Diptera; family Tipulidae; genus Nephrotoma; species Nephrotoma guestfalica. Next base: position 273,940,374 of record OY829914.1, on the reverse strand, counting down.
TATGCTTTGGAGATTGGCCCGACAGATCGGCTTGTCTCTGACAATCCCATAATCCTCCAATATACCCTCTACACTATTTATCCACGATACATATTGTTGGGGATTCCCGTCGAATACTTGTAAGTCTTTTACACAGTCTGGGAGTTTGCTAATCTCTTGCTCTCTCTAAATATATTTAAAACCGGTTTCGTCTATTTTATGAGTAACACAATTTCATACCAATTTGATATTTGGTATGTTTGACGTCTGTTTGAGTGACGTCAATGCCAGACATTTAATTATCTTTGAAATAAGGAGTTAGTAGACTATAAACTTTTTCTAAAGTCAGACTTTGGGGTCAGAAGTATAATGCGCTTAAACGTTTAAATTTGGTTAAGCAGTTACTTGACATCAAAGTGACATCTAGCACTGGCGAAAGTCTGTTATACGAATAGAGCTGGCCTACTTTTAATATATCCTTATATATGGCGTGCCTCTATTATTTTCCGACTTGGTTCGTCGACAAATGATATTTTTAGTTTTCGGATATCTAGGCGAATAAGTGGCTTTTGGTTTACCGGAGATGCGATCCTCGGGGAAATTTTATCGAATCTGGTGGATGATTGATGGCCATCAACACATAATGCTAGAGATATCCACGGAATACTGGGTATACCGGCATTTTGAGGATACTTTCTAGAATTTTTATTGATTTGCGATGGCCAACAAAGATCCCCTGTACACTTTTCATATTTTGTTTCTTATAAATTCGATAAAAATTTCCCAAGGGTCGCATTGATATACCGCATATAACTTGTTTGCGTATATATCTCTAGAATTATGTTTTAATGGCCATCTAACCACTACGAGACTGGGTGTAAAATTCTAGAATGTCGAAGAGGTAAGAACCTTTTTCTTGTAAAAAATTGTTTTTAATGAGTCAAACTGAAAATTCAATCCTGCCGTATTTTTTGTGTGTAAAGCTACACTTTTGATAAATGTTAAATAATTCACTCCGGTAAATATTAAGTAGTCAGTGATGAGGAGTGGAAATCAACTTAGGATTTAGAATCTTCATGTTTAATTCTGGTGGGTGATCAAATAATTCGTTTTGGTGAAATATTTGTTTTTAAAATGGCCAATTATGATTAGTGGAACTAGAGCAACGGCTACAAAAATATGCAAAATATGTGATAGCTTTAAAAATTCGGCATGAAACTTCCAATCAATTTCAAATCTAAAATCTAAATTACATTGCAAGTTATAAAAAAAATATTTACCTCCCGCACGCACATTAAAATTTCTTCGCCGTCTAAAGGCACACCCCAATTCAACTTCATTCAAACATGTAATAATCATGATCATCATAATCATTCAATATTTAATGTACAAAACATTATGTGTGCGTGTATGTTATGATTTTCCAGAGAACCGAATTCGATTTGAATTTTCAACTTTTGAATGTTAATAGAAGAAAATTCAATTTTCCAGTTTCGTTTTTTTTTGTTATTGGTACAAAAAAATAAAATAATAATAATAATGGAAATACATATATAGGAATAATAAAAACAGATCCTTTTTTTATTTTTATTCCGAATTTTCATTTTTTGTCGTCATTGATTTTCCTTTTTTTATTATTTTGGTCTAAAATATTTCCGTTACGAAACTGCCGAATCTAAAGCTCGGAGTGAGAGTGAAATTTTTATACAAAAAAAAAAATGTAAAAATTGGAATTTTCGTTTAAAATTCAAATCGAGAGGATTTCAAATTTCGAGTATGTGTGTGTATGTGTTTAATTTTGGGTTTCAGTTATATATAAACAAAAAGGACACCTAAAATTGTGCTAAAATAAATTGAATGATTATAGAGGTTACATACAATAAATAAGGATATGTGTATGCTTTATACAGTTAAAAAGCTTAAATGATATAGAGAGCGAGCAATGTATAGATACTGAAGTGAACAGACATTTACTTTTTATTCAAATCCTTTATTGTAACCTTTTATATTTTACAGAACTTTTGGTTCATTCATATAAAAAAATATTTTTTTTTCTAGTATTTTCCCGTTCCCCCATATACAGGGTGGCATTCATATTTTTAAGAATTTATTCGTATCTTTAACTCATTTATATGAGCTTTCTGTATCTGTATGCGTATGTAGACGAAAAGCAAAATTTGTAAATGGTATGTACAGAGTGCAAATAAAAAACGAAAATCAATATATTATACGAGAGATATGTTGTGTGCTTTTGGAAAAAAGCAAAGCACAAGAAAAAATTCCAACCATCTATGTATTGAACATTAAGATAAGTTCTCTATAAGATGTAATATTATTACTCAAAAGTTGTAATCAAATATTGATAAAAAATAGAAACGGGAAATGAAGGGAGAACTTTTTTTTGTTGTGCTTCAGTTTTGAGAAAAGCAAAAGTTCGATTTTTGTTTTTTATATTTCTTGGAAATCATGTGTGAATTTTGCCATGCGGTTGTCTCATCTCGTACGGATGTATATTTATATCTAGACATGAGTATAATGATGGGTTGAATTGAATATTGAATACAGTTTGTTAGCAAAAAAAAATTTTTCGAATTGGGAATTCAACCGAATATTCAATTGAACTAAATGCTGCAAGGTACTCTTTAATTCTGATTACGAATTCCCAACGTGATAAACGCGAGCGTAAAGTGTTGATTTTTCTATTTAGCGTTGATTGAATACAACAGCGAAGTTATTGATTTAATTTATTTTGTGATGTACTGACACGGTTTCATGGTTTGATTATCATCAACTTAAATCAAATAATAATGTTGGGTTTTATTCGGACGATGAGTTGAAATTTGGTATAAAACGACTTTTTCTCATAAATTCTATTTAATTTATTTATTTTAGAAGCGTCACAATGAATCCAGAATGGTCTTGAATAGTCTGGGTTTATTAAAAGTGGAGCAGTTGTTAATAGGGATTTTAACTTTTATAGAGCGATTGGAGCTTCCGCTGAAAAGGAAAATTCGTGTCACCCCTTCGTAGTTAGGTATAATTCTCTGGTACCATCTTTTCATACCAAGTAGCCTAGGGATTTGTTTTTCCGTTGAGGGGAGGGAGTGGCAAATTTTTTATAGCTTCCACTTTTCCGAGTTCGTTTTAATTTCTCCTTCTCTTGGGCTCCGATATAGCCCAAATACTTAATTTGTTTAATAAAAACTGACTTTTATTAACATTTACAGTAAACCCAGCATCAGAAAGGGTTTTGGAGACGATTTCTGGTAATTGTCGATAATCTCTTCTAGTGAAGAGGCTCTTGATCTTGTGATGGCGGGGCCTTTGGATGACTATGTACAGAGTATCTTCTGAATATACACGAAGTTGAAGTGGGCTATTAAAAGTTTTAAGCCCGTTAAATCAGCTGGTCCGGATGGAATTGTACCAACAGAAGTTCAGAAAAACTCTTAGGGCTTTCTCCCTTGGCTGGAAGTTATCTTCAAAGGGTGTCTGAAGCTGGGGTACATCCCAAACAAATGGAGGGAGGCTAGGGTGATTTTGATGCCGAAAGCGGTTAGAAGCTCGCACAGCAATCCTAAGGACTCAAGACCAACATCTATGTCATCCTTTTTGCTGAAAATAATGGAAAGGCTGCTGGATGTTCATATTCGTTCGAGAATTGTACCCAGAAACTGGGCACACTCCAAAATGCGTACTTTAAGAGTTCCGTGGACACGGCATTACATTCCTCTGTTCGGGAAATTAAGAAGTCACTGGATTTTCAGGCATTCTCGTTGGTGGCGTTTCTCGATATCGTGGGCGCTTTTAACAACGTGAAGGTGGAAGCAATTAGTGAAGAATTGTTGCCACTTGAGATTGAATACACAGGAACCAGGCTAATTAATCACTTGCTATAGAAACCGGAACGAAATCGTTACTCAATAAATACATAACTTGTCTTTCAATTTTTTTTAAAATAAGTTCAAATTTAATGTTGTATTTTCGGTAAAGTTAACTAGACGCATCACGCAACCTAGAAATATAAACGCAGTCATTTATATTTTTATTTTAATATTTTATTTTATTAAGAAGTTCTTTAATCGTTCTAGCTATTTGTAGTAATATTAAAATGTGTACTAGCCTCATTCTTTAAAATTACTTCAAAGTTCCTGTCCTTGAGAGAATCATATATAGATTTTAAGCAGTCCAATGAAATCTCTGACCAGGCAGCTTCAATTTCTGCAATCAGCTCATCGTTGGATTCGTATTGTTCGCCCCGTTCATAAACTGGGCGAGTGAGCCAGCCCGAAACGTTTTGGATGATATTTGAATCCGGGAAATAACATGGCAATGGTAATAAGTCAACGTTTAGACTCGCAATTCACGACTTTATAGCGCGGACATTATGTATGGGCGCACTATCCTGTTCAAAAATTCACTGAAGAGGCCCAAATAGCTCTCGAATTTTTGAAAAAACTGATTGCAGCGTATCTTTATATGAATTTCCAGTCATTTTATTCGAAACAAAATTCAATTTAATAGCGCCCCACTATATGAAATTGCATCTCTGCGAATGTCAGGTTTTGGTAGCAAGTTTCGATTTTTGGGGTTCGGCGACATAAAAAACGGATCGTTGCAACCAATTTAAAAAAGAAATCTGTTCAACAAAATTCAATTAACAACTCTGTTTAACAAATTTCAAAAGATTGACAGATTGACTTGCGTTCCAGAAAACCTACCCATATGTCAATTTTATGAAATGTTGAACAGATTTCTTAATTGAAATTGGTTGCAAGAACCCCTTTGTTAAAGAGCCGTTATTTAGATCGCCGATCGCAGGAACCTTTCGATCTATTTGTCCCGGTAAGAGACCATATCCTGAACATGCCAGAAAATCTATCCTCATGTCAATCTTTTGAACTTTATAGAATAAATTTCTAATTTGAACTCTTAGAAGTTTTCTTTTTTATTAGCATTTTGAAAATTTACTAACGTATAATCTTTTATTTCATTTCTATTAAATAAGTTTTGTCTATTTGATCCTTTATTTATATTTCCAACAATAAAGGTTATATCATGCAATACTAATGAAACAACAACAATAATAAAGAAATTCTTTGGAATAAAATCTTTGGAAATGACGCGCTGAAAATCTATAATTTATTTTTATTTCAAACCCACCCATCCTTATATTTTTTGAGATTTCTGTGCAACATTTGTTGCATGCAACATTTGTTGCATGCAATATTTGTTGCATGCAACAAATTTGGGATTTTTTTTTGGGACGTACATCTTTTTTCCCATTGTTATTCATTCGCAATTCATGTGCTGCTGGCGAATTCCAATCTTTGTTGTTTGCGTCGAATTGGTGATTTGCAGGCATTAAGCCCAGCTGCCGTTCTGAATTTTGTTGGTGGAAAGGGTTGAATTGAACGCGAGCCTATGGATTGTTTTTGTATTATGATAGTTGCTTCCATAAGATGCACTGTCTTTTAAAACATTTCACACAGCATGTTCACTACGCTTGATTTTACGACTTGTAACACGGTTGGAAAATCCCTCCAAGTGGTAGGCATCGATTTATGCCCTTTCTCCGTATTTGCTCAGATTGCTATGTTTAAATTTTTATTCACTGCTGTTTTACTGAGTACTAATTTAGGTCTCTTCTCTATAAAAATATATTCTTGGTTCCGCGAGAAAATACAGTAAATTTTACATTTAAAAGTAAACTTTCAATCAAGTGAATCCCAGTGTACAAAAATACTCCAATATTTTGGAGTTTGGCTTAATTAGATTAAAATTTAGTATTGTTTGATAGGAATACAAGGACGAATATTTGTAGTGTCAATGCTGTTTATTTACGTTTTCCGTTTATTTTCTTTCATTGAAATATATTAACAGTTTGACAGTTCCTTCTTTTTTTCGAAATTGTTCTAAAAACCAAAACTTTATCAAATGCGGAAAAGGAATGAAGCTCTTCATCTAAAAATGGTCCCATTATCAGAGGAACCTTAAAATTGCATTGATTGCTACCAGTTATAGTAATTTTCGACGTAGTCGACATATTGCTTTACATTGTCGACGGAACCTTTTTAGTTGTCTACATATGTAGAATATTAATTAACTACGCAATGCAGACAATACGTCATATCGCGTTGAATTAATTTTCGACATGATGGTGACAAAAATAGCGTAGACTATTAATTAATTTTTGCGTAGATAATGTCGATAAGATTCGTAGACTGTGATAGCTGTTATTAATTCTCCGATGAACTGGTGCTTTAACATTTTGTTGTGTAGTGATGATTTTATTAATTGAAGAGCCGTCACTCAAAGTAGTTTAGGTCTTTGTGACGTCTACCACATTTTCACATAATTGTACTACACAACTAAGTCATTATATGCAAGAAAATTACCGATTTTGCTTCAACCTGTTTTCCGAGCCAGGATGGAGTTCTTCATTGCCATATAAAATCAAATCAATATCAACGTTTCGGTTGCTGAAGTGAACAAATATAACAGTCGTCAGTAAATTTTGAGTGATGAAACTCATGTTTGACATCATATAGTCGTAATGCAAAGATGTTGCCATGTACGCCATCGCGGGTTGTATGAAGGTCGCTTTTGATGTTGGAAATAATGGTTTAAATAATTAAAACGTTTTGTTCATTCAGTCTGCCCCTGCAAGACATCACTTGATATAAAATCACACCGGCTGGCACATGGTGAGTTATTTTTTCCAGTTCTTATCGCAACAGAGCTGGTTTTAGGATTTGGTACTGACAACTTGATTGTGACCTTTCAAAAGGCCTCGATTAAAATTTATTGTATCTCCTTGAAGTTTAACATTGAAATAAGTGTATGCATTGACAGAGCTATTAGTCGATTGCCATCCGTATTTATACTACATAATGTCCTGCGTCACGACTGTCCATTATGCCAAATAGTGCATTTGCTATGTTGCCTACAATGTTGACAGCCCCTCTTTGTTGTCTGGTGTTCCCATTATGATGCATTGTACCTCTTGTTTAATCCTATATCTGGTAGAATGTGATAGAGTTGACCGTTGATCGCCCCACAGATATCGTTGATAGTGCTGTTTACACAAAGCTGATCCAAATTTGTAACCCAAGACCGATATCCATTTAATGCTGCATAATATGTCGTAAGATTGAAGTATACGATGATTTTCCATTGATTATTGGAGAAACGTACGCTCCCAGTGTGTTCAAAATAGAACCCGTCTTGATGAGAAAAACTGGTTGGTTAGATTGTATGCGTAATGCACTTGCAATAGCCACCAAACTTAGTAGAAATAACTGTAGACACCTTATGCTAGAGTTCGTGTGTATTGATCTGCTTGGTATTTGTCGTTGTGGTTCATGTTCTGCGATTTCGTTTGCGCCGATATGGGAAGAGGACCTATCTTAGTAATCGGTCGTTTTAATACTGCACTGCTACTATTTTTAACTGATACTACCCTTGTTAAGTTATCACTGTCCGGATGCAGTTTAATAATTCGTGCTAGAGAACAATCATTTGGAGGAAGATTAGTATTTTTGATTAAGACTACATCTTCTAATTTTACAGAAGGTTTTTGGAGGTTCCATTTACCTCCCCTTTGAAGGCTTGATAAGTTATCACTTGAGCAATGCTTCAAAAAGTCTTGAACAATTTTTTGTACAAATTTCCAGTGCTGCAGTGGAGTTATGTTTTCCTTTAGTAGGCTTGGTTCTGGTGCGGCGATTAATGAATTTCACACCAAAAAATGACTCGGTGTTAGTATTATATCATTTAGATCGGTTGACATTACTGTTAGATGACAGCTGCTTCCCAAAGCCCTCCGAAATGTGGTGCTGAAGGTGGTATAAGGTGCCATGTTGTACCATCCTTGGCTAATATGTCTTGAAGTTGTGGAATTGCCTGTTCAATTGATTCGCCCATTTCTTTTGTTAATAGGGACCGAGCTCCGACGAAGTTAGTTCCGTTATCTGAATTCCTTGCAGGCCGTTTTTTGACTTGCAATAGACGTGCAACGGCTGTCTTCTTTGAACAGCCTTGACGTGTAAGGGTTTTTGTATAGAATTTTTCACAATCTCTTTTGTCGTCTGTTAGCTCTCTTTTCCTTGTTACTTCTTCGAGTTCCAAAATTGCTTTAGCTGCTCGTTGATCTGTGTCGAGTTTGTGACTAAGGTTTGAATGACCTCTATGTTTACGTTAGGAGATGTGTTTCCAGCCTAATTTGGTCTGCTGCGCAATTAGTTCATCTGGTGCACCCTTTAAAAGATTAGCCATGATTATTTGGCCGTAGTAATCGGATCCTTGGATCTCCCCATATCAGGCTTTAAGTGTGATTTCAACTTGGGCCTTTATTTTTAACTTGAAGTTTGATGTGAATCTTGGACTAATTGTGAATTCTGTAGTAGAAAGCTCTGTTCCGGCTGTTGTTATTCCCATGCCAGCAATGTTTACTTGAGTAGGAGTTTTTGATAACTTGAGATCATTTGCAGTTTCTTTAGTAATGAATGTTGCTTGGGAGGCTACATCAATCAACATTCGAAATAAATGTTCTCCGTTGTCGGTTGTTATCCTGACCATGGCGGTTGCAAGTAAAACTCCACCTTTTAGAGTATTGACACCTGTTTGCAACGATGTCTTTGTTGTAGTTTCCGGTTTCTTTGTCTTTTCTTTTTGAATGTCGTAAAGTAAAGTATGGTGAGCTCCGTGACACTTTTCACATTTATTATGGTATTTTTGTAAACACCTACATAAATCCTCTTCCTTAGAAACTGTGGTCCTCTTCTGTTAATTCAAAAAATTTTTTATCGTTTGAACGTCTTTTGGCGCTTTAATGCTGGTTTCGTACAAACGGTGTGTTTCTACTTCCAGCTTACTTGCGAGTATGGATATTACAAAGGCACTCCAGTGCTCTGTCTGGATACCCAAATTGGTGAGAGCATGTATACACTCTAAGGCATCATCATGCACTGTTCGCAGTCAATTGGCTGATTCTACCGTTAAGGTAGGTAAATCCAATAATATGTTGATGTGATTGCTGGCCAACATAATTTTGTCTTCATATCTATTGACGAGGGTAGCGGTGATATAATTTTCTCCTGTTCTCCTGACAATGCTAAATGGCTGAATAGCTTCGCTGCTTGTCCTCGGACCACTGAAAGTATAGGTAATACATTTTTTCTTCGTTGGCTAGCTCTTCATAGAAGGCTGTCCATTGCCTGTAGTCCTCGTAAAATAAGGGAATTTCCAATTTTGGTAACGTTATTTTGGGGATCTTCTTTATGTTGTCATTACAAGTGTTTTAGCTGCTCAATCCGTTATCCAGCCCTTCTTGTAATGCAATAACAATTGTTTCGTATTTGGTTTGAATGTTGTCGAAAACGTTGTTCACGAAATACTCTTCATGCAAATCCTCCATTTCGGCTTTTGCAATACTATTTTCGTGCCTATTGTAGAATGAGTTCCATGCGTCCGTTAGCTGGTTTAATTTACAACTCGCAATAGACTTTGCTAGGTTTCAGCGTTGAAACGTAATCCTCCTCTCCTCCGCTAATCTTCTTTAGATTGGGTTGCTGTTAATTCTTCTTTAATTTTGAGAAGCATATGGGTTTCGTCTATTCAAATATCATCTGGACTTGCTTATAATATTCTTGTTTGCGATATGGATGATCATCGGGTAATGTGTGTATCAATTCTGCGTTTGTTGTACAGAATTTGTCGTACAGAAGTTGAAGGTTGATGAGACGTTCATCGCAGTATGTTATAGTTTTCCTGTGAGGCCCATCCTTTTCATGATGATTTTGATTTGGTTGATTAATTTTCCTGTAGTAGTTTGCTGTTTGAAAATTTTACATTGTCGACGTCAAATTTTTAATTGTCTACATACATGCTCTACACATGTAGAATATTAATTATCTACGCGGTGTATACAATACGGCACAACACTGACTGCAAGTCATATGATGTCAAGTGTGTGAAGTTATCCCAGTATTTTATCCCAGAAAAATAAAAAATGTTCATCAGGCAATACTAGTTATTTCCTATCCTAGGATTTTTAAATTCATCCCAGAAAATTTTGAAATTGCTCAAACCAAGATAATAACCTAAAGTGTTTATTCCTGATATCTATGATAAAATGGTAAGAAGACAAGTCGTATGTTGAGATTGGCGCAATAGGCCTCTATGAATGACCCATTCAGTTTATGTATGAATTATTGATTTAAATTAATGGTTCCCGGGAACCACGACTTTCGTGACCAATCTCTTCTGATTTCAACACGGCATCATGTCCGCTATCCAAGATAAAATTCACATGGTGATCCGAATGTTGAGATTGGGGCTAAAGCATCCTGGGATGGCCCATTTTAAATAAAATATAGATTTTAGATTTAAACGAATGGTCCATTGGAACCTAAAGTGTCGTGACCGATCTCATTTGATATCGATTGGATATAATGGGAACTATCTACAAATAAAATGTCAAGATCATCCGTATCAAATGAGTTATCAAATGAGAAATCAAATGAGATCGGTTACGACATTTTAGGTTCCAGAGAACTATTCGTTTAAATCTAAAATTTATATTTTATTGAAAATGGGCCATCCCAGGAAGCTTTAGCCCCAATCTCAACATATGGATCACAATGTAAATTTTATCTTGGATAGCTGATATGATGCCGTGTTGAAATCAGAAGAGATCGGTCACGACACTCGTGGTTCCCGGGAACCAATAATTTAAATCAATAATTCATGCATAAACAGAATGTGCCATTCATATATGGGCCTATTGCGCCGATCTCAACATACGGCTTGTTTTCTTATCATTTTATCATAGATATCAAGAATAAACAATTTAGGTTAAGTATTATCTTGGTTTGTGCAATTTCAAAATTTTCTGGGATGAATTTAAAAATCCTGGGATGGGATATAACTAGTATTGCCTGATGAACATTTTTTATTTTTCTGGGATGAAATACTGGGATAACTTCACACATTTTATGATGTGCCTTTATTAAAATCTGTTTTGTTGCTGGCATCAGTAAATTCTAGTTAGTTTTATTTAAATCCGTAAGATGACCAATTTTATTTAGTAAGGATAATGTATTTCAATAATTGTGAAATATAATCAACCCGGAACTTTTACAGCCGCCATACGCAATATAACACAAAGTGCGACAGTAGGAAAAGGCGAAACGAATTTTCGTGTAGACCCAGACTTCACAATATTATTAGAGGAATCGTGTGCGTACAGATTAGAAATTTCAAGCCACGTGGCTTTGAAACGATTGCAAAATAAACAAATAATTTACTTTATCTTCTACAGTTTAGTTGCCGTTAAAAGTTATTATGTCAGATAAATTATCATATTTTATGTGACAGATTTAAAATTTTATCGTCCTTATACACATATAAGACTCGATATGTATCTTTATGGTATCAGATCATAAACTATATAGATATGGTAATAAAAGCATCAAATCAGCAAACTATTGGATTATTTATCTTTTATTGTATTTATCTTGTGATATATCGGAAGCTTAAATACGGACATAACAATAATTCTTAATCAAATGGCTACACAGCTCCTAAACCAATAGCCTGGCAATAACAATAATATTTTATTGATTGGAAGAAAATCTGTTATGTAAATCCTAATAAAGTTTACGAAATCTTTCAAAATAATATTATGGGGTTTATGCTGGCAATTGGTTTTTATGAGCCCATTCCGAGCCAGCATATTTGATCAGAGAACCTTGATAACATTTTTATTTATGTATGACGGCGTTTTAATTGTCTAAGAAAGGGTGTTTTTTTAGAGGTTCACATCTTTAAGTTGGCAATACTGTTTTGTTTGTCAACCGATCCTCTACTGCTGACATTTGCTCTGTCATTCGTTTGATTTGCCATTTCATAATGAATAGACTCACGCCAGAGCAACGCTTGCAAATTGTTGATTTTTTTTATCAAAATAATGGTTCTGTTCGCCAAGTTATCTGTTCGATAACTATGGATCATTTTCGCACCACGTATAACACCACGAACAAGCGATAGACACTGTACAGCGTAGCATTGGGGAAGACCCAAATCAATCAATTCGACGTCCTAAGATTTTAACTTAGGATTTTGGTAGGAAGGAACTAAACCCATCTGACCATTGCACACGCAGCCAATTCGGTCAATTTTTGGCCTGAAGCACAAATTGATATTCCTGTCGATTTTCTAAACAAAATTTTGTTCAGCGATGAAGCTCACTTTTGGTTGAATGGGTACGTTAATAAACCGAATTGTCGGATTAGCAGTGAAGATAATCCACCGAGTATCAGCATGGATATAACTTACATGATCAATTACACTTACAATACAAGAAATTTTTAGAGGAAAAATAGCTCAATTCGAGAGCAATTACAACTAAAATGGATAAGACGGCAAGACGAACACATATTTGGAGACCAAGATAAACAAATTAAAAATTCTATATACAGAGTTCATAAAAACGGATGAAAAAATATACAACCCTGTTCCACCAAAGAGTTACAGTGGCAGCAACATACAAAAAACTTATAGAAGTAATGCACCAGCGATTAAACAATCCAACACCGCTACCACCAGCATGCAGAATGGAGTTCACAGCATCCGAGACAGGCGATTCTAATAAATGGTTCGTACAACAAACCAACACACCGATAGAACAAAGCAACAACAGCACGCTAAACCAAATGCTACGAAAACAAAATTTTAAAACGAGGAAGTTGCAGATAGAAATAGCGAAGGCCAGAAACATCTTGGATGAAAGACAAGGCAAGCAAGCTATGCATATCGCTATACAGTACATGCAGCGGGTGATGAATCAAATAATTGGCAAGCATGAATAGTTTTGTGTCGAGGCCTCAGACGATGACCATGAGAGGCTAGGATACTTCACAAGAGGGGATTATGAAGCGTTAAAAAAAAATTACACAAAGATAACAATCGAAATCACCACTGCGATGAACGAAACATCAGCTTCCAGTCGCACAACATCAGAAATAAAGCTAAACCGATTGAAATATCCACGTTTATGGAGATTACATGAAATGGAGTAGTTTTTCTGAAATTTTCAAGCGTCTCCATAGAATAAACTATCGGAAAAACCGTCTTAGTGGAGCAGCAGCTAAACTAATAGGCCACTTGGAATCAACCGCTGATAATTATAAAATGGCCTGGTGTACCTTAAACAATAGATACAACAAGAAACGCTTAATCATATCAGCTTACCTAAATACAACTAATGAGTGCATACACGCAATCAGAAGCCTAGGAATAAACGTCGAATCCTGGAATTAATTTCTAATTTTCACATTATCCAAAAAATTGGACAGTCAAATACGACGATTATATGAAAGTTCGCTCCAGGACCCAACTGAATTTCAGAAAACTGAAGAATTTCTGAAGTTTCTTGAGTAACGCTTCAAGTCCTTGGAAGCATCATATACCCCAAAAAATCAATCGCAACAACTAAAGCCGCAAGTGGTGAGAAAAACGTTTGCCACAACAACTCTGCGCGAGATTTGCATATATTGCCAGATGCTACTACATCAGCTACGTAGAAGATGCCTATCATCAGCACATCAAACGTACCATTGCGGCCGAGTGACATAATTCTGGATCTTTAATGGGATACATCATACTGTTCTGCATACAGCAAAGGCCAAAATGCAAACCACGAGCACGGATGAAGTAAATTTTTTTAAACTAATAACCAACGTAGAGCACGATGAGGAACACGTATTGTTAGCAACAGAAATGGTTAAACCCGCTAATAATAATGGATGCCACGCAACTTTAAGAGGCCAAAATAACTGGAGTCGGTGGTCGCAATATTGGGAGGTAAAGAAAATAAAGGGCCTCAAAATCCAAACTGTTAGAGCATCTGAATTTGAATTACATTTAGATGCTTTAGTATTTCAAAAACTCATGGCACTGCTACCAGAACAACAGATACAAATCGAAGGCTGGGAACATCTAAACATCTTAGAGCATACAGATCCAAACTATAACACACCGGGTCCCATAGACATGTTGCTTGGAGCAGATTATTATCCAAAGATCGTATTGAGTGACATTATAATAGGAAGTCCAGAACAACCAATTGCACAAAAAACAGAATTAGGATGGAAAATTCAAAAGCTCAAGTATCCAACATCACCACATAAAATCTATGATATCGTATATCAATTTTGAAAATCAGCTCAAGAAATTTGGGATACCGAAGAAGACCACGTAAAGCGAGTACTTACCAGTGATGAACAGAGATGCGAAGAGCACTTTCAAAAGAACTACACAAGATTAGAAAATGGTCCATACCAGGTCGCATTACCATTTAAAAGCAACGATTTCATATTAGGCGAATCTATGAAAAAAGCTACAGCACGCCTTCTTCAAGTCTAAAAACAACTAAATCAAAACCCACAGATGAGGAATGAATACAGAAGCTTCATTGATGAATACATCAATTTGGATCATATGGTAGAAATAAACCAACGTGATAGGTTGGCAGGTAGAAACTTTTTTCTACCACACCATGCAGTACTCACAGATGATATCTCAACGACCAAGCTCAGCGTAGTCTTTGGCGCTTCAGTTAAAACGTCAAATGGAATATTGTTAAATGACCTGCTGCACACCAGCCCTACAATACTACAACCACTTGTAGGGATATTATTACGCTGGAGCAAACATAAGTTTAAAGCTGAAATAAAAATCGGTCTTCCAGCTCAAAGCTTTCAGTTGATACTATGGAGAAACGACAAAGGCGCAATCAGCACGTACAAGCTGAAAACTGTTACGTATGGGACAGCCTCGGCTACATATCTAGCCACAAGAGTCGTACGTCAGCTAGCATTTTTATGTCGATGACATACTATCAAGAGCGGATACCATCAAACAAACTAGGAGGAAGCAAGAACAAGTAGATAAATGTTTGAAGCAAGGAGATTTCAATCTGCGGAAATGGAGCACCAGCAACCAGCAAATACTAGGAAACATAGATACTTAACATCGAAATGAAAACAACCACACAATTGAAATAGGGGAAACTATTAAAACTCTCGGGATTTTATGTAATTCTACAGAAGGTATTTTCCAATTTAAAATTCAACCACTAAATATCGAAACACCTATAACAAAGAGAAAAGTGCTATCCGAAACTTCCAAACTATTTGACTCCATAGGGTGGCTGGCACCAGTTAGAATAAAAGCAAAAATATTTATGCAACAACTATGGACATTAGGAACAGGTTTTCGATACACAACTGCTCACTGAATTAAAATAGATTTACTATGCTACCCAATTGCAGAGGTTATAAAAAGAAAAGTTACAAAGATGGTTAAACCACAACAAAGACAACACAGGCGAGTTACACGGCTTCTGTGATACATCAGAAGACGCATATGCGCAGCAGTAATTTAGTACAAATCTAAAAGTACAAACAACCAAAGCAAAGTAATTTTAGTCACTGCTAAAACAAATATTGTACCGTTAAAATCCAAATTAACCGAGATCAAAACATTTGCATGGACGGACTCAATGATAACGTTTGCTTAGATTAAAGGTAAACCTCATAGATTCAAAACATACGTTGCAAACAGGATTGTGGAAATCCAATCCGTATTGTCTCCAGTGCAATGGGGTTACGTGAAATCGGAAGTAAATTCTGCGGATTGTACATCGAGAGGATTGCACCCTACCAGTTTAATAGATCATTCTCTCTGGTGGAACGGACCAAGCTGGCTCAGAGACTCTTTCGAATATGCCTTACAACTACAAGCTGAAGATACCACAGAAGGGTCCAGGAACCAAGTATGTGTATTCACTACAACAGCCAAAGAAGAAAGCGCCATACTGGCTTTGATAGAACGATGTTCATAGTTGACAATAGCAATAAGCAGCATCGCTGCTTAGAACATAATTCTAAGGTTTGCAAAAGGACAACAGCTAAATCGTCACCAACTTACCTGGCGACCAAAGATCTTAACGACATTCTTAAAGTGAACACAAGAGTTTTTCTTTGGAACATTTGACAAACACCATGGCAAACTTACGTATGTGAAGTTGTCCCGAAAACCATCCCGAAAAACGCCTCTAAAATTTAGGTGTGTTTCTCCGCTAAACTCATTAAAAGGCTTTTCAGCCCGAAAAATTAATAAAATATGGAGAAAATCAAATTCCATCCCGAGAAAATAAAAACAATCTCACGTACACACAGCAAATTTTAAGTATAAAATTACCTTACAGTGGGGATAAGGGATCTCTCCAGCTGATTTAATATTCGCTTCTGTTGGGCTAGGTATCGGAATTATGCTCATACGTCACCATAAATTTCTCCGTTCACAGAGTTTGGCAGATGTAACGGTACATGCCTAGTAAATGCACTGACCATTAACATTAAGCACACAAATGCTCATTTCCTTACAGTGGGGATAAAGGACCTCCCTAGCAGATTCAATATTAGGCATATATCGTTACATCTGCCAAACTCTGTGAACGGATAAATTTACAGCGACATAGGAGCATAATTCCGAAACCTAGCCGAACAGAAGCGAATATTAAATCAGCTGGGGAGGTCCCTTATCCCCATTGTAAGGTAATGATCATTTGTGTGCTTAATGCTGACGGTCAGTACATTCATTAGACATATACCGTTACATCTGCCAAACTCTGTGAACGGAGAATTTTACAGCGACATATGAGCCTAATTCCGATACCTAATCTAACAGAAGCGAATATTAAATCAGCTGGAGAAATACCTTATCCCCACTGCAAGGTAATTTTATACTTAAAATTTGCTGTGTGTATGTGAGATTGTTTTTATTTTCTCGAGATGGAGTTTGATTTTCTCCATATTTTTTTTTAATTTTTCGGGCTGAAAAGCCTTTTAATGAATTTAGCGGAGAAACACACCTAAATTTTAAAGGCGTTTTTCGGGATGGTTTTCGGGCCAGCTTCACATACGTGGTAAACTTAGTAAATTAAAACTTCGTATCCTTAATCCAGAAGTAGGCAAATACGAATTGTTGTGAGTAGGAGGAAGGCTGTCTAACGCCAGAGTTTGTTTCGACATTAAACATCCAATAATTATTCCTTATAAGAGTCATTTCAAAGCGCTGCTGACAGACTACGCACACAAGATGGCGTTGCACGGAAGCAAATTCCTCGCGCTAGCGTTCATTCGCCAGAATTATTGGATAATAAAGGGCCCATTAGCAGTAACAACTTCCATCAATAAATGTATGGTTTGCTACAAACATCAAGCACGAACACTGGGCCTCTTGATGGGGGATCTTCCAGCAGAAAGAGTGACTCCAACAAGACCATTCACTTATACAGGAGTGGAGTATGGTCCTTATCAGCTCCGATGCTCATCTGGACGATGTAAGAAAAGCTACAAAGGCAATTTAGCAGTCTTCGTCAGTTTTGCAATAAAAGCACTTAGAAGCAGTAAGCAACTTCGAAGCACGTCGATGTAATTGTTCGGGTCTCTACACTGTGGCTCAAAATTTATAAGGGCTTCAAAACTTATGAAGATCGATCTGAGCGCTGCACTGAAACAACTACCAGAAAATCCTGCAGAACAGCTTGCAAAGGATGGCGGCCAATGGCAGTATATACCACCAAGAGCACCGTACATGAGTGGACTATGGGAAGCGGCAGTTAAATCCGTCAAGTATCACCTACGTATAATAATTGGAGAACAACATCTAATTTTTGAATAAATGACAACAATTGTTTGTCAAATAGAGGCATGTCGCAACTCATGTCATCTTCTCCCACTATAATCAGACCCCAATGACTTCACAACTTTAACACCGGTACATTTTCATATAGGTGAACCACTGCGAACGATACCAGAACGAAGCACGATGGAGAACTCTGCAGAAAATAACGCAAGATTTCTGGAAGATCTGGCTAACTGAATACATAATATCATTACAGAAGCGAAGCAAATGGAACAAACCGGAACGAAATATAGCGAAAGGAGAGCTAGTGCTCATTAAGGATGATGATCTGCTTACAGGAAAGTGGCTTCTAGGAAGGATCCATGAGGTACATAGTAGAAACGATGGTTTTGTTAGAATCGGAACAGTAAAGAACACCAACGGAGGATTACTAAAAAGGTCAATCACAAAGATCAGTCGTTTGCCGATTGAAGCACGATTCCAAGCTGCTACTTTACACTATCGCATTGATCTGTTAATTAGGACTAGTAGCAGCAGAAACACCAACAAGATATAATATATCGAAATTCTCCTCTCATCCCGGGATCTACTTTGATAAAATAGGTCAAGCAAGGCCAATCAATGAAGAATGGATGAGTTGTTACGATTACATGATCGTAACAAGCGCTGTTTGTATTTTATTCCCCTCGGTTTGTGTCCTCGCTTTCGGAGTTGTTTAATGTTTGTACACGCCGTGGTGATGGCGCGAGGGTGAGAAAAATGATGGGAGAGAGAGAACAATGCGCATCGAATGTGTGTGTAAAGCAAAACATTCCATAAGAATGTTTTTCTTATATGTGACAGAGAAGAAATACAATTCTTCTGGAATGTTCTGCGCGTCGTTGTGCGGGGCAAGAGAGTTTTTTTTTGATCAGTCAGTCGAGTTTGGAATTTTTGTAAAGAAAAGTCGAGTTTATAATTTGTCAAAGTCAGTCGAGTTTGGAATTTTTGTAAAGAAAAGTCGAGTTTGTGATTTTATCGAGTAGAGAAAAAGTTTGTAATTTTATAAAAATTGGTACCGAGGTTGATTTATTTTTTTTTGGGAGCGTGAAAAGAAAAAGCTTTAAAGCTAAATGTTTATAATTTTATAGTTAAATTAATAAATAGAAAAATAAAAAAAAAAGTTTAATAAATATTAATTATAAAGTGGTTTCATGGTAAAAGTGAATTAATTTATAACTGGGTGATTTCCGAAAATTCTACGAAGTGAATTCATCTTATACGTATAATGCCAGGCGAATTGGCAAAAGTCTAGGTCGAATGGAATAAAATTACATAATCAGTTATAAAATTCATCGATTTTTTCATAATTAACCAAATAAGTGATTATTGCATAAATTAGATTAAAAACGCCTAATTTATCGAGCCAATTTGCTAATAACAGTTTTGTTGTTAATTAATGGTGAAAAATTTATGAATAAATACGATAACTTGGCAGAATTACATAAAAAAATATTATTTGCTCAGTCGAATTTTTAATTTGATACGGCGCAAAGACGCCCAACAGTGAGGTGGCCTATCGAGGCATAATTTGATACGGCGCAAAGACGCCCAACAGAGAGGTGGCCTATCGAGGCATAATTTGATACGGCGCAAAGACGCCCAACAGTGAGGTGGCCTATCGAGGCATAATTTGATACGGCGCAAAGACGCCCAACAGGAAGGTGGCCTATCGAGGCATAAATTGGTATCGGGGAAAGGCCCCGCAACGTCCGACCGCACAAGGTCGCAACATACGGGTGGCCAACCGGCTCCTCGTGTTTTTGTGTAACGGTGAAAGGCACCGCAACGGTCCGGGTGTGGCATCACCTGTGGCATGACGGCCGCTCAAGGCCGCACCAGTACTATTATTTATATACATTAAGGTACCAGTTTTTTATTTATATTTTTAATTTTTTTTGATTTTATTTTTTTTTTTATATATTTTATTATTATATTAAATTTTTAAAATATTTTGTAATCGAGCGCCGCACAGCGGGTGCACGCTCGGTGCGCATCGTTTTCTCTCTCTCTCTCGTTTTCTCCTGATGCGGGTGGAGGGGGAAGTTGTTTTCCTGTTGTTGTTGTTTTTCACTACAAATAAAATGAATTATTAATTTTTTTTCGGTGTGGTGTGATGGGAGCGGAAACTCCCTCTGTGTCGGCGTAGTGTTTGCGGTCCCTTGATGCCCGCATCCGATTCCGTAACCAGGGCTTGTCCCCGTTTGAATTCGGATGGATGCGCGCACCAAGGCACCGCTATCGGTTTATAATTTCGTTGTGTTCGTTCCTCAGGTTCCGGCCGACGAGTTTCGGCGGAACTCCGGGTACATTTTTATTATTTGCGTTCCCCCTAAATTTCTGTATCATCACGGTGTAAGCCAGGAGCCCTGTATGCCTCAAACCCCACGACCCTTAGCACTTCTCCCTGAGAACGTAGCCGGCAAAAATCACCGTGGAGGCCTCTGCAGGTGCTTAGTGATATCTGCAGGTTGGCAGTAGCCAGCCTGTAACAGAGTATAACCTATTATAACCTCACTTCCTATTGGGTGGAAGTAAATCCTTTTGGGAACGCTGCTTGTCAACTAGCAGAAGAAGAGCGCCCTTCGATTTTGTAGGTACAATTGCCAACGAACTATCCGGGATACTAGATCAAAGAGATGGAAAAACCTACAAGGAAAGCATAGAAAACATAAATGCCAACCAGCAGCACCAAAATGAATTATTACAAAATCAGATGTCCATATTAGAGTCGACTATCAACGTCATGAAACACACTTATGAGGAAATAACACAGAAATTCGAAGGTACAATCAAATTCTAACAAACATCCTGTGTCAAAAAAAATTTACCGACCTTGCAATATACACTATGCTGGAGATGATGAAACTGCTAAACTTTCAAACCGCAATAATCAGCACCATCACGGAAGTTCATCAAGGCACATTCGATCTCCTGATCCTAACTCCACATCAACTTCAGGAGCAAGTCAAACAATTCATTCCTAACTTAAAACCAAGTCAGTACACATGCAAAAAAAGAACAACTCTAGTTGCTACAACGGATCCACTTCCAGATCCGTAGCCAATCAACAACTAGGCCCGGGAATATGTTACAAATTCAACTGGTAACTGAAAGTTATAAACATAAAGTTCTGACATGCATTTATGTACTTGAATTTGGGTTATTGGCCCATAAATCTTGCTGATATGTGGTTCCAACAGGACAGAGTCCCATGCCACACAGCGCGGGATATAGTTAATTGGCTCAAAGCAACATTTGGCCACCGAGGTCGTGTGATCTAACTCCATTAGATTATTTTCTTTGGGGATGTTAAGTCACTTGTATACGCCGATAAACGCCGAGAGACGATTGAACACTTGGAACGCAACATTCGGCGAGGTATTAGCAAGAATGAACAAAAATTGGGCGTCCAGATTACGCCATGTATCCAATAAAGCTAGTTTCGCTGATATTCAAAATGTTTTACTTTGTTCTATTTTAATTTAAAATTGTGAACCCCTAAAAAAACACCCTTTACATACGAGCAAACGAATTTTCCAAAATTACATAACAATATATGCATTTGAGCAGAAAATAAAATAAAAATTAAGTTGGAAAGAATTAAATTGAAAAATGTTTTAAAAATTTGTTGTTGGATTATTTAAATAAAAAGAAAATTTCGGAAAAATCTACTGCGATAGCTTTTTCAATTCGTTTAGTTGCAACATCAGATTACATAATATCCAACTGGAATTTTTTTTGTATGTGTGTGTGTGTGTGATAACAACTGTTTAACCACAAATTTTAAACTGAGTTCTAGAAAAATATTTAATGTGGGAAAACTATCTGAATATGCAAAATATGCATATGTGTTACACCGAAATTTTTTTTTTATTAAGATGGTAACTTAATATTAGACTCGTGTAACTGCTTCGGAAGGCAATATGTTTTTCCAAAAAAAGTTTTTCCCGATTTTTCTTCGCAAATTGTATACATACACACACACACATTTTAATTTAATCCAGAAATGAAACCATATCACGACAAAGTTTTTTTTAGCGTTGAATAATATAAATAAATATATATCCTTAAGTGGATTAGGTGAATGATTTATATTCGAGGCAGCATTAAGTACGTATCTTTTCGAGATTATTATATAGGTTTCGTGATTTTCCAAAAACCAATCGAAATCGAGAACGCAGAAAAGGTCACCCAATCAAATTTTATTGTTATTTTATGCTGTTTGATTTATAATTATCGAATGTTTGCGATTACGGGACACTACAGGTACCTTAAAACCGGCAGTTATTTTCAATATATAAACGATATTATTTTAATGTGGCCCCAGTTTTCCGTTATCGCATATATCCAAAGCAAACTATCATAATTTTATTTATCTACGTTGATTATACCAACTCAATATCAATATCTTATACACTCGTATACTGTGTATGTTATGGCGATAAATTATTAAATTGGAAAATCTAATCATGTTTTTTAAAAATAAAAATTTCATCCAATTTTTTTTTTGCGAAAAAAGCTTTATCAGTTTTTTTTATTAATGCAAAAGCATAAAACTTTGGTAAATTAGTTTATCCAATTTAAATATTTAAATTGGGAAGAATTATACTAGAATTTTTATATTTTTCTGTGTATCATCATATGGTGGAGATGGTGGAGATTATCAATTTTGATGGTGGCGCATGTACGTGATTTGCCAGATTATTTTCATTTTTACGGGATATTGATTTTGGCATATGACAGAACATGGTTTAATCTGATTATCTGCCTACTTGAATTAATAAAATTTGCCACAGTGGGATAATTTAGAAGTGCTAACAACTTCATTCACTCTTTTATACTTTTATATTCGCAAAAATTTTCAGCACAATCGATTGCTATAGTTTTCTAGAGACTAGAAGGGGTATGCGAGGGCCACATAATTGTAAGTAAACCAATTTGTATTTGTTTGTAATCATGGAAAAAGATAATATCAATTACTACCCGGCAAACGTAAGTGCACTAGTCTAAACTACATGTGCAAAATCATTTTCATCCACCCATAAACAAATCTACCTCTTGCCTCGGCTACATATCACCCTGTTAAAGTTAGCCGATGCTTTGAAGCCGAAGGTAAAAAAATCGATAATGCAGATAGTGTCTTTGCTATCTCAGCCGTAAATACAATATGTTATGTCAAATATTAATATGCATCAGCCGATAATTTTCAGTCGACATTTCTCAGCCGACATTTCTCAGCCGATATTTTTCAGCCGACATTTCTCAGTCGACATTTGTCACCCGATATTTCTCAGCCGATATTTTTCAGCCGAAATTGTTTTTTTATACCAAAAATATTTGTTTTCTACAACAACAAAAAAATCAACTGAAACCATTAAAAAAATTAAATAGGAAAAATTCATTTTGCTATTGGAACATGACACTTTAGACGATCAATATTTAGAAATATTCAAATTTTGTGTGTGCAATATATTCGATCGAGTTTTCCCGGACTCCCCACATAAAAATTGACCTGAAATTATTTCCAGGTGCGAGCATCATTAAGACCTTTCATTTGAATCTTTCATTTTATGTTTATTTGCAATTTCCCAATAGTAAAATGAATTTTTCCGAATAACTCAAAATGCTATTAAAAATATTAATTAGTGTTTTATTTTTAACAGTTTGAATTTCTTTTGTTGTAGAAAACAAATATTTTTAAACAAATAAAAAACGCTTTCGGCTGAAAAATATCGGTTGAGAAATATCGGCTGACAAATGTCGACTGAGAAATGTCGGCTGAAAAATATCGGCTGATGCATATTAATATTTGACATAACATATTGTATTTTCGGCTGAGATAGCAAAGACACTATCTGCATTATCGATTTTTTACTTTCGGCTGGAAAGTATCGGCTAACTTAAATTTAGCATCTACATATCTATCTCTAAATATGAAATTACAAAAGAGCAGGTCAACACTACACAAGTTATGCAGTTCCATTTCCTAATTTTCGTTAACAACATTTTTTAATGGTACTGAAGTTAGCCGAAAATTTCAGCCGGAAAAACCTGCATTATCGACATATTTCGTATCAGGTGAATAATCAATATCACATAATTCGAATGTTTAAAGGTCATATCAACTAGGTGAAGTTAGACAGACTTGTAATTACCTGGATCCCATATTTATATTTTGTCGTGTTAGGGGTTAATGAATTTGAGTTGTGGCACTAACAGTGAACACCTGTGCCAAAAATCAGGCCATATTTTATGTAGCATCATAGTGAAATAAATTAAGAGCTGGATGCATGTTTAGTGGTAATTTGTACTGGGTGAAGTTAGACCAATTCGTAAATAGCTGGATCCCACATTTATAACTTGTCGTGTTAGAGACCAATGAATTTGAGTTGTGGCACTAACAGTGAACACCTGTGCCAAAAATCAGGCCATATTTTATGTAGCATCATAGTGAAATAAATTAAGAGCTGGATGCATGTTTAGTGGTAATTTGTACTGGATGAAGTTAGACAGACCCGTAATGAGCTGGATCTCATATTTATAATTTGTCGTGTTAGGGGCAAATGAATTTGAGTTGTGGCGCTAACAGTGAATACCTGTGCCAAAAATCGGGATTGAAAATCACGTTAAGTCCAACAGGTTTACACTTTTATTACAAAAAACTGTGTGCTGATCGATATTGGCATTGATGGGTTGCAATTGTTTAAAAGTTCCCGGCGAGTTCTATGGCCAATAGTTGGAAGTTTTTCCAAATTTCCCAATGAACCGCCATTCAGGCTTAGAAAAGGTGCCTTCTGTAAATGAATTTTTGAAAGGATTTGTGAATGAGGCAGAATTTCTAGTTCAAAAAGGCATTAAAATAACGCAGGTGGGAATAATAAGAAAATTTAAAATAAGGTTGTTCGTGTGTGACAGCCCGTGCATTTATTACGAGTACTCAGTATCATAATGGCAAAAATAGTTGTCCAAAATGCTGCCAAATTTGTATATATAAAAACCGAAGAGTAGTGTTTGAAACAAGAATTGGACCTGAACTAACGGATATGTCTTACGAAATCCGAAGAGATCCGTATTACCATCATCAATGTTTTTTGAACAACGAAAATATTTTAGAAACTATTGGAGTTGGTATGGTGTCTCAGTTTCCTCTCGATCCCATGCACCTAATTGATTTAGGAGTTGTAAAAAATGTTAAATATTATCATTAAAAACAAATCACCGGGTTCTAAAGCAAACATCGATGTGCTAAATGAAATATTAATATTGTGCATTTCACATACGCCGTCAGAATTTGGTCGAAGCTGTAGAACTCTTCAAGATTTAGCCTTATGGAAGGCAACATAATTTTGACAATTACTGTCAAACTACTGACAGTACTGAAGGAACGTAGTTAATGATAAAATGTTCAATGCGGAATACGGCTTTTATCAGACCAGAAAAATTGCAAGAAAAATACTGATGCCGCTTTCACGCTATTAAATACCTTTGTCTAAAAATTTTCATCGATTTATGGGGAATATAAAATAAGTTTTAATGTTCATGGACTGCTACATTTGCGTAGTTGTGTTACACAATTTGGGCCTTTAAATTCATTCTCCGCGTATACGAAAATTATATTCAGTTTCTAAAACGAATAATAAAAAAACAAATAAAATCTTACAACAATTGTACAGAAGATTAGAAGAATCAAAGCATCTCGTATAAAAACAAAGTACTCAAAATTTGATATGTTCCATCTTTAAAATGAAGCTGAAGCGGATTGCTATTGCCTAATATCTGAAAAAACTGTTCTAAAAATTATGGGATTTGGCTAAAAATTATGGCAGTAATTGGTCATATTTTCAAAAATGTGTCTCATTATTTTGAAGAGCCTGTTAACTCGAAAACACAATTTACATAAATATTTTTGTGTGCCATCAGAAGAAGGTTACATTTTAATACCAATACTACATCAGACTTTTAAAACATTTTCTCACTGATGTACTAATTTGTCATTTTCATTTTCATATTTCATGAATAGTTTCAAGAAATTTAACCGAGTAGCCAGTTTATAAAAATGGGTGATAACGCAAATATAGTACATTTTCTAAACCAAATATTTAAAATTAAAAAATTTATAGATATTCCATTATCACCAATCATTAATAATTGGGAAAACGAAAACAGTGAGAACGTGTCACGAGGGCTTATCACTTCCACGAAAAAACACGAAATAAACGAAACCGATACCGAAAGCTCTTTTGAAAGAAACGAAAGTGTATTTCCCCCCTCAGAAAAGAAGAAGATGCCTCATTAATAAAACTGAACGACCAACACAACAGGCTGAGCAACTGGTAGGTCTACAAATAAGTCCGTTTTTAGAAGAAACTTTGCTTTCTAATCAACCTTCAACCTCGGGTGGGTTCAGTGACAATTTTTCTTTACCTACTCATTATAAAACGGCAGAGACGTTTGCATCAGGTAAATTAACCTTCAATATTCTCTTTATTAGCTTCACATAAATTTGTAAACTTTTGCTGTGAATTTTAGATAACTTATTGGGCAAAATGTAAGAGATTCTTAATAAAATTTCGAATTTGGAGAGGAACATGGCATAGCAAGAGCAAGAATATCATAACCATCGAAACGCACAAAACAAATTATTACTGGAAACGTTAATACACGTAGAAAAGCTTAGTCGGTCATTGTCCCTAATGGTTGGCGATCAAGAGGAATCGTTCCAACCAAAGAAATTGCAGAGAGATCACGAACCATATAATACAAAGATGGTATGTTGAGGGTGTAAATAATTTTAAAAATAAAATAAGTGGGCGGCCAGGTAGATGCAATCCATACGCGATGTGAAAAATTATTATTTCTGATTAGATGAAACGAATACATTGAGGTAGTCTCGCCTCTCTTTCGCGAATAGTATGGCTTGCCTCTACTGCCTGCCGCCAGGCTAAATACTTCATTTATGAACCTAATCTGAGGCACACAAAGTATGCATTATCCTTGAAGGGAGACCAATTAAGCGTGTTGGTCGCTAATCTAACCGGTCACGGTCGGTTTAAACTCCATTTACATCGAATGGGGCTTGTTCAAAATTCCTTGTGTGACAACTGCCTTGAAGAAGACGATGACTGCATACACGTTGTTTGCAATTGTCCAGCTTTCGAGGTAGTTCGGTCCCAGTGTCTTAACTATAGATCTCTCAATTTAGGTCAGTTGTCTTCGCTGCTCTGGTTTAGGCTCTTGCAGTTTGTTAGAGCAACCATGCACCCAGTGTGGCATTGAGTGCAAAACCTACTTTGGGTTCCAGCGAACTCTAATAATAATAATAATAATAATAATAATAATAATAATAATAATAATGGCCGAAACCAGTGACTTTTGAAAATTAAATGAAAAAGTACTTTTTTCATAAATGGTACATCTGATTATTTCTGCGATCCAAACTATATCAAACGATATACTTCAACCGGCTCGCGAGAATTGGTGAACCTTAGGAAAACACCCCTTCCCGGAACCTATTATATCTTAGATTACCTTTACACACAATAAGAAATATTAAGGCATGTATAAAACTGTTTAAGCAAATAAGCAAATTTAGCAAAATATATTTATCAGTAAGATGAAATCATCTGGGAAAAGAGCTTTAAGCTCTCTAAAACTATTCAATCATGTTCTGTTTGGTAAAAGAAATTGTAAATTGTAACCAAAAATGTATCTTATTAATTTTGTCCTTTCTAGATGCGTGCGGGAGCCTATTAGGAAGGGAGAATTTTGACATTGGATTGCGCAGATGCGTGCAACACTCCTATAACAGATTTTTTTTAAACAATAAATAGTTTAATGTATAGTGTTGCAAGTACATTTACATCCAAAGAAATAGTTAAGAAGTTCTTCTACAGTACTTTGAAAGTACATCTTACGTGGTGAAAAATAAACAATTAAAAAGAGACAGATATCTTTTTTTTTTGTAATAAGAGTGACGGAGAAAGATTCAATTCTTTTAATTCTTTTAAACTGAAGAATTTTTTTCCACTGCCCTATATTTTTTCACAAGAAAAGAAGTACGTCTCTTCATTAGTGCTGCACCAGTTCTGGAAGTACTTCTACGTTTGCTGGGTAATTCAATTTATATTTTGGATGGGGAGACGTGTACAGAAATCACAGTCATGCCGTTTATATAAACATGGCCGAACATCCGTTTTGGCCGTTCGATTAAGGTGGACCAAAAGAGTTGTCCAAAAGACTTGGCGAAAAGCGGTTAACCCTAAAAGAGGTCGATTTTGGAGAGTTAAAGAAATAATTATTGTTTGATTTCTTAAAAGGTTGGAATATCGCTTCACCAAATGTATGGAGCAGAAAATAAATTATGTCAAAAAATAAATTATTCAATGAAAAATACTGTAAAATTGCAAAAATGTTTGAATTAATTGTTTAACTCTATAAATCAATGTTTGCTCTTTACTTTTAAAAGATTATTTCATTTAAGTGTTGACCATGGTTACGTTTTAAGTGGTCCACGTGAGATGTCCATTTTTTTAGCACATTTTCGAGCACTTCGGCTGGTATCTTGCTAATGACACGTTTAATGTATAGTCTTCCAATTTTGAAATTATTGTTGCTTTATTGGCATAGACGAGAGACTTCACGCAGCCCCATAAAAAATAGTCATGAGGCGTCAAATCACACGTTCTACACATATCGACCAGATTCAGTTAAGGTTGCGGCCATCGCCATCTTTGAAAAAATACGGATTGGTGATTCCCCGGCCCATAAATCGCACAAAAGTGATTTTTTCTGTGTGCATTGACAGTTCTGCTCATCACACAAAATACGGCAATTTTAGTTATCTTTTTTTATATTCATTACCTAAAGTTGGTTTTAGCCAATTTTCAAAAAATATGTATCCTAATGCTGTTTTAGACGGTCTTTTTACACGATTTTGAACTAACACGATCGGAAAAACAAAAAAATTTGAATTTAGCTGTTCCTTGTTTTTTTCTCTGTGCTTATAAACCGTGATCCAATAAGAGCTTCTAATCATTTTAATAATCAACAATTGTATTTGTGACATAAGTTTGGTTTATGACATTTAATGTTTGAAAAAAATTTATTTTAAATGTTGTCCGCGACTGACTCTCAGATGATCACATTCTATAGGTTCAATTTTTGAGCACTCTTTCAAGCATTTCGGCCGATATTTCGTTAATTACGCGTGTTATGTTCGATTCTCATGCAGGAATCGATTGTGGTTTGGCCGGTGGTACCGGCTTCAATTCTTGAACAAGCTGAATTTTGTATGCCTTCAAAAATATAGTCGGTTGATCAAGATCCAAAGTGTTTCGAAACTTATTGATTGTTTCGCGAATAGTGCGTTCCGTTGGACAACTATGAACACCATAAAATGGTCGACGAGCACGAAAACAATTTTTCACAAAACACTGATTTCTGAAATAAATTTCCACAATTTGTAAACATTGTTCTCGCGTAAGTCTACTGAACGCAAACGTCATTTGAACATGACAGTTGTGACGCATGAATCCCAAGTGGAAAAAGTACCTCCTATTGGATCACTCTTTACGTATAAATAGGGGATTTACAATTTATGTACACAATTCTTTTAGCATTTTTTTTATTTTCTATTGAGTTTCGAACGTGTTTTAATCAGAGTTTTGAAAGTGTAAGTGAAAAGTAATATTTAGTGAAAAGAAAATTTATAAAATAAAATTTTTTTAGTTTGTGTTTTTAGAAAACCTTTCGAATTTAGGTTTGTGTGGTGCGGCTAATTCATGGAAACTGAACCGTTGTTGTGTTTTGTTTGATAAGATAAGTTCAAACTTTTCATAAAGCGTAATTAATTTAACAATTTTAACATTTTTAATTCAGCCATGAAGCAAAAACGAAATACGATTTCTTTGGAAACAAAGACAAGATTTTTGGACCGACTTGGAAATGGTGAAGGTTCCAGTTCCATTGGAAAATCGTTGAATTTAAACATAGCAACAATTCGGATAATTAAAAAATGAAAAAGCGATTAGACAAGCCGTGACTTCTGGTACCAAATTGAGTGCTAAGTCCTCTTCGTATACGAGTAATATAATTCTGGAAAAATGGAACAGGTTCTGTTGACATGTATGGAAGATTATACCCAAAAACGTATACCACTTGATACCAATACCATTAAGCAGAAGGCTTTAAGAACTTTTGACCAAATAAAACAAATGGAACCATCAACGTCTTCGAAACCGATGACAACAAAAATAAATTTGCTGTCAGTAACGGATAGTTGCAAGGATTTCTAGAAAGGCATGCAATTCATAATGTCAAAATAAAGGGTGAAATAGCTTCTGGAAATATTGCAGCTGCCAAAGAATTCCCTTCGCAGCAGTTTTTAATGTTAGAGGCTTTAAGGTGGCAAAATACAGAATTACGTTTTTGTTCTGCAGTAATGCATCACGAGCATTGAAAGGCGTCGATATTAAAAGTTTACCAGTCCATTATCAGTTTTTAGTGAATGGTTCCACAATTGTTTTGTTCCAAAAGTAAAACGGTATATGGATGATAAAAGTATGCCATTTAAAATTTTTTTGTTGATAAATAATGGTCCTGATCATCTAATTTTGGAGCACTCTAATGTAAAAATAGTTTTTATACCACCTAATACTACTGCCCTAATTCAACCATTAGACCAGGGTATTATCACAACTTTCAAAACATATTACATAAAGCGGCCATTTCAATACATTTTGAATAAAATGGACAATGATGTTAATATTACAAATGGTTGGAAGGCCATTTTGCCAGCAAGCATTAAAAGCGAAAATTCTGCTGGGACACCAAATATGGTCGATAAAGTGTGTACAGAAATAATCACTTTGGCACAAACAGTTGGAGGTGAAGGATTTGATACTTTTACCCTTGATGATATAAACGAAATAATTGTTGACAGAGTTCTTAATGAAGACGAGTTAGTAGAGGTTGCACTAGAAGACATCGACGCAAATGACTGCACTGATGAGGATGAAATTCCGTCTTTAATACCCACCAGTTCAATTCTTGATGGCCTTCAATCGGCAAATAAATTGGCAGATCATTTTCTGACAAATGATCACATAAACGAAAGAGCTGTGAAATTTCAATCAGATCCACAATACTGTATCGCTCGATACAAGGAGCTGTACAAAGACCTCTACAAAGTATAGGTTCACAACGTACTAGAACCGAATTTGCTATTAAAATAAATAAACCTGTCTCAGGCTGTTTCTGATATGTATGTTTTACCGAACCATTAATTTTTGTAGGTCTTTTGAGGATGTTGAACCAATCTAATATTTTATCATTGCATGTGTGTCTTTTTTACACGATATTCTCTGGAACGTATGTACCGTGTAAAAACAGGATTAGGTATTACAAAAGGCAAAGTATGTCAGATAATTGTACCCTTGGCTCTTAGAGAGAGAATAAAATTCGAGTAAAAGAACATACCAAAATTAGAAAAATTCTTATATTATCGTATGTCAATAAAAAAATAAAAATAAAAATTGATTTATAGCTCTTCTACGCCTTGCGTTGCAGGTAAATACCGTTTAAGGGCGTTAGAGAAAACCGAGAGGCTCCCAGACTTTCTAATTTTAATCAGCAAATTATTCAAGATGATGGGTGAAACCACATTGAAGAAATGTATACGAAAATCTATTCTCCAGTTAGGAATATGTTTTCTGTATTGCGAGTTCAATCGAAGACCGTAGCCAGAGCAAGTGACAAAGTTATTCCCACTCTTAATATAGAAAATCTTTAAGACCTTGAAGACAAACATGTGTTGCAGTGGCAGGATGTCTAGAGCCCGAAAGACGGACCAAGAGGAGATAGCGTATCATGAAAAGTCATTAATCGGATAATATGTTTCTGTCGAGCGCATTATTGTTTTACAGGCACTCCCTCAATAAGCCAGCCCGTAGACAAGAATATAATCAACTAATCATCAACCAAAATACCTAAATATCTACTTTCATTTACTACACCAATCTTAAAACAGCCAGCCGAAGTACAAGTCTGAGCTTTGTGTTATGGCAAAAACCATGGAAAGAGAAAGGGTATAAGGTAGCTCCTGGCCATCCCTAAAATGTATTTTAGTTTACATTTTAGTTTTATACATTTTAGTTTTTTCACTCAAAAGTAAGTTGTGAGCTTTAAGACATTCCGCCAGTATATCAAAATCGTGTTCGATCCCTGATATGTTAACCTGTTTGCTTGAACCAGAGTATACAAACGAAAAATTGTCAGCAAAAGCGGTGAGGGAGCCTGCAAAATGGCGTCGAAAAATTCCATCCACCTAAACAGGGAATAACAGGGGTCCCAACACCGACTCCTGAGGAACTCCTGCCGTAAACGGCAATTCTCCGCTCAGTTGGTGATTGACACGCACTACTTGTGATCGATCAGTTAGGTTAACAAAGCTTAAGGGCGTACAGAAATGAACAGAACTGTTAAAGTTGCTTATTCTTATTTTTCCCAAACCCGAATTGAAGCGGAGAGAGAAAATTATGTTTATTCAGAAAATGTACCATCCTACTTTTCATGGCCTTTTGAACGATTTTGGAAAAAATGGAAAGAAGCTATATTGGTCTGTAGTTATCTAAACTCGATTTATATTTCTTTTTGAAAATTGGGATAACTACAGCTCGCTTTAGGGCTAATGGAAAAATCCCTGTATTGACACTTAAAATCATGATGAAGCTTAAAACATCCACAAGATACGAGTAACAAGTTATTTTATTCACTAATACATTCGAGACACCGTCTCATCTAGGCGATGAATTATTGAATGAAAGGTTCTCATCGTATCATAGTTTTCTGTCACCAATCTATGTTTTACCGACTCATCCCAAGTAGCAATTGAACAACTGAATCCACCTAATTGCACAAAAAAATTGTTAAACTTATTAGCAATGGCATCGTCGCTGAAATGGGCTAGGTGCGCGAAAAACATTTTTCACTGATTTAATAATCTGTAAGCGTTGTTCGGGTGTAAGTCTTTCCATGATGAAATGACAATGCCAACTTTGGCAATCACGTAAGATGTGTCAAAAAAATATTCACGAAAAACCAAATAAATCACCTATTAGTTCAAATTTCAATTACGCTTAATTGTTTGGCTGAACACCCACAAATCACACGATAAATAAAAATTGTAAATTTGTGATTAACGTCAAGATTCTGCAATATTTCCAAAAGATGGCAGTAAATATCAACGGAATTTTAGAGTTTTAAGAAGTTACAAAATAATTAAAGCTATTGACATAAAATAATCACATTAAGAGAATTCACGGTATAATACATGTTATAAGCCAATGCGAGGCTAACGCCGCTATACTCGACACACGGTTTCGGGTTACGAAATATATTTCACAGTAGAATCAAATGTAACGATATGTCATGAAAACACCAAAATATTTTGACTAAAAGCAGAGCCATCTACGATTTGAAGAGCCGTAATATTAAAATGGGTATTTTCTATTTGTCCATAAGAAACAATGTAAAGTAACCAATTTTTGGATTATAATACATATTATTGTATGTATGTATTAAATGTATGTATGTATGTATGTATTAAATAACACTTTCGGCTGAAAAATGTCGGTTGAGAAATGTCGGCTGAAAAATATCGGCTGATGCATATTAATATTTGACATAACATATTGTATTGTCGGCTGAGATAGCAAAGACACTATCTGCATTATCGATTTTTTAACTTTCGGCTGGAAACTATCGGCTAACTTTAATAGTATCGAACACAGGGGTTTTTATGAATCTCAAAAATTATTACCTTATTAACATCTCGATTCTGTTGGTTGAGTCGTTGTCGTTCCAAGCGATAATAAAAATCTGTTAGTTGTATGAAAAGTTATCCAATTTGTACACCAATAAGTGACTGAGGCCAAAGAAACAATTAAAATTTTAATTTTGGGACACGGTCTATTTGAAGATGCCAAGCAAAATCATAAAAACGCCGATTGGGTTTGAAGGGAATACGGTAGTTAACATAATACATATTTTGTTCGAGCACTGGATTTAAAGTAAATGAGTCACATAAAACGACAAACTACACGACTAGCGGAAGCGGGTGTAAACTCATGAATCAAATAAAAATTTGTGATAAAAATTCACATGAATAGGTGACAGTTGCTCTGGTGAAGCCTGTGAATGGTTGACCAAAATATGTATAAGTTTGTTACAAAAATTTTAAGATATGGTGTATTTGGTTAACGCTGATTGTGAAATTAAATCAACCAATTTGTAACCAAATTCGTTTTGTGAGAACGTTTTGTGAGTCATAGATTTTTTGTGACAATGAGTATTTAATATTTTGTTCATAATTTTGTCAAATTAAGTAATTCAAAAACGTTGTTGCTCGCGTGCCAACACAACTACATTTAAGTAGTGCCTGACCGAATGTTGTTGTTTATAAATATTAAAAATAAAAAAGTCCTGTACAAAATTATGGTTTTTTGTTTCCAAATAGACACAAACTAGCAAATAAAATTGGCCGTTTTTCATAAGTTTCAATTTTAAGTTTAGTGGAACAGAGCTCGAACAGGAAGGCTCTATTAATCTAGATGGCTCTTTTATATAGTCAACCATAATATAAATATACTCTTTGAAGCAGTTTCACCACAAAGCATAATAAACGTCAAAACTTCCGTCCAAAACAATATAATATTTCATTAAATTCTAAGTACATATCGAATACCGCTCAAAGGGAACTAACTTCCTTAACCACGTTGAACGCAAATAAACAATAAAAATGCCACCGGTCTTGAAAAAACTTCAAAACAATCAGAAACACATACACATACATAAAAAACATACCATTTCACAACAAAACTACAAATGTCTAAATTAAATAAAAAGCTCATTTTACAGTTGTTATTGCTATAATTAATGTAAAAGCTCAATTAATTATAAGTTGAGGCAAAATAAACACTGAGCTCTGGATAGAATAATAAAACGGAACGCAACAACAACAATAACACGGAACTAGAGAAAATGAAAAACAAAATTAGAAAAATTAAAAACTTTATATTTTCATTTGATTGTTCGGTAGTTTTCATGCATGGTCGTACATACATATACCATGTATGTGAAACAACACCGAACAAAGCTCGATACATATGTTTTATATATATATATATACATATGTAAACGTACATATGGAAAATGGAAGCTAAGCGGAAGGAAAGAAAGAAACGATTTTAACATTAACATCTAAACAAAATGCTATGAGCTTTTGCGAACCAAATAAACTTTTTGCCTGTAATTTTTATTATGTTTGCCGTTTTCCACTGCACCCCACGTCGCATCCCAATGTAATGTCGTTCGTAGCATTAAAACACAATAGTAATATTCTATTTCTGAACCATTTTAATGAGTTAAATTTATATACGCTTGAATACAAACATTTATGTGTTCGAGCTTTTTATATTTTTCCACAACAGCCAGCAACAACGAAAGTTGCACTGAAAAGTAAAATAATTAACAAATAATGCCGTACTACATAATATTGTTGTTTATTATTGTTACATTTTTTTTTTGTTTGGTGCAAGTTTGTTTTCTCTATATGCATTTATGAAATGAGGAAAACTTTAAAAAAGCAATTTTTACCGTTTTTTTATTTAATTTAATTTTTCTATTTAGCGAAATTTACAATTCATGGGAGGATATGGAATATGCATTTTGTTTTAGTGAAATTGGTTTAAACACTCTGATGCCAGTTTTTTTCTGCGTTATATGTGCTCTGTTAATATTATGTTATGTGTACATGACAAATTGGATTTAATTACAACAACATTTGTTTCATACAGTTTCGTTAACAGTATTTAAAAAAAATATTTTCAGTTGCAAAAAATTATTTTAACATGTACTCGAAGTTAGATTAAACAGTTTATGATCAAGGGGAATTTTTAGAAGCAAATTTGTAACAACCTGTAAGGCTATTTATAAAAAATGGAGGGATGTATACGATGTGGATGAAATTGATTGATTGGACTGTAGAACCAAGTACTGGACAAGTGTCTCAGATAACGCCGGCCCTATTCCTACAGCCTGTTTACACAAAACATAGGAATGGTATGAAAGGTATTTTTTTGGGACGGAACGACTCGGTTTCAGAGTCACAATTCTAATCTACTAGAGTAAGGATAAAGGCTTAATAGGTTTAATGGATACCGTGGTATTGGTCTTCAACAATTGCTACTCTAAATCAACAACCTAAAAAAATAATTCGTCCTAAATCTGTCCAAAAAAATGTAAAATTCGTTTAGGATAAACTTCTCGGTTCTGTGCAAATGCGTGAAGTTTATCCTAAATTCTAAAAATACTTCTTTCGTATAAACGAATAAAATTGAATGGTTTACCATTTAAACTGAATTTTATTAAATACGAAAATGAAGTATCTGGCAACTTTTTAATAAATGTTATAATTCCTACTAAAATTATAATTGTAAATTATTTGTATTTAAAGCCACGTGGCCGCTTCCCTTCACTATATTTCCAGAACCTAAAGTATTTGTTTGTTTGCCTAGACTCTTAGGTTAATTTGTGTATGCTGGCCATTAGTGTAATCTTTCCTAAATGGCATTTTATTAAGTTCATAACGTTATATTATGCCTCATCTAATTTGTATCTTAACATTACACGCTTAGTGATATTAAATTATTGTTGTAAATCCGATGGTATCAGAGGGATTCGGGGAATCAAAACATCGTCTCCGGTACCACATCCTGTGAGTATTGTGCACTCTATTATGAAAGTTTTCAGTTAGTTTACCAGCAAACGCGTGCCATTGCAAAGTTTAGGTGGATTCAGGTTTCTTAATAAAATAACAGGACAACCTACTTTCAACACCATTTTGTGAGGAGGGAGTCCTGACGAGTTCAAATCAATCTTTGAAAGAATCAAGTTATTTACCTTATCTACTTGTTCGTTAGTTGGTGACAGAATCGCTCTTTCTTTAAACCAAGATATTGTCTTATAACTTATGTTATCAATGTCAGGATAGACATTGTTGACTAACTCTTGAATGTTGTCTATCAAAAGACAAACGTTTTCTAGGTTAATCCTTCCCTCACTTTGTGTTAACTCTCCATTGCCAACTTTTAGCAGCAACTCTGGAAATAGGATGTTCTCACGTAAAGATGACAAAACCCTCATATTATTTATCCAGTGCTTCCACAGACGTCTTGTTTGACATGGTAGCTTCGTCCCAGACTATTAATGAGCAGTCACGCATCAATTTTCCTGTATTGCTCTGTTTAGAAACACTGCAGACGCTGTTATTATTATATGAGGCGATTTTCAGCGGGAGCTTGAATGTAGAGTGTGCGGTCCGGCCTCCTTCCAAAAGCGTAGCTGCAATGCCGGATGACGCAACAGTTAACGCAATTTTTCCGGTAGATCTCACTTTTCTTAAAAGCAGATTGATTAAAAATGTTTTTTCTGTACCTCATGGGGCATCAAGGAAAAACAATTTCCCTTCATTGTTATCAATGGTTGATAGTAATGCAGTGAATACATTTTTCTGATCGATGTTTAATCGTGGCTCATCTTGAGCAATATTTTGTGAAAGTCTCGTTTGATCGTATGATGTTTCTCTTGTGTATTCGGCACTGTTAGTTAAATCTGAGTTAGTAGTATTAGCTGGCGTCGGTAGCCCAAAATCCTTGATCGATTTACCCGAAAGTAATTGCACTACTTTGTTCAATTCAAATAATGCTTCGTCAAATATGTTTTGATCATATTGTACATCATCTGAGTTTAACTCTCGCCGTCGCCGGATCAGAATATAACTGGCCATATTTTCTTGAAATTTATTCCATAGATTAACAGAATCAGTTACTTGACAAAACGCTACTATGATGGACAATAAATATCTTAATGATGTAGCTGAACTACAAACAGCTGCTTCTGATAATGTGTTTTCCCAGTGAGAATCGTCTTCCAAGAGCCCCATAGCTTTGCATGCTGCTTGATAAGTATTGTAAACAACACCTTGTACAGTTCTTAGGTGTGCAAAGGATGTCGGGCCTTTTACAATATGCAGTAACATTCTCAGATAAAAGCATTCGCTGATGTTGGGATGAATCACGTAGACTCTGCCAAGAGCATCCGTTTTTTTTACTCCGGGGAAACCATCAACCGCAGTACCTTGTTTTCGCCGTTGAAAAGTTTTAGAACTCTGGTTCCATGTATAGTAACTTGGAACTCTGTCATATGTCAGTTTTTTCGCGAAATGATCTTGAGTACATAACTTGAAGGATGCTGGCAATGTTGTATCCCGCGGGTTATTAACAACTTCTTGTATATTGTTCTCAGTGAAATGTCCTCTTTGTCCATTTTCTAAATGAACTGCAAGGTGGACAATTGTGGGAGCCCGGTCGTGATATTTTTCCACTTCATTTGGTGATTGTATGCTGAAAGTGGCTTGATCACTGCCTTTATTAATGTACTTAGTAATATATTGAATTGACTTTATTGAATTGCACAACTCTACGTTGATATGGGCATCAAAAATTTTCAAAAGGAGCGGATTATAGAGAACGATCCATCGGTTATCAATATCATGGTTTCGGACGGTAGCATTTTGCCCACCCTGTTCTGGCGATCGTCGACGATATTTGGGATATCCGTCATCGCTAGTACTTGTTTGAGTTTGGAACGACTTCGGAAATTTTTTGCTGCATTTAGAATCTCGCATACATGGAGAATTCGGGTTTAAAGTCCCGCAAGGACCGTGTACCATACTCGTATGTTTCTTTACGATTTCGTACAGGATAGGATCTTCATCTTTATTCGGTAATTCACCTGAAATAACCCTGTCAATTTAGTTTGGTCTAATTTTGTTCACTAACCACACCAGCAGGTGTACATGTGGCAAGCCACGTTTCTGCCATTCTATTGTGTACATATGCGCGGCGGACCGAATATATGAGACTTGTTAATGAGGTGCAGGAGTTTCTGTACTTTTAAATGGAAGACTCTGTTAACTATATCGCATCTGTCTTGTGGAGTTAAATTGGTGTTAATATTTTCTTTGATTTCCGGCCAATTTGGGTTACATGTTGCAGTTATAAATAAATCAGGTTTGCCGTAATTTCTGGGGTAAGTCATGGCGTCTTGCGATTTTTCGTGTAAATATCGAGGTCCACCTGTGAATGATGAAGGTAGTATAACCAACTGCCCAGTGCCGTTGCGGGGTTCATTTGCCTGTAAAGCATCCTGAAGATGAACGTAATTTTCGGCTCTCAATTTAGTTTGATTATTACGGATGTAGGCCAATCTCTCAGATTCAATTTTCGCATATTGATCTACCAAGTATTGGTTTGTTAACATTCCATATCTAAGCAAAGTGTTGAAATTGTTACGTCTTGTCATTATACGGTAGCAATAGTAGTTCATACATGACACTTTTTTACGCAGAGGTGTACCACCGATTGGGTCAACTTGAGAAATATTAATGGCATAACCATTTTCTCCACGACATAGCATCAACGGATATTGTAAGCTGCCATAAGATCTGTGTAACTTTGAAATTTTTTGCAAATTATCATCACGACTATGCAATACAATATCTCTTTTGTCAAATTGCTGTCCAGCTATCACCACTACTGCTACTTCACTCGTGGAAGGCGCATTGTATCGTCCTCTGTGATCTCCAACAGGAACTTTATTTGCATGGATTACGACATTAAAGTCAGGAGTATCTGCTGGAACACTCTCAATCGCAGTTTTGAAAGACTGTATGTAGCAATTATGAGAATGTAACATATCTTGGAGAGATCTAATCAAATCTCTATCAATTGGCTGTGCAACACTTGAACACCGCGTAGATGCTTGTGTATCTGGATCTGCAATAAAATATATTTGCAGAAATTTGTGATCATCGGGTCGAAGTGGTAGCAAGCTCCCAGCTAAGTGGTGCACTTGCCCTTGAATTTTAAATGTAGGCATGAACCCATGCTCAACGACTTGCTTACTCTTAAAAGAGGTCATTTGAAATGCGTTATTATAACGGCGTATATTGCGCATGAATTGTTTGGATTTCTGACGATCACCCGTAAGAAGAGAGTGAAGTGGTTCAGGTGGAGGGAGAATTTCTTCTAATTTGACTTTTCCTTGTAAGCAACACATGCCTTTCGATTCGTCCTTGAATTTCAATGCAATGTTAACACACTACTGACATAGTACCTATTGATACTATACGATCGTCCTTGTAAGAAATGAATTAGTAACTCGTGTTGATGATTCTCTGGCTCTCTGTATTCGATGTCTATCCCTATCTCGGCTGCGGCGAACCTCACGCTCTACTGAAGATTCTCTCTCTCTCTCTCTCTCAGCTCTATATCTATCCCGAAGCTGACTGAGTCGAGCCTCACGCTCTACTGATGATTCTCTGTCCCTCTGAACCGTATGCCTATCTCGATCCCGGCTGCGGCGAACCTCACGCTCTACTGAAGATTATCTCTCTCTCTCATCTCTATATCTATCCCGAGCCTGACTGAGGCGAGCAGTTGAGTAGAAGTTGATTTCGGTCATCGGACATCGAATTAATTGGATGTCGCACGGTGGAATGTCGCGTATTAATATGTTGAATGTGTCAATGTTTGAAAAACGATTAAAAGTTTAGGAGTGGGTCGTTTAGGCTATGATTTGTACGAGTTTTCGTGTTCTCAATGCAGGAATTCGTTCCGTAAAGCAAAGTATTCCGTAGACCGGTTATAATCGATCGATATATACTGATTGCTTTTGTTATTGATCGAGATGACAAAGTATCTATGCAACCGGTGAATAACTTTATATGGGCCTTCGTATGGAGGTTATAGTTTTGTTGCAAATTTTATCCGTTCGTACGAAAACGCGTAATCGCAATTATCGAGCGATTTCGGGACATAAAAATCATTTTGTCGTGTTTGTCGAGTGTTCGTGGGGATACGATTTTTCGTAATTAGTCGACGAGTGTGTCGGTTGAAGTTCAGGAAGAGGAGCAAGAGGATTATCGGGAGAGGACTCACCAGGTAGTTTGAGTGTCTGTCCGTAGACCATTTCGGCTGGTGAACACTTAAGATCTCTTTTAATCGTACCTCGAATCCCAAATAATACGTTGGGGATTTCGGAGCTCCAATCGCAAGCGAATTGCATCGCACTCGAGCGTATTCGATGAGAACCAAAGAGTTTCGTTAATTAGCCGAACAATTTTGATCCGAATTGTGTAATTACTTACGAATGTTTTGGCAATGGTGTTTGCAGGCATATCGCTCATGCAATAAGTTTTGGGCCATCGAGTGAATCGTTCGACACAGGTTAAGAGATAAGTATATCCATTGGACCTGGATCCTGGTGGAATTTCGAACCGTTCAATCAGCGCCCTTGTATGTCGTAGGACTTCCGATCGCTGGTAAGATAAACAAGCTTATAGCGCGTATATTTTGATGCCGGGAAATTAAAAAAGCTCTAGTTTATAAGTCGAACTAGCGTGGCATTCGGAACCAGAAACTAAATTCAGAAGTTCTTGGTTGAAATTAATTTTGACAGATTCGATTGTCGTTCGTTCGTTCGATGTTGCCGTTTCGTTGTCGCTCGTGCGGGATAGCGTATCCGCGATATCGTTATCTTTAATGTTCACATGTCGAATATCCGTGGTAAACTGACTTATGTAATCCAAATGCCTTGCTTTCCGTGGATTACGTTCAGTTTTAGACTGAATTGCTCTAGTCGGAGGTTTATGGTCGGTGTAAATGGTGAAGTCCCGTCCTTCAACGAAATATCTAAAATGTTTACTCGAAACCTAGATCGCGAGTAATTTCCTATCGAATACAGAATAATTTCACTCGGTATTCGTGAATTTTTTTCTAAAAGAATCCCAATGGTTCCCAACAGTCGTTATTGTATTGCTGTAAAACTGCTCCGACAGCAGTGTTCGAGCAGCCGCCGTAATACTGAACTTCGCTATGCCGATAAATTGCTGAACTCGTTTGATCTTGGTTGGGGATTGGAAATCCGTAATGGCATTATTTCGTTCTTTCGAAGCCAGAATACCATTCGGCGTAATCATGTGGCTAAGGAAATCGAGAGAGTTCGATCCAAAAACGTATTTAGAACTCTTAATGTTGACACCAAAGTCATGGAGTCGTTTAAAAAGCTGTTCGAGTTGTAGTTTGTGTTGTTCCTCATTTTTCGATGCCATAAGGATGCCTTCGATGTACCTGAACATGAAGTCTAAAACACGCGTGACTTCATTGATAAATCGCTGAAACGTTTGAGCGACATTTCTTAAACCAAATGGCATACGTGTAAATTCGAAAAAGCACAAAGGTGACCTAATTTCGAGGATATTTCGAATATGAAGAATGTGTCGATGGTTGTAGCATCAATTATTTTGCGAATAATTGAGTTGCTACAGACCACGCCCCTCTGGTCCCACCAAACTTAGAGCATCGTCTTTCTGTCAAAGAGATTCGATCATGCAGTCGATGCGGATGGTGCGCCTGCACCATCCTGAGATTCTCAAAATAAATCTACTTTTCATCCCCTGTAACTATATACGACGCAAAAACGACTTCTTTTTGTACCGGGCGTGCAACATGTCACATATGTTTTTGCGATTTTCCATTTGCCTGTCGTTCTACTCATATGGTACCCATCTAGCGATCTCTAGAATTTTTTCCATCTCTCGTACCCGGTTAGAAATAGACAACAATAGTTTCTTGACTAACGCCCAATTACTCGGCGAGTTGTTTTTGTGTTTGCGAATCATCTTCGTCCAACATTACTTGCAATTCCACATCTTCGTATTTTTTTAGAGGCTTTCCACGTTCCTTGTCTGCATGGAGCATGTAATAAGCTCCTCGAAGTAATCGGTATGATTCAGCATTAGTTTTCTTCAAAAAAATTAAGCTGTCCGCGAATGCTCTTTGTTCGGTACCAATTTCGACTTATTGAAAACAACAACACAACACTATTCACACACTTTTCCAATGTAGCGCTCGTGCGCGTCTGGCACTTGTTGATGACATAACAAAATAGCGCACAACACAATTTTATAGCACAACCTGCATTGGTGCATCATCTTTTGTCTGAAATCCGCATTCCATACTTGTACACCTGTTATATATGTACCTTGATTAAAAATTGTTTAGAATTTCAGTAGAAATTAAAATGGGAACATGGAATTTGCTAACCTTTTAGATCGTCTTTAAGGTCTTAAACATTTTTCGAATCAGGCGGTCATCTAAACATTCAACGTACTTGTACTACAAGAGCTTATATAAACTGGGAGTGAGATCCATAATACCACCAATAGCTACACTAATCACTACAACGGTCATCAGAACGGAGGAGAGAATTTTGATTCCCGTGTTTCGTCCACCGGCGAGTGCAACAGCATTGCATCAACTTCCGAGCTTTCAAAATGTGGATAAATATTTAAATATAGATTATTTCACAATCGTTGATAGCATGCAAATGAAAACACGACAAATAAGGTGTTCAAAATTTGTTAAAATATTGGGTAAACGTTTGTTTAATTTGGTGGAAAAAACGTAATGAAAATCCTTGTGGAAACATTAGAAACCTCAAAAATAAGAGTATTTCTTTACTATTTAATGGGTGTTATTATACATATAACCCTTCCTCTTCACTCACTCTATCTATTAAAAAAACCGCATCAAAATCCGTTGCGTAGTTTTAAAGATATAAGCATACATAGGGATATAGGGACAGAGAAAGCGACTTTGTTTTATACTATGTAGTTATGTGGAAATTTGCATTTGTTTTATCTGTTTTATTAGGTTTGACAGAAAGTTGCCAAATATTTCTTGCTCGTAATTAAAATTGTAATTATTTTTCCAGAGATTTTTTATCAATTTTTTGACATTGACGCGATAAACCTATCTCGCAAACAAACTGGCATTGAAAAACTGAAACTGAAAAAAACTTTTTAACCTCCTATCCTGGCCGGTCATGGTAGGAAAAAATAGTCGTCTCATTATTCATAAAAACGATTACATTAAAATTACATTTAAAATTTATTTCATTAATGTGTTACATTTTAAATTTTTTCAAATATTCACAACAATCTGACACAATAGCGACCTATATGGTTAGGTGCTTTATGAACCAAGCTATTCAAAAAGTGCCAACTCTTGAGAAAAAAGAGCCTTGCCGGGGGGTTAAGGTAATAATCTGACACGATCGCGACCATATTAAACGTTACTGTGGGTCAATAATAACGCTACTAGGACATTTACCCAATTTAGGAGAAATCCTTTTTATCTCTACCTATGGTCCACCTCAAACCTCACAATACAATCGTCGACGTTCATCCAAAATATTTTCGACATTATCCTCAATAGTTTACAAATGTTCAAAATCATGGGATTTAGTTGTTTGT
Source organism: Nephrotoma guestfalica (assembly GCA_963691935.1). NCBI lineage: Eukaryota > Metazoa > Arthropoda > Insecta > Diptera > Tipulidae > Nephrotoma > Nephrotoma guestfalica. Next base: position 273,896,204 of record OY829914.1, on the reverse strand, counting down.
CATATGATTTTAATATCCGCCAATGGTTGTTGGAATCCTGCTAACATTAGCACCAATTTATTCCACAACAAATCCAATGAAAATGACATTTGATTAGAACTACTCGTCAATTCAGCCAATCTTTTTATTGAGACCACTTGACACAAGCCCATTTACACCTGGACGGACGGACATTGTCGATTCTAGGTTGATCATATTTTAACACGAGTAAAACCACATTTAATATTTATAAATTCCATTAACGTAGACATATTATATCCTGAATTAAGCGACCATTACCTTATGTGGATTAAATGCACTCCACGTAGAAAGGGCGTCTCTTTACCAATTACTATACAACAGCACATTCCAACAACTAGGAGTGACAACAGCATCATACAATTTTAGACCTATAAACCTATAACCGCCCAAATAGTTTTATATACCAACACTCCCTTGACCCCTAAGCGTCGAAGAGCACTTTCTGCTTTCCAAAGCGCCAGACATTATAAAAATCGTCCTCACGACTCAAATGCTCATAGATCTGTCGAATGTCAAGAATTTTTCAAAAACTTAACCAATTACAAACCAACCGATCGAATCCGCAAAACTTACTAATATTTTCAACATTATAGAAGAGAGAATAGTACAACTACAGGAACCTACATTCCTATATTTTCATGGCTTCGTGAATTAAAAAATTCGAAGTAATCTTGCCTAAAAAATTCGAAGTAATCTTACCTTTAATCGACGAATATGGATTACTGTCAATTAGGACCTCCACTCAGCGAAGACGACATAAGAACTATATTCAAGTTTAGACGATCAGGAATTGCCCCAGGAAAGGATGGTATTCCGATTGAATTTTTTAAATATGCGCCAGACAATATAATCCAACGCAAACATTCAGTAATTGAAAAAGTTTGGATAAACAATGATCCTCCTTCCGAGTGGCTTGAAACCATACAAGTTCCAATTCCAAAGGTAAAAAAGCCAGTAAGTATTAACGAATTCCGAACAATTACTTTAAGTAATGTAGGTTAAAAAATATATTCAAAACTACTTCTCAATCAGATGTGTTATCAATTGATTTATCGAAAGCCTTTGATACATTAGATCTAGCCGGGGTTTCCGAATGTTTACAGCAATATGTACCACACATCTGGTTAATCGTATCATCAAGGCTTGTTTTTGGAAATGTACCTCAATTAGATGGTACAATATTTGGACTGAGAAAATCAAGTAAAATAAACGGGTTAAACAGGGCTCTGTCCTATTTCACCACGTATTTCCAATTTTATTTTAAATGAAGTTTTGGTTACCGTATCAGATGTATATCCTGAATTAAGATTGGAACAACAAGATGAATTACGATTACCTCTAATTCTTACTTATGCTGATGATATTATTCTTATTACCCGGGGCATTACCACAATTCAAGCTATTTTTGAAAAATTAATTAACTCACTAAGTGTAGTTGGCTTAGAGATAAATCCGATTAAGTGTACTACACTCCTCCTAATCTTATCTTAGCTGGAAAAAACTTCACGCGTGTTTATATAATGCGTAATTCAGGTACATAATTGAGCTCAAATTTAGGTCGCCCACACACTATTCGAACTAGTTGCCACCAAGCATTGGGAATCACAAGACAAATGCAAAAATTCATAAAATAGAATAAAGTTCCATTTAATACAGCAATAAGAAATAAGATAGCATAATACATTCTTCAAATGCACACGTGAATTGTATGGTTATTCCGGATTAAACTAGCCGGATTATATTTTACGCGAGGAGGTGAGATTTCCTAAAATTAGAGGATACAGTTTGTTTCTAACTGAATTTTTCATTGAAAAATTGGTCCTCTCGTCAGACTGCAGTAACCAACAAAAAGATTATGCATACATATATACCGAATACATCGTGCTTGATATCTTAGTCGAAACATTATATTTACCGAACTTTTGGTAAAAACTGCCTTGTATAGTCAAAACTCATTATTCGCTGCTGAAATTTCAGAAAACCAACTAAGTCAAGCATTGTTAAAAATTTAATCCTTAAATTTACTTTAATCTTTCAATTCTTTGTGTTTTTTGTAAATCTATACTGTAAAGCTGCGTTTTCCGGTACCCGAATTTCGTATAGATCTGCCAATTTATGAAAAAACCTTAAGTATTAAGTTTTGTTCCGAATTTTGGAGAAATAATTGGTTTTTAATCAAAATTTGTCATTCCCGATACAATTTTTAAAAAAGATCTGACCAAATATTGTTTATTGAATCATAATTTACAATTTTTTTTGTTTCTAATCATTTTTCCGTAGATGCAACATATTTTCCAATTTTGTTTATTTGCAAACAACGAAAAAGCTCATCCGAAAAACGTTACTGGAAACTCTCAATTTATGGAAAAAGCTTAATAATGAATTTCCTCCCGATTACTTAATTTACTATTTGTTTTACGTAGTAAAATAAAGGAAATCCGTCCATATCGCCTATAACTACATTGCTGATCAACTACGAGTAGATCACCGACAAGCCACATCACCAACACAACCACATCGCCGACATCCACTTCAACAAAACCCCCAGGGTTGAGCGAGGTATTTACGCAATTAATCTGCGCAGTTGTCGATACGTAATCTATCTCGTATATTACATAGCGATATCCTGTATCCATGACGTCGACAATGTAGACAATGTCGACGACAACTTACAGAATGATACTAAAAACTAAATTTTCAGATTATTTTTTCTTCGTTTTACGTTAGTTAGTCTGATAAAGTTGCTGTCTAGCTATTAGGTAATCGTGTTATTATCCAAGGGGCAAAATAAATTTATATTTTGATACTAAAACACGTAAATTATTAGTTAGTATAATAATATAATTCGTTAGTACCGACACATACGCTGACCTAAACTAATTCCCGTTAGGCGTAAAAGCACGCGATTTTACAGCAGTCGCCACAACAACATCATCATGACAAACATCAGTATCAATGTTGATCAGTATCAACATTCGTTCTCATCCCTATTGAACCTGGTTCATATTTAATTGGCTCACTATATTTTTAAAAAAAATCATATTTTTTAAATAGTTTATAGGTTAGTTTTTGTTGATGTCAAAATATATCCAACAATAAAAATATTGTATCTCAGTCTCTCAATTAATGTAAATTTTAGTTCTTGTAAATTTTCTTGCCATTCACAGCAAAATTATTGTAAAATTTTTCTGTTTTCAGGTGGAATAGTATCATAAAACTATAGGGTTTTCCAATAAGAGTGATATGATTTCTAAAAAAAATTGTTGCACTTGCTGTGTGGCACGCCTTGTTGGAACCAAATGTTGTCAAGATCAACTTCTTCCAATTTCGGCCATAAAAAGTTGGTTATCATCGATCGATACCGATCTCCATAGACAGTAATGGTGTTACCAGCTTCATTTCGAAAAAATACGGACCGATGATTCCACCAGACCCAAAACCACACGAATGTAATGGTTTTTCATGAATAATTTTTGATTTTCTTCACACCAGAATCGACAGTTTTGTTTATTTACCGCACCACTCAAATGAAAGTGAGCCTCATCGGAGAATTTGATTTTCTTATAAAAATCGTTATCGTTTTCAAGTTGTTCCAAGGCAGAATCAGCAAATTCACTACGTTTACGGTGGTCCAATGGCTTCAGTTCTTGAGTGAGAACAATTTTATACGGATGCAAACCCAAATCCTTTCTCAAAATCCACCAGGTTGTGGTTTGAGACAGTCCCAATTCTTGAGAACGTCTTGGAATCGACAAATTGCGGTCTTCAGCAACACTTGCCTGAACAGCTGCAATATTTGCATTACTTCGAGCAAATTTTTATCTTATTGGCACTTCAACGTTATCTGAAGAAAATGTACGCTCAAAATTTTCAACAATTCGACGAATAGCGAGCACACTTGGACGATTATTACGACTATAAAATTGCAAAAGCGCACGAAAAGTTGCAATTGGAAAACGATTATTTTGATAATAAAGCTGAATAATTTGTAAACGTTATTCTTGCGTATATCTCACCATGATGAAATTGTAAACATTACTGAATACAATGAAACAAAAAATGACAGATCATAACATATTACAAATGGCCGAAACGTCACTTAAAAATCATATCATTCCTATTGGAAAACCCTGGTTTTAATTGTTATTATGGCGTTTCTCGTATTTTTTGTTTTCAAAGTTAATTTAAAATTAGTGTTTAACATAATTATCCTTCATTACAAAGTTAGTTTTAAAAACTATAAACAAAAGAAGGACGATGATCTTCAAAATCAAACGAATATTTCGAATCAAGGACGTATATTAAAAATTACTCGAATTTTAAAAAAACAAAAACGCCAAGGTTAAAGAGTACGCTCGGGTTGAAATTGTTCTACGTCACCCAGTAATCGGCGCCTATGTTAAAATTTGGACAACCCAAGAGGAAGGTTTTATTGGACAGTTTTCAACACAGGAAGCGGTACAAAAGGAGGAAATGAAACGAGAAAAACCCAATTCAATAACAACTAATACGTATAAGACGTACAGAAAGAATCATGAACAGGTTTTGATGGTAAATTAGGCACAAGAAACACCCGGTGGACCTCTTATTTTACTAGGAGATCGTGAAAATGCTACCTCGCAGAGTGGTAGTTAAGCACCGCATTTACAAGTCCTACAATACGAAAGACACAATTGAAACCTGATTTAAAGTTGAAGTGTGGTGCTTGTTGCCAAGTGGGACAAATGCTGTGAGAAATTCTAATTATTACAAATAATTTCCAAATTATGTATTCATAAGGCCAATGGGTTCGGAAACTTTCAAAAAATTCTCGACACATAAATATCATTCGCGTGCTGAGTTCTTAGGTAACATAGAATTGATTGTGGCAGTATAACGGCCTAAACTCCAATTTTACAAACCAGGTCAAAGCGATACAAAATAACACATGGTGCAAGAACGAGCTCGCGATGAAGCCAAATTAGATGCTACGTGGACTGACGAGTGACGACGAACATGAAGATTTAGGCCGGCATATATCCAATTTACAACAAATTGGACCTCCGATCATTTATCCACTTCCAAAAGTGGAGCGAGGTCGAGGTCGGCCACGAAAACATCGTGAACCCGGTGAACAGTAAACGTATGTCAATGGTAGAAATTTTGTTAACGTTTTAATAAATTTCATTTTGATTTTAGCAAAATTCTGAGTTGTAAAACATGGTCGTGGTCGTCCTAGAAAGGAAAGATTCAATTCGAGTTTAAGTAACACTCTAAACTCTTATTACTCATAAACTTTCCCCATGTCAAAATCGAGCAATTAAACATGGACTTGTTCTTCCAAACATCAAGTGAATAATAAATAATACTCGTACAGTATGCATCGTTATAGAAAAGTACGTTATAGAAATTAGCAGACGTTAGCACGCAATGTTTGCATGTAATGTTTGTATTATCGAGTAGAAAATAATGTGTTTTAAATTTTTAACTAATTTAATTATTTTCAGGTAGATGTTGCCAATTAATTACATTTTTTACATTAATTACGTTACATGACGTAAAAAATTTCGCGTAATTAAAGTAATTATTTACGTGTAAATAATAGCGTAAGTAATGTAACGTAATTAACTGCACAACACTGGATACCACCTTTTGTTTAGACTCTTTGCGTTAATAGGCAAAATAGGAGAACTCAAATGTATTTTAATCTCAAAACTTTAAGAATTTTTAGGATTTATTAAGCAGCTGAATTTTACAAAAATTTATAGTTAAAGCAGATGCTCTTCGATCTAATATATTTAAATAAAGTATGTTCATTAGAATGAAATTTAAATTTAGGTTCCGAAAATAGTTTTAATCCAAAGTTACTAAGATTGAAAGCAGACAAATATAAATAGTAATTGGCCAGAGTCCAATTCTTTACGTTAAAGGAATCGAGACTTGAGCTAACCCAATACTGGAACGTTTGTGACCGGATCATGATTACCTATTGTCAATTTTACGCGGTAGTAAAATTTATGTGGAAATCAGCCCAATTTGCCAATTTCTCAATAAAATACAAATATAGCAATGGAACGAACTTGTAGCGGGTAGTTTCTTCCACTATAAGAAACTCCGCACAATTATTCTAAACGGGCAATCATCCGTTCACATAATTCTTTGTTACCGGACAATTCTCCATGCAAAGAATTATTTATAATTATTAGTTTTAATCATATACAACAATCTTACATACATTATCGTACAACAACTCTTGTACATAACGAAATTTGTATAAGCGAAATAGAATTGAGAAATCATATTTTGTTGTGAACAATTTCATTACCAATAATCTCTACAATCAAATCATTGAGTAAAATTGCGGCCAACGCTATGGAAATGCTTAGCACTATGAAATTTTCAAATCAAATTGGCGGTGATTTTACTAATCATGATAGGGAACCTGAAAGCGCCCATTGAGAGATACATAAAAAACATAATGACTTTTCAAAACGAAAATCAAGTCAAACGTACTTATACATCGCACAAGAGAAGGCATAGCAAACGTCTATGTTTATTAAAACATAAATTGCATAGGGTGCACCGAAACATTTTGGTGCAGGTAGATTATAAACTTGATGCAAGAAACTTACAAGAAGACAAAAATAGTATGAATAATCTGTCTATTAAATTTAGGATTTGGCCGGAGCAACATCGCTGCTGCCGCACCATCGGTCACCAGCAACAAAATAATTATTTTTTTACTAATAAAAATTTTATATTAAATTAAACTTAAAACCTAAAGTATTTTATTTAATTTATTATTATTAATTTATGAAGTGCTCCCATAGTTACTAGCTTATAAACTCTAAATGTCCTTTCACACTATGCAATTTACTAGAACCATGCGATATTCCTTGTGTAATATTTTTTTCTAATCAGAAATTGGAGGCCAAGACTTCCAACGAGGAGAAATGTTAAAAATCAACAGGTCCAACAGGAAAAAATGTTGTGCAAAAGTTTCATTCAATTTTCATAGTGTAATGAACACTTTAATTAAACTATGCAAATTGAATGGAAGTTTCGCACAACATTTTCTCCTTACTTGTAAAAAGTCCATCGATCCAACTTGGTCTACTTGAGCATGTTGACTCCCCAAATTAATTGTTTCAGAAAACATGTTCATGGCAAGTGTGCTGCGTACATGTATGTCAAGCACCGATTTATATAACTCATGGATACGGCACAAAACTAAATTACCATAGAAAACAACAACAATATATCGTAAAACTTTTTTTTATATTCCACTCGCTTGTATCATATCCACCTTCTACTCGAAAATCTTTTTATCGAAAATGTAAAATAAGAGCCGCACTGGAACCAAAACAATTCCGAAAATTATTTGAAATCGTTTTCTTTTTCCGAATAAACATAGAATAGACCGAAAAATATTCAAAATTGTTAATTTTCAAGAAATACTTAAATAATTTTTTCGTATTTTTCACTTGAAATATGAAGTACATATCTGTAATGAACAACATACAAAAGCCTTTAAATGGAAAATTCGACATAAATGTCAAACGTAAATAAAAATAAACAAAGTTGAAATCTCGCATTGCATTCATTTTATCGAGTGTAACTGTTTTTTTGTAGTCTAACTGACACTAATTTGAATTTGATTTCCGAAAATTCGAAATTCTAGACCAGGAAGATACATTTTTGCTTTCTCTATAGCACATTAGGTACGATTTTTAGTTTTGGTTTCTATACTACAGTTTTTTATGTATGCCGTATCCGTGAGTTATAAATCAGTGATGCCAAGAATTCCAATCAGTAGAACAAAAATTTAAGGCTTGCTATACCAATTTTAAAGTAAATTGTCTAAGAAATCCTTGAATTTAATTAGAAAAACTTTATACGACAATTAATATGAGCCAAATCGCGTGTTGTAAAAGCTTAAGATTTTTTTAAAACACCAGAATGGAACCAGTTAAATTGTCCTTGCTTCTCCGAATAAAAATTCAACGACGTCTGAAAACTCCGTGCAATGTTCATAGTCCTATCCCTGATCCATCAAATTGGTGATACACGAGTAAATCTCAATTACAAGTTTTTCGTGAGGTGTACTGTACATATTTTAAACAAAATTTTATCTGGCAACTCTAAACCACGTATCAAATCGAACGCACCTAAATTTTACAGGTCTATTATCAGCTGTTAAAATCTGGGGAAACGGTTAATACTAAACGTTATCACCAAAATTGACCGTTCTGAACCGTTCGCTGTTTCAAAAAGGCCAGAATACCAATCGAGGTAATACAAAGTCATTTTTCTTCATGACAATGCTCAATCACATACGGCAAAATCGATTCGCAACACGTTGGAATCACTCAGCTGGGAAGTTCGATCCCATGCGGCAGATTCACTAGACTTGGTTTCTTCCGATTACCATTTGTTTGCATCGATGGGTCACGCACTTGCTGAGCAGAGCTTTAATTCGTATGAAGATGTGAAAAACTGGCTCGGTGAATGGTTCGCGCCAAAAACAGATTTTTACGGGTGTTGTTCTTTGAATAAAGCAGTTTTTATCATTATTTCGAATTCAACATGTTATTTTAGTAAACAAAATTCGTATTTCATACTTGTACACATGGTATGGTTGTAGTAGAATCGATTTGAATATGATTCTAAAATTAATTAAAATATTTTCATTTTAAAAGAATTTTCTAGGAGCAGGTTGCGTTTTCTTCTAAGATTTTGTAGATATTCTATTTACTTTTATGGTGAAACTTCGATTGAAATATCGATAATGTAGTTGTTATGGCTTATTTTCAAAGCATGTCGATAAAGGCTCAAATTTTTGAGATTTCGCAGATTTTCTGTCCAATGTGCTGCTAACTTCAGTAGTATGAAATGAACGTCTGAACGCAGTGACACTGGGCGTTCCCAGTATATCTTTATCTTTCTTTTAATCTACCCTGAAAAATTATATCTACAGAAGAGTGAATTATTGTGTAGGTCAATGTGGAATCATCTAAATGTGGACGATGGGTAGCTGCCGAGTTACGTACAAAACCACAGTCTTAATTGTGTTTATTGGCATCACAGTACCTCCTGATCCCAACGTCACAGCTTTAGTAAACATTACGCCTTTTACGTAATGTAAAATGTATAAATTACAATGTTTGTCACAAAATTCTTTAAGCTCCCACGCCCATATGGCAATAAACGATTTCCAAATTTTATTGTTTCAAATTAAACAAGGATTTGGGTTACGTGAATTATGACGTCAATAACTTTATACATGGAACGCACGCAGAAAATAAAATGTTAGATCGTAACGGTAAAAAAAATATAACAAGGAAAAACTATAAAATCAAATTTTATCTAATTTTAAGACAAGAAGCGATATAAGACGGTTCGCAGAAACCAACCTTAACCATTTTTCTAGTTTTATACATTCTAATATCATAAAATTTCCAGTAAATATCTTACAACAAATTTTCTGTACCACCGACTTCTTTTTTATTTCTTTCGCATTTTTCCTTCCCGTGTGCTTTTTGTGTATATGTGTATTTGTGTAGCTTTATTCGGCGAAAGGATGATGATACTGTTATCTTTTATCTTAAATTAAGATTTAGATAAGAACTCGTATATTCACAATGATGGTATATCAACTGAATTTGCTACACCAAACAATTGGGCTTTGTCTTGTTAATATCAACTGGGTGGTATTTTGTTGTTTGTGTTGCACGACGAGTGCGTGTATCAAATCCCAAAAAGCGATGGTGGTTATGTTGGTTGGTATGTGTGTGTGTGCGCGTCTTTTGCTTGTTGTCATTGTCGTACTACTGTAATTTTTTATTTTTTTTAAAGACGTGACAAAAATATGCCTTAATAATCATAATCATAAATTTATGAAAAATCATAAAGGATTTTTATTTTTATTTTGGTGTCGCTTCGCTCGCATGTTATATGGATGGAAGACGAGTAAAATTCTTATCTTATTTTCACTACGTTTATTATCATCGCCGCGTTGTGTGTTGATATACGATGAATTGCTGGGGTATTAAGAATTTTTTTTTCGGTTAAAAAAAAGCACCCGCTTTGTATATTTTTCTCATGGCGAAATATATAAAAATGTGCTAATTTATTTTTATTTCTTTATCGCACAGAACACATACACACAAAACAAGTATAAGACGGTGGGAGTTTGTACTCGGAATGACGTAAACCTCGTTCCTTCCAAATACACATAATATTGATAATATTTTTTTTTTTTTTGTATTTCGACAATTTTTACCAATTCTTGTATTGAAGATGTTTTTATGTCTTTCTCGTAATTTTTCTTTCGATATACCAAAAAGAAAATCCATTTTGTTTTTTAGGAGCTAAAGCATTTGCATATTCAATTTGAATCCTATATACATATCCATCCATTCATTCAGTCCTTTTGTATTTCGTTTATTTATTTTAACTGTGTTCTGTAATATTCCTTACTTGTTTTATGGGAAATTTGTTATTTTCCCAAAGATAAGTTTTTCCATCTCGTTTTTCACATCATACTTTTTTTTTTATAAAATTTTGGTTTGCATTTAAATGAATCTTATCAAGTTGTTATTTCAATAAAATTTTACCAATATAGAAATTCATTGGATTATGTTTATTGTAAATGCGGGGGTGAAATTATTTTTGTATAGTTAAGAGTGATGGCATTCGAGTAAATATAAAATTAGGTGTCCCTATGATAAGGCTCATGTTCATATGGGTTTTAACCAGCTGAATTTTACTAGGATGTGATAATATACAATCAAGCGCCCGAGTCGAATTACTCCGGAATCAGGACGCATCGCACCAAATCTCGAATCGACCTCGATTCACTCTCAATTGCTCTGGTCGCTAAATGATACAGCATGACCGAGGTTAAATGGTCGATTTGAATTGAATTGAACCATTTCTCAACGTACTGGAATGAACCTCAGCCTTTAGGGTTTGCTCTCAGTCGCTCGGTAATCGCAATGATTCTCTGTGAATCTAGTTCACTCACTTTGAAACGCAAAATAAAATTCGGCCATTTTATATTTTGAAAAACTACTTTGTAAATGAATTGCTACGAAATCAGAACTCATATGATTGCTGGTACTAGAAAATTACTTTCACCAATTAAATCTCTGGATTGTTTCTAATCCGCTTGCTCTGGAACGTTAAACGGATAATTTTAACCATTTTGTGCTTGGTTACTAAATAAGAGTTCTCCCGAAATTAGGGTCCTTCACAATCGAGAACTGACACTCTAAAACCCTTCTCACCAAATACAACTATCAATCGCTCTTAAGCTACTCTGAACAATACTTAGAATTAAGTTAGAAGCTCCATAAAAATCACAAAACAAGAAAGAAACTTAATACAATTCACGAAATGATATTTCATTAAGTTGATTTAAACCGTCTCAGAAACCATTTCCTTAACACAATCCAACACCTTTTCCAAAACAAAAAATCAAATTTAATAAAATTAATCAAAATAGAAATTAAGAACAGCAAATGTATTAGATTCTGATGACCAGCCTCTATTTTCTAAGTTGTTATCGCCGGGAAGAAAGTGGCACTGATTTGATACTATTTGGAGATATACTCGTATACTACCTACCTAGAGGCAGTGATAGAAATATTCACTGTTTTAAAGGAAGCTATGCTAGATATTTTTAAAGTAAGTACATTGACACTTTCCTCAGTAAACCCATCTGCTGATATCGAGCTATTTAGTCTTACAAGTTCAAAATTTGATCCTCTGAAACTTATCGAAATTTCAGTCCGCGTCGAGTTTTCGCTTAGAAATGTGGGTCGAGAAAGAGCGCCATGCGGAACCGCTGTAGTGAAATTGGTGAAAAAAGATTATGAGAAAGACTTGCTATTGGAGGACAGTAGTGGTCCCCGAGCTCAGATAGTGCGAATGCCCGAGGATGTTGCGGCTGTGGTCCATAGTGTAGGGCAGAATCCATCGACTTCAACTCGACGCTGATCGCAGCAACTGGTCATTCATCGCACCAGCCGGATGAGAATACTGCACAAAAATTTCGGACTATTCGCCTACTAGATCCAGATGACTCAGCAGTTGCAAGCAAATATCCATCCGCTTCGATATCAGTTCAATACGTGTGTTTTCTTGGACGGAATGGTTTGTAAAAAGGTGCGAACTTATGATACGTTAACGGGTGGACTCATGCCCAAAATCGCAGACACTTTATTTGGGTCAGTTTTACTCGCATCGTTATAACATGGTCCAGAAACTATCACATATCATAACATTACGATGAAAAAGTTACATCTCCAGTACACTTAAATGTTGAATAAAACCGAAATCGGTCGATGAGCCGTTAAAATATCGCCGGCGCATTTTTCAATCCGAACAGTATTTTATCAAACCAATGTAAACCAAATGGCGCAATGAACGCGGTCTTGTGCCAGTATTAATTGTTAACCTGCCAGTAAACGGGCCGTAAATCAATCATTGACATGAATAATAACATCGATTCTAGGCAACGGATAGCAATCCATAATATTGTGATCGAAATTTGGACGGCTATAATATACGCACGCTTGAACTTCGATATCTCTTTATATTTCATAACTAGAAGTGCTGCCCAAGCCGAATCACACTCTCCGATAGCGTTATTATCAGACATCTTATCAATTTTTTGGTTTGTTTTACGTAGTCAGATAATTGATATGGCAGGGACGACTACGGAAATCTGATTCGAATCTTTCTACTTCATGTTTTTAGTCCCGCCATTATTCTCACGCATCCATCTGGCCGAAGTATGATTGTTGCAAAATGTAGCAAAACAAATGCTTGCTTTTAGGATCGTCGTTAAACCAGAATAGCCTCTGTGCGGAATCGATCACAATTCCAGCAGTGTTGTGCCTTATTGTCTACACGGCATAGATAATTAATATTCTACACGTGTAGAGAATGTATGTCTGCATTTAAAATAATAACGTCGACAATATAGGGAATGTGAGCAATGGATTGGTGACATATTCCCGAAAGACAAAATCTCGCGGAACAAAAACCCGAGAGTCATAATCCCGAGGATACGAAATCTCGATGATACAAAAACCCGCGGGTACAAAATCCCGAAATTACATAATCCCGAGGGGCAAAATTCCGAAAGTACAAAATCCCGAGGGACGTAATCCCGAAAGGACAAAATCCCGCAATCCTGAGAAAGTCTTGGGATCCGGGTTTTTTAATCAAATCAATATGTTAATAATTTTTTTATAATTACGTTATGTATTTATTGTTAGTTTTAAAATTTTTAATCATAGTTTTGCAAAAATCATAATTAAACTTAAATTTTTAATATTTTTTTCTTTACTGTTTTCTTGTGTTGTGCGTCATTGAGCGAATGTATACCAATGTTAGACCAACATGTTGATGTAACTTCGCCATTCTTAAAATCTGCAATAACAGCCATTGTTCTCTATCAAATGGGTTTTGAAATTTTCATATTTTGTTCCCGAGAGATTTTGAACATCGGAATTTTGAATTCCCGGGATTTTGTATTTTCCGGGATTTTGTACCCTCGGGATTTTATTACTTCGGGATTTTTATAAACCTTCGGGATTTAGTTCCTTCAGGGTTATTAATATCGGGATTTTGTCCCTCTCCCGTAGACAATGTCGAAAACTATAGCTTCTCTTAAAAATCAGACAAATCCTTTGATCTCTTTGTTTGGGGAATTATTCCATGAAGCTTCATTTCTATACCTCACATTTCAACCGTTATTATGTATGGCAATAGCGTTCTCCTATGTATAAAGGAGAACTGAAAACGGTATCATAGGAAAAAATTAATATTTTTTGCTGGCTTAGTGCAATTTAGAAATATTCGAAAAAAGTTAAACATAGTAAGTAGTTACATAGAAATTAAAAATCTATACAGGGTTAAAGTTTTAAACCAAACACAAAGCTGTCAAAATAAACTAATTTGAACCATGGTACTTCCATGAACAACATCATCATCACGCAATAAGTTCATGGAGGGAATAAAAACTGTTATCACATACCCCAATTCTTTTATGAAGCTTGTAAATCCAACGGTCAAAAATATTCGATTGTACACACAATCAATTCGTGTGACCGCCCAACCTGTATGCCACCCTGTTGCTTCAGAAACAGATGTTAAACTTGGATAATGAAGGTTGATACAGTACCTTTTACAAAGATGTGCACAACAGACGACATTGCGCAGAGCATTTATTTCATAGCAGCGAATCGATGAAGCCGATACGTAACCACATTTTATGTATTCGTTAAAACACATCTTGATGAACTCGATTCCGACTAAAATGGAAATTTCTAGTTAGTATCGATACTACATACACTATTGGCAGATCTAAGCCAAACAGCCTGCTAAATTTTACCGCAAAAATTGTAAAAATTTTGTTGTTTGTGATTGTTTTTAATCTGTCAGTATTTCAGTTTTTTGCAGGTGGCAGTTGAAACTTTAACAATTTCAAAATAAATTTTTTATCTGTTTAGTTTGTTCAAAATAAATGACCAATTAATGTAGCGTTGCCAGATAAAATTTGTAATTGAGAATTACTTGTTAGAATAACTTTTATTTATACACACACTTTGACGAATAATGGGTACGATCATCAACATACGAGTAGCACAGAGTTTTAGACGGTAGTGATTTTATGTTTGGAGAAGCAACAACGATTTTACCGATTTTATTCTGTTGTTTAAAAAAAATCTTAAGACCCTTGCACTCCAAGCGGTTTGCTGATTAGATGATAATTTTTCGTTTTTTGTACATAAAGTTCCAAACACGTTACTTTTTAATTCATGATGCGATTTATATTCGTCAACACATCTAACTTTGCCCAGACGTCTGACTCGAAAAAATATTGTAGAACAAATATCGCATGGTTCCAGCCAATCGCATAGTTGTATGGAGGAACTCTCACAGAAATTCCTTTCATTGTTATACTATTTGCTATTACTAATTTTGCAACCTGCTAAACTTGTAGTCCAGCTCAAAAAATTGTAGATCCGATTCCAAAAACCTCGAGGAATGGGTTGCTCATAAATATCCTGACGCTGGTGAATTACTAATAATATTTGCTTGCTTACAACTTTATTTACTTCATCCTAAACTATTTAAATAGGAATACAAATTTAAATCTCGGTCTAATAAATAACATGCTTCGTTTAGAAGTATTAGATCGAAAAACATGTTTGATTGTAAAATTCTGTACTCACACTAGCTACGAAAAGTTAAACACATGATTATTTAGGATGTGTAACGAAATTCCGGGTTTCAAAATCCCGGTTTTGTATAAAAAAATACCGGTTTGAATTTTTAAAATTTGGCATGTGGGAAAATGGGACTTAAATGATTTTTTGACAAAATTCACAAATGAGTTTGCGATAAAGTTCTGGAAAATGGCAAATAGGGATGGAATTTGGCCCTCTGTTAACCGATTATTGTTAAATATGACATGATCTAAAGGGGATTATTAAATAATTTTTAGATAAATCTTTGCGTATCTGGACAAAAGGGCGATATATTTCAGAATTTTGTCAAAAAATCATTTTAGAATCTTATTTCCATCACACATGTCGAGTTTTATCATAATCGGTAGCATAAGAGCTTTAGAAAAAAATCAGTTTTGATTTCGAATCATTCACTTAGAATAAAACTAGTAAAACTTCTCCTGTATTCCCGGCATTTTTTTGAACCCCCCTCTCCTTGAATTTGTTTCTCAAGGCACTCGGAGGGCTAATCCCGTGTGCCCGCGAGAGTTATTGAAGGCTCTACAATTCGGTATCATATAAAAGGGCTGAATGTTGAAGGACCGAATATCGAAGGTCAAAATTACGGAGGGCCGAATGTGTCGAGGGGCCGAATGCCTCAAAGGAGTTAATTTTCTGCATTTCAAAAAAGATATTTTGAGAAAGCAGCAAGTCAAACTGTTAGTGATTTGAAATGTTGTCAAATTGGTCAGTATGATGTGATGTGGTAATTTTACTTAGCAAAAATAGATTGACACGCCACTAATTTTAAAATATCAGTTTGCACATTTTAACACAATATTCATGATATTAAAACTTTCATTGGCAAAATTATTTAAACACTGTTGAAAAATAAAAACAAAATATCAAAATTGTGACCTGTGGCGGTTGAATGAAACCTTCCATCACGATAAATGTGTCTATTTGATAAGAGATGGCGCGCAAAGCAAATAATCTCTTAATATATATATATAGTTATCAGGGGCAATATTGGCAGGAACTCAACAGGACTGAATTATTGAGGAACAGAATATTGAATCCAGCCTGAAAATATATCTGCAACTCTTTTTTCTCCACCAATATTTAAGCAACTTTACGAGTATAAGCGAATTTCAAGGCAAGTTAGTTTAAGTCTGATTGGATCCACATCAAAATAAATTCTATTTCGCATTTTTAATTAGTGCATTCGCAATTTTAATTAATGTATTCTTGCACACCAGAGATTCAGGTGGAGGAAGTTAACACAATATTAATATTCTCGGCCATGTTTATGTTAAATTTTTCTATCGGAATTTTTGGATTACCCACCAATTTTTAGTTGACAAGCATTTGAATTTTGACTGTTGAGTACCCCTGGTGCTATTATTGAGAAAGTTCTATGAAAAGCATTGAAATTGTGCAAACTGTAACAGTGAAATTTTACTTGAGGAATCACTGCATACTTTTAATTGGCGGTTCGTGCTGTTATAGACCTGCATTACCTGACTTTAATAAAGTGGCGTTAAGTAAATCCTAAGTAATTAGTAGATCGCTTTGAACACTCAATTCAACTGTAATTATGATAATGTTTACACATTTTTTAGTTTCAAAACCAAACGCATAGTTCAAACTCACGCTGGTTCTATCTGACCGGTTTAGCTTGGAGTAATTAATTTAATGACAAATCATAAATCAACTGTTGTAATGGAATATCACCTTTTCTGAGACATTACATTAATCTTGGAATTAGCTATCTGGATTCAAAATTATATAAATATTTGCCTTAGAGCCGGTTATTCCCTGTATCAGAAAATTATCACTCGACTATCGCAGTTAAGGATTTTGATTGAAAAATCTCTCCTCTCGTAAAATTTTTCGTTGTTTTGATTTTTCCGAGAAATTTTAATTTGACGTTAAATCTAAGAACTGCTCTTAAAATAATGCAAACAAATTCAATTTACTGCTTATTCAGCGATTACTGAAAAGAAGAGATATTTTGTGATCTTCCTCTGTAATCCTACTGTGCTAGAAGCCAAAATTAACCTCTTAAACTTACAACTTTGGCTAGAGCAGATCTTTTAGAATGACTCCTTATTCCAAAAATATCAATTTTAAAAGAAAGTTTCTAAATTTAGAGATTGTTTAGACCAAATTACTAGCTTTCGCGTCTAATTCAAGAGACGCACATTTGATTGTAATTATCTCCTTCCGTTATTTTGTATTGACATTGTATGTGCCGCCCTATTTCCGCGGTTAGACATTATATTCTGTATGAATTAGGCTCTTTATTGTGTTATTTTAGTAAATTTCGATCAGGCCTTTCAGCGAAATGGTTTTAAACTAATCGAGATCACTTAAGGACTTCTTTATGTACCCTTCATAGAAATCTGTATACCGACATCTGTCAAAGATAAACGTCAAGTACGCTGTCATTTATTTAGTTGACATTCTGCCATTTAAGAATATGGAGCATTTAACATACGCAAATTGGGTGTTGGAAAAACAGGCCGTCGATGCTGATTTTTCGAACAAAATTTTCTTCAGTGATGAAGCTCATTTTTCGCTTGGTGGATGTCAATTGGCCTCCAAGATCCTGTGATTTAACGCCTTTGGATTTCTTTTTGTGGGGCTACGCGAAAGATCGTGTTTACGCAAACAATCCTCAAACTCTTGACGAATTGAAAACTAATATTCGTAAGGTAATGGCCGAGATACCGCCCGAAATGTGCCGAAAAGTCATTGAAAATTACCGCAAAAGAATCAAGGCCTGTAAGAAGTCCCGTGGAGGACATTTGAATGATATCTTGTTTAACTAAAAATGGCAAGGATTAATCTGTAAAATGAAATAAAAATTACAATACATTCCGAATATTTTGTGTGTTTTTTTTAAGTTTACTTTATCAAGCTTGAATTGGATAACCCTATACTAACGAAGAATTTACATGATTTAGTAACAAAATGTAGACTTACTCGTAATTCGTATTTAGATCGGATAACTATATTTACCTAATAGCTAGAAAGCAACTTTATCAGACCGGCTAACTAAAATAACGAGAAATGTGAGTTTTTAATATCACTCCCTACATTTTCGACGTTGTCTACATTGTCGATGTCAGCGACGTAAAAATCCGCAATGTAATCTACGAAACAGATTACGTGTATGTAACCGCGTAGATTACTTAATGGAATCTACCTCTCCCATTCTTGTCATCAACGCACCATGGTTTATTAGACTTCCACAAAAATCTGGGCATAGAATCCATCAAAACCGAAATTATGAAATTTGTTAGAAGTCGTGAACAACGGCTAAAAAGGATAAAATTGATTTAATTAGAAGGCTCAAAAGAGTAAAGCTTTTTGAGTTAGGGTAAAATCAGCTAAAACAAATCTGTTATTTAGCGCACAACGAAAAAGCGGTCAAATAATAAATATCAAAGCTTAGGAGTACATCGATGGATGAACCTTTAAATTTCAGTAAAATGTCGTAATTTAAGTTAGAATAATAAATTGCTTATTAATCTTCGACTAGATTGAATTTAAAAAAGAAATAATAAGAAAGTTTTTCGACATTGTCTGCGCCAAAATAAATTATCTACTCTAAATTATCTCATTTTCAACACCAACATGTCGACAATCCCGAATTACGCGTAGACACACAACTTTGAATTCCAGCATCCATGAACAATCGCAAGTTTATAAAATTATAAACATTTTGTTTTTCACAATTCATAAATCCAAATATTAACCCGAAAAACACTGAAAATGTTAAAATTAGCCAATATCAACCGAATTTTGGAATTTGGGGACTTCCTTTATCGGTAGTTGGTTTTCGGAATATTGTTTTTAGGCTAGAAACTGGGTCGGTGTAACAAAAGAGCTACATTATCAACACAATAACTTAACTTTTGGGTGTAATTGTTTCTCGTATATTATTGCTATACGAGCAGCTAAGAAAACAAAACTCATCCATCCATTATTAAAATTTATAGTTTCAGTTATCTGCGTTCATTAAAAAATGCTAACATAAAAATCTTAACAGAACAATAAAATTATAAAATAAATTTAGATAAAATCCAACAAACAACAACAACTTCGGTAATAATAACAATCCCACACTAATGTACAATGGGCCAAATAATAAAAATAAACAAGCAAAACAAAAGAAAAAGCGGAAAAGCTGAAAAAAGTTCTCAAAATTTATTTCGATTCGGTTTTTATTTTTTTCGCTACTGTTTATCATGATGTCTCGCATTACACGTTGTGCGCTGCTGATGCTGTATGTAAGACAAACCACTGAACGCACAAAAAGCCCTTAAGTTTTTTTTTGTGTGACTTAATCTTAAATACGAATAAATAAGCCTTTTAAGAAAATGAAAATGCGAAAAATTAGAAATTATTTGAAAAATTTTCCTTTCTGGAGGCCTCTGTCGCTTTTTAGGATTTTATTATCGTTGTTGGTTTGTCACTTTCCTGAATGTTTACGTAATGCGTATAACGGGTGGCGGTGTTTAAATTAAATTTATATATTTTAGGTGTATGTGGATGGATTTTGGTATGTTAAGATTCGTCGCAACTCGAAATATGACAATTAATAGTATGGTAAGATGATTAATCTCGTGCTAACAAATTACAGACTGAGAACCGATAATTTATTCCCGGCATGATAATCAACAAGGAGGGGGATATATACTGTTAAATCAAACCAGCCTTACAATGTTCCATCTTAAATTGCCACAATAAATCTTTGACCTTCTTAAAACAGAAATTTTATTATACGAAGATATGCTAATCCCCGAAAATTTTCTATTAAAGTGCTCTATTTCCTTGAAAATTATTCCTTAAATTACCACCTATTATTATCATCCGTTTATATATCGTCGTAATCCTAAATCCTTAAAATATATTATCTGTAGAATACAATTTAGAAAGGACATCGCAATAGCTTTATTTGCCTTTGCTGCTAGATTCCATTCAATTCCAATGCCAATTGAGATCATCCATTTTCACAAGCAATAAATCAATGCTGTATTTCGTCTTCTGTGCTGCCGTTGTTATTGTTGGTGTATCTACCAGTTTTTTTTTGCTTCAGCTTTTCCATTTTCCGAGATAAACAGCATAAGAAAAATAATATTAAAAAATACGATACAAATGATAATAACAAGAATATGAATCTCAGAATCTCTTAATTTAAATAATTCAATATGGAAAATTAAATTAAATTTCAATTTTCTTTTGTCAAACGACGAAATTAATCCTTACACAAGGAAATAATAACTTTGGAAAATTTATTGTTCATTATAAATAAAATAAAAATGAAAAATACGAAGAATTATATACGAACTGTTTATTTATTTTTTTACTTTGGAAAATGAGAGCTGAAAATGTATAAATTTTATTTTTTTAAGAATTTTTCCATCCCTCCCCCCCATTTAAGGATAATAACAATAATAATGGTTTCGATCTAAAAAAAGCAAAAATTTATAAGAACAACAACATAAACAGTATACGACTATTGTAAAGTAGTAAATGGAATAGAAACTTGGAATAGGATTACTAAATTGTGTATTGTGGCGTATGGTAATTTTGGGGGAGGCGGCAAATGTCTTAAAGATAAATAGACTTTGGTTAAGATTTGTGATGTAAAATGTAAAATATGTGTTGTTTAATTTCGGTTGCAATGTTTAATCGAAGCCGTTGTTTATTTGGGACTATGACACCCCTTAAATTTTTGAGTCGATGTTCTCTAATTCATATCTAAAATATACTCGGAATAATAAAAATTTCAAGATTATGGAAACTACGAGAGATAAACACGAGACATTCTAGATATGAGAAAAATGAGAATATTGAGATATGAAAACATTTCGAAAATTTAAGATACATTTCCATAACATTCCGCTATATTTCTAAATCTTTAAAATATATATCTATAAAATCAAAATACTGGAAGTCTTACTTTCATTTACGAGAGTACTCATGAGAAATGTCGACATCGAGATTTTGGCTGATTTACCAATTCGGAAACACGCCGAAGTCAAAAATGTGATTTTTAAAAAATCAGTATGTGGTTCCGTGGATAATAAATGTTTGTTGGTTCTCCAAAGCAGTGTTTCTCAACTTTATTTTTTACATCTTAATTTAATATTTATTAGTAATAAATAAAATTTTCATGACCTGTTTCCCAGGTCCCCTAATTTATGAATTTATCATATGGCTCCTCAGATATATGGTATGCCTCTCTCGGGGAGCCGTATGACCCCCGTCGAGAAACACTTCTCTAAAGCCCAGGCAGATTGACTTTACTCGTGAATTGGGATATCGCAATGCTTTATGGCTGAAATTGGTCCACCGGAACTGCGCGCCACCACAGGAGCTTTCTCGTTTTAACAATACTGGTCAAACCGTATTTCCAAAATTTTTGTGAAAATTAAGTGTTTTGGCAAAAAAAAAAAATTTTACATCCTTGTACCTAGTAAAATAAAGTATAGTGATCATGAAAAATATGACCACGAGATTTATGCAAATTTACTATTCGTAAAATGTGATTTTGGTAATTGATTTTTACTTTAGAATATTTAAATTATATAAAATAAGAATAAAGTATTAGCGATGTTCTAATAACTGTACAATATATTGTACACGGAGTTTCAAACAGTGTGTACAATATATTGTACATAAATGTTACATAGAGTATTATACGAACGATTACGAATGTTGCAGTAGTTACAGCAATGGCATGAAAAGGGCTTTCTGAAAAAGAAATTCTAGAGCTGTCGTACGATTCCGATTTTGGTGCTGATTCTGATGATAACTTTGATGAACTAAATGATAATGTCCAAACCGATATACCGGACAAAAATGATATAATTGAAATTGAAGCGCCTGTTCATAAACAACAAAATGAAGAGATACTGGAAATAGAAATCTGCGACATAGATGATGATGATGAAGTTAGTTCTACCAACGAGGAAATCGAAATTCCAGAAACAATATTTATTGAAAATGTACACTACACTAAAAAATCCGACATTCAATGGCGTCGGAGAGAATTTGAGCCCAACGTGACCCCATTTATTGAGCCTCCTCAAGATAGTGACGATATTTTAACCCCATTATTTCACACTAACCAATACGCCCAGCAAAACAACGTTAATGGATATAAACCAACGAACGTGAAGTCTGAAGTTTTCTCGTCTGCGGTTGTATTGGTCACCAGTTTTAAATTTGGAGGTTTTCAATAAAAATATGTCTAGTAAGCGATTTTGTCAACTACGGCAGAACTTACATGTCGCTGATAATTTAAAGCGGACGGAAAACTGTACGGATAAGTTTTATAATACAAGGCCTTTGATCGATGCAGTCCGTGCACATTGTTTGTAAAGCAAAATATAAGGGACAACCCAACCAGTGGGGAATCAAGATCTATGTATTATGTGGCAAAACCGGGATTCCATACGACTTCTTCATATATCAAGGAGCTAATACAGGTGTTTCACCGATAAATCTTAGCCGCTTCGGTTTCGGCGCCATCGTAGTTTTGAAGCTAGTAAATAGACTGCAAAATCAAGGGCACAACCTTTTTTTGAAAATTTTTTCAGCTCGTATAATTTATTTGAAATGTTGAGAAGCCGAGGAATTAATGCAGCTGGCACGGTACGGACTAATCGATTCGCCAACCCTCAAATAATGTCCGACAAGGACATTATGAAAAAACAACGGGGTTTTTGTGATTCGGTGATAAGTCGTGATGGCAAGGTCACTCTTGTTAAATGGCGAGATAACAAACCAATAAATCTTGCGTCGAATTTTGTTGGAGTTGGTTCCACTGATACGGCTCAAAGATGGGAAAAGTCCGAAAATAAATATATTTCAGTAAATCGACCCGAAATCGTTCGGTTGTACAATAGAAACATGGGCGGTGTAGACCTGCTCGACCAGCTTATTAGCCATTACCGGATCTTTATTCAATCAAGAAAGTGGCCGTTGCGCATTACAAGCCATTTCATTGATTTCGCGAATTACGGAATGTACTAAAAAAATGTAAAAGATCTATTAGATTTTAGTCTTGAAGTTGGTAACTGTCTGATTATTGCGGGGAATACGGTGAATCCCCAAAAACGGGGGCGTTCAAGCTAAACTATGGAAAATGTTTCTCTTGAATTGTCAACGAAAAAAATGTAAATCAGAAACAAGACCATTAGAAGACGTTCGTTTCGATAATATTGGTCATATGCCCGCACATGACCAAAAGTTGGAGCCCACCCGCTGCAAACTTTTAAACTGCAGAGGAAGAACATTCTTTTATTGCAAAAAATGTAAAGTTCACCTTTGCATAAATAAAGTGCGAAACCGTTTTGAAGAATTTCATACAAAAAAGTAATTGTGATCAAAACGTAATAATCCTCGACTAAATATGTAACGTAATGATATGAATAATGTGATTAATTTAAATTTATTTTATTTTATATTTTTTTTATTTTTTTTTAATTTTTATTTTTTATTTATTAATTCCTTCAATACCAAATTATTATTGTTTGAAACACCATATACAATATATTGTACATTTTCAGGGGTCCAAGAAAAGAGATTGGCCTCCAAAAAAATTAAAAAAATTGATTAAAAATGTTTCAAAAATAATGAAAAAAAATCCCAAAAATTGTTTAGCTACATTATTTAAAAATGGTGTTCAAAAGGGTTAACACATATATGCAAACTAAATATTGTTGGTTCTGTACAGCCCAGACGGATTAACTGATCGGGGTGAACCTTTAGACTGAAGCTTTTTTCATAAATTAGAAAATTCCAGTAAGTTTTGGCTGAAATCGGTTCAGATGAGGTGGTAGCTCCCGTAGGAGCTTTTTGTTTTTTGTAAATATTTTGATATCAAAGAGAAACGATTTTAAAATATAATATTTAACCCTTTCAGATCTGTTGTACATGAGTACTCGTATGTACAAACTTTTCAAAGAGTCGTAGTATTCACGAAATTCATACTTTAGAGGAGAAAGCATGTGTGTTTCAGTTTTTCTATCTTGTTTTCAACATTCAATTAAATTTATTTATTTATAAATGGTGCCTACAGGGACTACAATCGGCACAACATAACAATCGGTAAAAAAAATTACGGGACATAAGCTCGATTGCAAAAGACTATATAAAGCTTTCTTGAATGAATTTCTCGACAAGTGATAATCGAAAGCTCCGTAGACCTTGTTGAATACCGGCGATACTCTCGGAATTGGATCAAAAAGCATACGAGCGTATACAAGTTGATACGTGCTAGTAACTCGATACAATCGACACGAGAATTGATGATATCGCGCACAAACAGTGCGGAACTACATCTCGCAGATTATCTAGACGTTGCAGTTTCAAAAGATTACATCGATTCTGGTAAGGCGGAAAAGCGTAGTCCACAGCACGCATGGATGGTAAACGTCGTAGCGCGAATAAAATAAACTATTTCTGGATACTATCAATCCTCTCAGAATGACAGTGGTAGGAGGGTGATGGTAAACAAAAGATGCATACTCCAAAAGGACCGAACAAATCATACGTATAATGATGTCAAAGTTAACGGGTCATTAAAGTCCTTGCAGTTTCGTTTAATGACGCCAAGCACAATGTACGACTTTGAAATAATGTCGTTAACTTGTCTGGTACAATCAAACGTTCAAATACCGAATGGTATGTATCAATAAACTTCTTGCACTAGTAGAAATAATTAAGTATTAGTATTCAGTATTTTTAAGTAATCAGTATTTCTAATTCAACCCATCGAAGTAAATAATTTAAATAATTACCATGAAATGAATTTTTATTTACAAAAATTAGACACAAGGAAACCTCAAAATTTTACAAATTTAATAAAAACAATTAATCTCAATAATAAAGTAAATTAAAAATACTAAAATTTTATGAACAATTCAAAAATATACTTCATCAAGAAGGACATCAATTAACCGTCTCATCTCGGCCCTATTTCCATCCTTGGTATAGTCCTATTCGGATGGTTCCTAATAAAACAGAGTTGCTAAACGCATAAACGATCGATGATAAGTATCCTCTCTGGAATATGACAATATTCTGGGTCAACTTGATAAATCAACATACTGTTCTTCACTTACACTTCACATTGAAATCAAAAAGAAAGACGTCCCAAGAACAGGATTCTCTGTAGAATCCGGACACCTTGAATTTGTACGGATGTCGTTTGGGTTGAAAAATGCAACAACCACTTTTCAACAACTATGGATAAAGTACTGGGCGAGTACAACCTGAGTAATTTTATTGTGCGCACCGAGCTTTTATTTGTGAACTGGAATTCTTTCACAGTGCACTCTCGGTTCTTCAAATTTTAATCTGAAATGGATGTCAGTGTACTAATAGTAAAAACATTTGGCCATGTACAACCTTTCCGCTGTGTACAATACCCAGGGTAGTTCTGTTTGCTCGGGTTGAATTAAAAATCCCCTGTTGGATGAAAAAAGAAATATTTCGAAACCAATAGAAAATACAATTCATTACGACATTTCCAACGGGATCAAGGAAACGAAACATTAATGATGAAACATAATGTAACGAAACGAACAAAATCCTCTACGGATTCTGAAATCGTAAAGAAAAGCACTTTAGTGGATGATATGGTATTTTCTCAAATTTAAAGACGCTTCGAAAACTCAAAAATAAAAATGATCATACGAAATTCAAAAAATCTTCGTTTTTGAACTAATTCTCAAACAACTCGTTTTGTATTACGTATTTAATAGACTACAGTATAACAAGTTTAAAAGAACAAATAGATCAAATTCAGGAGATTATTACATTGATGTATGTGAAGATAGCCCAAATTCCATCCCCGAAAAATGCGATGGCAACACTAATTATTTCTATCATGACATTTTTTAGTATCAGCCCAAAAAATCACCACATTTTTACTCTCGGCCCTAAAAATACTTGCTATCACGATAGTTAAAATCGGTCATGACAGTTGACATTTTCTGGGCTTAGAGTAGAAATATTACTTATAAAACAGGTTTGTGAACTAAACCCAATTTTATGTATGTGGAAATAGCCCAATTTTTATCCCAGAAAAATGAGGTGATAACACTAATTATTACTATCATGACATTTTTGAATCAACCCCGAAAATATTTACTGTCATGACAACTAAATCTATCACGAAACAAAAAATTTTCGGGGCTGAGAGTAAAAATATTACATTTTCATGATAATATGAAGATAGAAAAATTTTAGGCATCGACAAATAAATGATATTAATTATTTGCCTACCTCCGACTTTTTCTGAAAAACTTTTCGTGATATATTTTATGGACGACCTATCGGCATATGTCTAGCGATGGCGGAAGATTTAAAGAAATTTTTGGGTATTTTAAAAAAAAATTCTTAGGGGTAGAGTTGAGATATAGCCCTTCAAACTCAGAAAATATTGGATGGCTGATAATCCGGCCAAAAAATTACTTTAAATCTTCCTCCATCGCCTGACATAAGCCGACAATCCGCCCATCGAATATTTGCTGAGTGTTAACTACTAGATATCAACTTTACTTCATAGGAAAGTTCTAAAAAATTCACTGAAATTACATTAGATCTTCCTTAATTACCAGACACAAGCCGACAGTCCGGCCAACGTATATCTGCTGAGTTTGAAGAGATATATCTTAACTCTACCCTACAAAAAAATTATTTTTATAAAGATTCACGAAAATTACTTTAAACCTTCCTCCATCGCCAAACACAAACCAATAGTCCGGCCAACGAATATTTGCCGAGTTTTAAGGAATATATTTCAACTCCTCCCCATAGAAAATTTTTGGACTAATTCACAAAAATTACTTTATCTTCCTTCATCACCAGGCATCAGCCTAACTCATAATATTTCCATTTATTTTTTAGCTAGTCGTATTATTCGGTAATACTTATTTTCTAATTTAGATTTATTGCTTTGAATGAATCATTAACATTAACATTAATCAGAACCCATTCCCATAAACCAAACCCAATTATTAAAACCAATATCAATTTCGTAACCCTCAATCCGGAGCTGCCGCTTCCGGTTGACCGATTTCGGCCAAACCCATATCTGGGATCTCCAAATTTGTGGAATTAGCTTAAGCATGAGGTTTGATCCCGATCAATCAATTCATCTGGGCAGTACAGTGCCAAATTTCTGTTGAAAAAAAAACAGTTTTCTGACAAAAAAACTTCATTTCCGCAAAATTTTTGGAAAAGTATTGTTGAAAATATAATTTAGAATCTGTTAGTTCAAAATCGTATTTTACGTAAATGATATGCGTTTCAAAATATGTGCAAAAACGAAAAATCTCATGCGAAAGCAGCCACTTCCAGTGTATCGATTTCAGTCAAACATCAATGGAATTTCCTCATTCATTGAAACCACGATCAGTCAATCCGTCTGCACCGTAGGGAACAAACAACAATTAGTTTGCACAGTAACACAAACAAACACGCACACAGATATTTGTTTGAATTCGGCGATATAGCGAATTGTAAATCTGCAAAAATCTCGAGCAGGGTTGGGCGAGGTAGATTACACAATGTAATTTACGCAGTAGTCGACACGTAATCTATCACGTAGATTACATAGCGATTTTCTGCGTCCGTGACATCGACAATGCAAACAAGGTCAACAACCTATGAACTGATATTAAAATCTAAATTTTCTCATTATTTTTTCATTAGTTAGTCTGCCACACTAGCTGTCTAGCTAATAGGTACTCGTCTTATCTAAGGGGCAAATGTTTATAATTTGATACTAAAACACGTAAATTATTAGTTGTATATATAATAAAATAAGACAATAGTGGCTAATCTCTCATTGGGTGTAAAAGAACGCGATTTTACAACAGTCGCCGTTAAACGTTCAATATAGTGAGTAAATGGTCCACCTGGACAACATCCTCATGACAAACATCGGTATGATGAACACACTTAAAATTTCACCACAAATAAACATTTTAATTTAGTACCCATTTCCATCATCATCCCTAATGTACCAGGTTCATATTTAATAGGCTCACTACAGTTAGGGAAGAAATACATCAGAGCTAATTCATTCTAGAAAAAAATATTTGTCAGTTTAGTGAACAAAGCATTTTTAGTTCGACTGACGATGGCTGCCTCATACCAGCTGTTTATAGATGATACAACAGAAACCACGCCCGAGTTTTAAATAAAATTTGCTAAATAAATTAAGATTAATAAATTGTCAAAATCTAAGTTTTTTTTGATTTTACTTAAATATCTTAGATAAAATTGCATAACACAAAGAATTCATCGAAAAAGTTCTATGGTTCTTGTAAAATCGTTGTCCTCATCAGTTCTGAATAGTTCTGTATAATAACAGGGGTATTACGGGAAAAGCGGTTTGTGTTATCTACCTTATGCATTAACATTTCTTATCTACCTGTTGGCGAACTTGAAAAATTGAATTTAAAAACACGCGGCTTATAACAAAAAAATCGACGTCAGGTACATACTACTTTGTGTCTGATGCCCATTTTTTCGACTAAATTACTGACTAAAGCAGTGCCTGAGCCGATTGTTTTTTCTAAATTTTCGATTAACTAAATTAATCGTCGGTTTTTACAAATTATTGTTACGTGTCTCTAGGGTTCAGAAAACAGAACATGCCTGATATTTGAACCTGCAAACCTGGTTCAAATTTGTCAATAGCCAATTAGAAACAATTTGGAAATTGATAAGTTTTACTTTATTATCTCTAAACAACTGGTATGAATTAACCATCAATTCGGTTGATCAAGAAAGTCGGCGTCAGGCGCAAAGTGTAAACTAACTTCATGATAGTGCATACCATTTATCAATAGATGGCGTAAAACATAATGCACCGACATTTTATTCTAATTCATTAATTTAATTTGAGTTTTATCAATTGTTGAAATATTTATTATCGATGGTAGACAATTAACATTTAGTACTCAATTTAGTACTAAATATTAAACCCAGTACGCGTTAAGGATACAGTAAGAACTAGAAATAACTGTAGTAGCTAGTAACGGTAATTTAGTTAAGTAACTCATTTAGACTGTGTGTGTCACGCCATTAGATTTGCCTAACTTTCGGTTAATAAAAACCTATAGGTTCATACTAGACCTTCAATTAAAATTTATTAACTTAATTAAGATTTATCAATTTCGACAATATTTTTAATCGGCTATTGTCAAATCTGAACTAAACTTGAAGTTTAGATGTAAGTATCATGCATATTTTGGTGTAAATCCATTGGAGACATTTCACTGGTATGAACTCACCTTCATATTAGTTAGTTGGAACTTTAGACAAAAAAGCGAGATCAAGCACACAGTAGCTGTGTTTCTTGATGCTTGATCTGATTCGGTTCAGTTCATGAAACTAAGCAAAACCGCTTACTAGATTTCAAATTAAAATTTGTGATCTAAAACAAAATTTGGATCATGTTTTCCATACAAAATTTGTTCTGATCCGGATCAATGAGTGGCGCGGTGAAACACGGCAAGTATTAACGAAAAACCTTAAGTGCACAGCATTTGTTACTTGGAAATATGTTAACAAAAGTTAAAAATATGTTGATCATTGAATCACTGGCGGAATTACAATTGGTTGTCGACGTTTTCTAAAAATAGTCGACATTGTCTACGAATAATCGACGTTGTCGACGAGCTGTCTACGTTGTTGACGAGTTGTCTACGCAATTACGTAAACTTTAGTAGATGACGCGTAATCGCCCATCTCTGAATTCTCGAGGTCTAAATTTTTCATAATTACTATAATTTTACTATGTAAAAGAATGTAAGAATGTTGCCAAGAAACGTCATTCCCGCCTGAATTTTGGTAAAGCAATCTGGGCTGGTATTGTTGAACATCTAATTTAGAATCTTTTCTCGTAAATGTTATACTTTTAAAAATATATGAAAAATAAACGAAAAAGCTCCTATGGAGGCTGTCATTTTAAACGAACCAATTTCGGCCAAAATTCACTGGTACCTCCCGATTTGTCGAATTTTTAGTTTAAAAAAAGATTATTGCCAAAAAACGTCATTTTCTGACGATTCGTCCCGATTTACAAAGACAAAAAGATTTTATGGAGGCTGCCACTTCTGGTGAATCGAATTAAACCAAAAATCATTGGGATTTCCCAATTTATGAGAAAAGCTTAAGTTGAGTTTCATCCCAATCAGACAATCCGTACGTCACAGAGCTAAAATGGCGACTTATGTTCTAAAGTTGAATCGAAATTGTTGCCTGATCCAAGACGAGTATATGGTATAAATGTAAAGCAATATCATGGTATTGGGTGGTATTTGGATTGATTTCCTATGGTAGGAACCACCTTGAGGTGGAGATCCCAAAAACTCGTCAAACGCGAACAAATTTATACGCATGGGCGTATAAGGATGGGACATCAATCCATCCAGAAGAACTTTTTTTTGCATTTTTGGGATCATTTTCAACATTTTTATCACGATATATTTCTTACAGACCAAAGTTAAATATTGCGCCTTTATCATATGAATTTTTATTTGATTCAAGGTGGTTTTCATTGATAATAATTTTTTCTCAGTGCACCAGTGCTCTCGAGAATTAAACGTTTGTGAACATTGGCAGTGACAAAATCTAGATAATTTAAAGTTTCTTATTATTATTGTTCGTGTTGAAGCTTCTAAATGTTTGCTACCAGAAGTAGTCTATAGAGTGTATAAAGTTAAGCTGTTGTAACGCCTGTTATTGCTTTGAACAAATACATTCAGTTTGGTTGTGAACAGAGCAAGTGCAGGTTGTCTACATTAAGCATGTAAGGTTCAATAATTGAAACACAATAAATAGTACAATCGAATTTTTTTAACTAAATAACCAACAGTTCCATTCCAATTTTCAGCCTGCTTCACAATTCCCCACCCCTCGAAAAATAAACAGTAGATTTTTATTATAATTCTTTGATAAGTTCCACTTATTGCTTTCTTTATACCATAATATTATTGTTTAAGTCTTATTTTTATTTCTTTTCAAAACGATTGTAATTGATTTTGATTATTTCAAAGTTCTTTTCAAGTATAATATGAATATACGATATGTATAGATTTTATCTGTCTTATCTGCTCCAACGAATAGGAGGAGTATGTCTCTATAGATATAATATAAGGATATCGTAAGAAGGCGTACAATAAAAAAAAATTAACAACAAAGACGTAGAATATTATATCAACCAAAATTTTTGTCAAGCCGAACACAAAAAAAGTCATTTGAATGTGAAAATCCATAAAAAAAATAGAAAATCATTTTCATTTCGAATTTGAATTACAATTTGAATAGAAAATTAATTCCCGTTACTCTTCCACTCCCGCCTAAAAAAATACAGCAAAAAAATTATCGAAAAAGAGGGATTTTTTCCATATATGTAAAATGGAAATTGAAATATGTAAAAAAATTGTGTAGGTATACGGTTGACAGTGCGTTAATAAAGAACTCCGTACATGTTCTATAATATGTCGACAGATGTAATCAATAAAGAAAAACAATACGAGCACGTGTCGATTGTAATGAGTTTTATTAATACATAGGAAATGTTATCTCTAACAATCCTTGAAATTTTACAAATCCGTCTATTAATCACTTGGATTATGTTCCAATCTGTCAAAAGTAGTGGTGAAGTTGAAACTTTATTTAAAAATATTAAGTCATTTTTATTCAAATATGTTCTAAATGTTGCAGGCCTGAACTTTTATAGCTGCACTGCACTTCTTGAAAGAAAAAGCTTTCCAGAATAGATTATAATCAAATAAGAAAAATGTTTACTCGAGTGCCAGGGAATAAAGAGGGCACGAGAAATATCTATTTATACTGATCGACAAGTGTGTAAAGTTGCTCCAGTTTTTCATCCCAGGAGAAATAAAAATGTTCTTCAGGTAACACTAATTTCATTCCATGAATTAAAGATGAAATTTAAAGAAAATACTCAATACAAAATTAATAATTATCTCAAACCTATAGAGTGCCTAGAGATTTGACTTTCGGTTTTGACTCATCATGATGTCCACTAACTCTGATAAAAATTTGGATATCAGCCGTTCGTTAGGATTTTCGTTTAAGTGACTAGAGATTTGATCTTTTAATTTTAACTCGTCATGACGTCCACTAACTCTGATAAAAGTTTGGATATTAGCCGTATGTTAGGATTTTCGCTATCTGCTCATTTGCATAAGGCCCACCACCATATGAAGTTTAAAAAAAATACTCAATAAAAAAAATTAATAATTCTCTCAAACCTATAGAGTGCTTAGAGAATTGGCTTTTGATTTTGAATCTCATGATGTCCACTAACGTCAAATATTTAAACACTCTATAGGTTTGAGAGAATTATTAATTTTTGTATTGAGTATTTTTTTTAAATTTCATATGGTGGTGGGCCTTATGCAAATGAGCATATAGCGAGAATCCTAACGTACGGCTGATATCAAAATTCTTATCAGAGTTAGTGAATTCAGAGAATTATTAATTTTTTTATTGAGTATTTTTTTTAAACTTCATATGGTGGTGGGCCTTATGCAAATGAGCAAATAGCGAAAATCCTAACGTACGGCTGATATCCAAATTTGTATCAGAGTTAGTGGACATCAAGATGAGTCAAAATTAAAAGGTCAAACCTCTAGGCATTCTATAGGTTTGAAAGAATTATTAATTTTTTTATTGAGTATTTTGTTAAACCTCATATGGTGGTGGGGCTTATGCAAATGAGCATATAACGAAAATTCTATCGTACGGCTGATATCCAAATTTGTATCAGAGTTAGTAGACATCATGACGAATCAAAATCAAAAGCCAAATCTCTAGACACTCTTTAGGTTTGAGAGAATTATTAATTTTTTTATTGAGTATTTTTTTTAAATTTCATTCTTAAAATACAGTTTTTACTCATATATGTGATTATTATTTATATTAATATTAGGGGACTGCATAGTGGTAAGCTAAAATTTTCGCTACTTTTGACAAGTATAACATTCCTAACTAATTGTATAATTTAAAAATCCTGGGACGGGATGAAATCCTGGGATGGGATGAAATCAGTGTTACCTGAAGAACATTTTTTTCCTGGGATGAAGAACTGGGATACGTTTACAGACTTCTGTTCGATCTTTTGTGACATCTTTTCTGCAGCAGTTCACGACAACCCCTCTTTAACATCCAAACGCAGAAATTCCAAAAAAGAGTATTACAATATCAAGAAGCAAGAAATATAATTATGTAATTTCAAATTTTACTAAGAGACCAACACGCTTAAATAATTTTGGATGACTACAAGAAAGCGAAATAATGAAACAAATTTTCATTAAATACAAGAATACAAAGCAACGACAAATGGTAAATAAAAATGAACATCAACTAAACGATATTTTCAATTATTAAAACAGGAAATAAACAACGTAAAAGAAGCCACTTTGGATGACATAAACAACAGGAACTTCTTGTTCTTGCAAAATTATGTTCACCTAAACACTATGGAAGCTAGCTGGAATTAAATATAATTAGAAAAGATCTTCGTCTTGTGCTTAGTTGTT
Organism: Nephrotoma guestfalica; assembly: GCA_963691935.1. NCBI lineage: Eukaryota > Metazoa > Arthropoda > Insecta > Diptera > Tipulidae > Nephrotoma > Nephrotoma guestfalica. Next base: position 273,862,351 of record OY829914.1, on the reverse strand, counting down.
GTAGTAAAATAGTTGTTTACGTAACAGGTAAAGAAATAGATACCTGTAGAGTGTGACAGCCTGTTGGTATTATGTCTTGCATACAATATGCTGTATAAAAAAGGGGTGACGGACGAAATTTATCGTGTGGACAATTTGTCGTAAGCCAGTTTATCGTAGTCTGTAAAATTGACCGTAATAACAAAATTATGGGTAAATAAAAAATTAAAGTGTTTATAAACTGGGTTTATAAACTGTTATTTAAGTCGGCCATTTGAATGTTGGATATAAATGAGATTATTAAATAAATTTTGGAAAAGTTCTGTAATATGGCCACTTGGGATGGAACTCGGTCATTTCTTAACCGATTATGATAGGATTGGTTCGATCGAAATTTGGTTCTAAAATGATTTTATAAATAGATTTTAATTGATTTTAAGTAATATTTGGCGGGACTTTAATATTCTTAACCGGATTGTAATCCTCGATGTTTTCATATACTGCATTTGTACAGATACTCTCGATCCGTGATATTTGTCAACCAGCGAAAAATTTCTGGGTTTCGACGTGTCCTAATTTATCCCAAAAGGCTTTATAGATTTTCATCCGACCAGTTATTTTTTGCTTGTAGTAGAGTCCGTCGTAAAGTAGACACCGAAGCATCCCTGTTTACCGATCTTCCACTATCCTCAAAGGCCTCAAGAAGTGGCTGAATTAGGATTGTCGAAATATTTGCATATTGATGACGACGAATCGTTTATTGTACATTGTATATATGTTACGGTTAAAGAAATCGGTAAATGTCCGAGTAAAAATAGGACTCCGTATATTCCCGAAACGATTCTCCCGATTGTTTTTTAAGTATTAGTGCAAAGTAATTTTAAATAGTGTTGTCTAACGGCTTTACTAACTCTCACGGGCTCATGGTATCTAACCCCGTTTGTCGCTTAGCCTTATGATGGGGAACAAGTGATAAAGTCAGCAAAAATTAAGATGGAAGGTCTTGCATTTATGAATGCGTTTATATAGGAAATATGTGCTTGCAGCCCACGAATTCTTGAATAAATTGAATGAATATTCATAATTTTTTTATTTTAATGTAGCCGATCGCATTACTCTACGGTCGAGCAAACTTAGAAATATGAATTAGCAATAACAAAATAAATCGCTTTAAAAAAATAAAATATCTCCTTTTTTAAACGGTTCCAATAGCGCTAGGGTTGATGTGAAAAACAATCTGGAACGTTTTCCGAGTTTCGATGTTGACTATTAGTTTTTAAACTTTACCTCTTTTTACAGGAATTTCAGTTAAAAATTCAAAAGAATCCGGACCAAGAAATATTCACTTAGTAGACCTTTCAAATTTTTTTGTTTATGGGACCTTCTACAAATGCATATAAATCTAAAACTAAATACCCTATGGACAAAATTCCAATTTTAAACTGACAGGACAAGCTAGATGTGTGACGGACACATACATAACTCTTTGTAAATTTTGGCTTCTTCGTACCCCATCAAAGGCCGACGATAACATCCCTTAAGCTACCAGAACCCATACAGCAGAACATTACAAGATAGTATAAATAGTTATAGGCTAATAATAGGCTAATTAAAAATGCGCCAATAAACAATTCTGGGCTCCATCCCTTCCAACTAAAACGATGGGTTCTGCTAGCTTTAGAAAAAGTTAGCAGAACCCATATAAACAAAATGATTTAAAAACAATTGAAAAATTAAAGGTTAATTTTAGGCTAATTAAACGCCCTATTTAATTTTTTTATTCTGCACATTCTAGAAAATGCATAAGGCTTTATCACTTCAAAGCTAGCAGAACCCAAATCGAAAATCGGACCAAAACCGAAGTTGGAACCGAAACAAGATCAATTGTCATACACATAATTTTAGGCTCATTATGGCCTAATCAAGTGTCACATTAAAAAAATTTGTGCTCCACTCGTTCTTGACCAAACTTCAGGTCATATAATCTGAAGCTAGTAGAACCGAAATCGAAAATCAAACCAAAACCGAAATTAGAACCCAAAACAAGATCAATTAACCAACAAATAATTTTAGGCTCAATATGGCCTAATCAAATGTCCCATTAAAAATGTTGGGCTCCCGTCCTTTTTGACCAAACTTCAGGTCATTTAATCTTTCTGCTAGCTTTAGATTAAATGACCTGAAGTTTGTGCAAGAGCGAGTGGAGCCCAACATTTTTAATGAGACATTTGATAAGGCCGTAATGAGCCTACAATTATTTGTATGCTAATTGGTCGGCTTTTCGATTTGGGTTCTGATAGCTTTAGATTAAATGACCTTAAGTTTGACCAAGAACGAGTGGAGTCCAAAATTGTTTAATGGGGCTTTTGATTAGGCCATAATGAGCCTAAATTTATTTGTATGTTAATTGATCTTGTTGTGGGTTCTAATTTCGGTTTTGGTCCGATTTTCGATTTGGGTTCTGCTAGCGTTAGATTAAATGACCTGAAGTTTGGCCAAGAACGAGTGGAGCCCAAATTGTTTTAATGGGACATACGATTAGGCCATAATGAGCCTAAAATTATTTGTATTTTAATTGATGTTGTTTTGGGTTCTAATTTCGGTTTTGGTCCGATTTTCGATTTGGGTTCTGCTAGTGTTAGATTAAATGACCTGAAATTTGGTCAAGAACGAGTGGAGCCCAAATTTTTTTAATGGGTCCTCTGATTAGGCCATAATGAGCCTAAAATTATTTGTATATTAGTTGATCGTGTTTTGCGTTCTAAGGCATTTAATTAGCCTAAAATTAACGTTTAATTTTCAATTGTTTTTTATTTAATTTTGATATGGGTTCTGCTAACTTTTTCTAAAGCTAGCAAAACCTTTCGTTTTAGTCGGAAGGGGAGCCCAAACTTTTTTAATAGAGAATTTAATTAGCCTATTAATAGGCTATAATTATTCTTACTATCTTGTAATGTTTTGCTGTATGGGTTCTGCTAGCTTAAGAGACGTGGACAGTAATAAATTTCGATTTATCGATTGTAAAGCATAAAACCTATTGTGGTTTGATTTAGAGTTGGCGTTTTAGGCATTCAGAAAAATTATATATTCTGAGACAGAACGCGGCACTCTTTATGAAAAATGTAGATGTTGAGTAACCAAACTTAATTTATTTTACAACAATATACGATTTTATACTTGAGATTATAAAGAATAAAATTTAAAATTCACTTACCTTTAACCGCAACCCCAACTGAATTTAGAATTTCCAATTTCTTTTTATTCGTCGGACTTTGGCCAATACATTTATATGTGCCGGCATCTTGATACACAACATCTTTTAACGAAAATTGTCCAGTAGGCGTGGACACACCAATACCCAAACCTTTTAGTCGTGCCGTTATCGGATCCAAATGTGACCAGCAACCCAGCGAGCCTAAATATTTTATTAATTTTGGTAAAGGAATAAAAAGAAATATGGTTAGAAATCGAAATCATTTCTTTTGTGTATAATATACGAATTCGAAATTTATCCGAATAATAGATTGAAATCGAATAAAATATGTGTGTATCCTGTGACATTTTTGCTATATCCGTCCATATTATTTGTCTGTCTGTGCATGTGTTATTATATATTATTATTATTATACTAGAAGACGAACAAAAAAGGATATCATTTTGAATATAAAATTTATTTGCTTTGCCATCGTGTCTTATACAGCTTTTTGCCGTCTACATTTCGAATAATTTGTATCCTTTTTGTGTCTCCTTGTGTATGCTACTACTACTCTGCGCTTTGTGTGAAATCGAACGAAGTTTATGTTTTACAAATTGTCTCGTTTCATTCAGATCGGGCCAAACTATACATATATGTATGCAGTAAGCAAGCACTACGATATCGAATGGAAAAAGGAACCATTTTTATGATTACCATTTCGATTTTTTGTTTGCTATTCGGGTTCCGTAGTGATTTATAATTTATGGATCGTTTATTTTATGAAGAAACAGATAATTTTTTATTGTTTTCCATTCGAAAAAATATATTCGTAAAAAGGATGATGAGATGAGCATAAAGATTTAAAGTTTTCTTTTGTGTATCTGTAAACAGAAACACAAACGTTATTTCGAGAAAAGTTAATACACTTTCAATTGAAAGGATGCTTTGTTTGATTCAACTAAAGAAAGTAGATTTTGTTTTTGTTATTATAGGTTGTGTTCGTTTCTGATACTCGTATGCTGTGTCATTCACGGAGGATATAAATTATGTCATCGGGATATTTGGGACACAGAAAATATTTATTATAATATAATGATAAGACAGACAAGAAGCTTTTTCCAATCAAATATGCAACAAATCCATTTTAATAATGAATTATTTTTATTTATTAGAGTTTGGATACATTCAAGTTTTACAGTTCAGGGATCATGCTATATGCTGCCAAATACCATAAAGAATGGCTTTTCCTTAATCAAATTTCCATTTAAATATTTATGTGATTTATTTGGACGTAAGAAAAATGTTATTAAATTTTAAATTATCATTTAATTTATTATATGCTTAGAATATCACAATAATCCCCTTCAATTTATATTAAATATTTGATAGTGATAGTGAGCTTGAAATTCTCAAAATCGGAAGTGTGTTCTTGTAAAGCGGGACGTTAAACTGCTATTGCCAAGATTTCAGCAATATTTATTCTGACAAAGTTGCCCGATAGACCAACAGCATTGATGTGAGATTTCCTATGATTGTAACATCACTGGCTCAGCATAATCAACGAATTGTAGAGCATTTGTATTATAACGATTTTACTTAGCTAAAACAAAACTAATTCTCTTTATTAAGCTTAGAAATATTATTGAATTCTAGGCAAACTTTTTTGGAAAACTACAACCGAACTATAAATTTAAATTGACTCATATTTTTGATCAAAATCAAAAGCTTCCAAAATGTTATCATTAATTTCAGCATTTTCATTTTTTCAGCAGCGACTCTTAACGATTTTTGTACTACTGTTTGTAGAGCCATTATCAACGACAATTCTTCCTCAACATGGAGTGCAATTTTAGTTTCGTTAGGCTCATGATGAATACAGAGGGTTCAGTTCTGTTTTACCTACCAAAAAATGCACCTGAAGCTGGAATGATCATTTGGTTGTATAACATAAACGATACATTTATGATAGAGGCTAAAAAACATTTAACCGAAAAATCAGTTCACCGAAAACGTTAGTTTACTGAAAATATTACAAACGATTCGCATATTATTAAAGGGTCCGCATAAATTTATTGAAAATTAAAATACTGAAATAAAAAATCCGGAAAAGTACTGAAAAAATAAATCCCGAAACTTTTGAAAAACAAAAGAAAAACAAATCTTTAAAACAATCGAAAAACTAAAAAATATTGTTAACGATACTTCAACCAAAAATGGTTAAAATAATTGGCTATAAACTGTTTTTGACACCTAAAAACAGTTTATCTTGCGACTAAAGTTTAAAATATCGTTCAATACACCAGGAAAAATTTAATATAGTTTTTAAATTGCAATTCGCTTAGACTAAAAATGAGTTCGGGTGGAATTGTAGGATCGAACGGCTTATGCAACTCGCACCAGCACGCGGGGGGTCGGATAAGCCGGAGAGGCTTCTTGTTTCAATTTCGAGGACGAAGGAGCACAGAACTATACACTTAACGGGAATATTGAATTGATGCTGTTGTCAATTACAAAAGGAACACCAAATTCACTAATTGGAAGGGTTCAATAAATTTATTTATTTATTTCATTTCAATATTTAACAAAATATATGTTTCAGAATTTTTAGTTTTCTTCGTTTCCGGGATTTAAGTTTTCGTTTTTTTTTTTAAAGAAATACTCGTTTACGGTGAATTGTTTTTTCGGAGAATGATAATTTTGCAGTGAATTGTCATGATCGGTTATATGCCGTTGTCGATGAATTGTCGATTTCGGTCGAAATTGTCGTTTTTAGTGAATTGTCGAAATTGTTTTTCAATAAATTATCGTTTTCGGCGAAATGATTTTTCGCTAAATTGTCGTTTTCGGTGAGTTGTTTTTTCGGTGAATTGCCGTTGGCGATGAATTTTCATTTCCGTTGAATTGTCGTTTCCGATTAATTTTTTTTTTCGGTGAATTATCGTTTTCGGTGAATTCTCGGTGAGTAGGTTTTTTTAGTTACTTGCCATTTCACTGATTTGCTTTACAATAAATTTTCAATTTCAGTGAACTGGTTTTGGATGTATTGTCGTTTCCGGTGAATTGTCGTTTTCGGTGAATTCTCGTTTTCGGTGAGTTGATGATTTCGTTGATTTATTTGTTGGTGAGTTGTTATATTCGGGGAATTGTAATATTAAGTGAATTGTATTTTTCAGTTTCCGGTCAACACACTGAAAAAACACTGTGAATGGTCGTTTTCGGTGGATTAACGTTTTCGGTGAATTGTCGGGTGAATTGTCGTTTTGGGTGAATCGTCGTTTTCGGTTAATTGTACCTAATCCGCGAAATTTTAAATATATTTTATTTTTGTGGTTGTTAAATTATTCGGATTATTAATTTTGATAATTTCATTTAAAAAAGTTTTAAAGAATGACTTTTCTTGATGTTTTCTGCAAAAGTAAACATTAATACTAGGTACCTTTAACAGTACTTTCGAGCATTCAATATTTTAACCTACATAATCTTATTTGTGTTCTAGAAGCTCCGACGATAGAACCAAACCCAAATCACCTACTTATTTTAGAACGATTTAAGGAATTTAATGACACCATGTCGCTGATCCACCTAAACAACATATTGACAGCATAACGTGTACAAAAAAAAAATGTGTATGAAGCTTTTGACAATTAACGAAATTAGTGACTATTGGCTAGTAGAAGTTCATGAGAAAACGCCGTTTAGAGTAAGCAACGGGTGATGGCAAACTAGTGTAATTCCATTTGAATTATGTAATGCCCCAGCGACTTTTGAACGATTCATGGGGCGCGAACTAAAAGGATTACGTTTGAGAACGTGTCTTATATATTTAGACGATATCAACATCATGGGAAAACCTTTCGGAGAGTCCCTGAGGAACCTAGTTGAAGAGGTAAAGTATTTGGATCACAAAGTAATCGCCACTGGAATTCAAACAGACCAAGCAAAAATCTCAATAGTAAAGGAATGACCAAGAAAAACCTAAAAATATAGATGAATTACAACGTTCCTTGGTTGTGTACCTATTATAGATGATTCGTGCAAGGATTCGCTAATTTTGCAAAAATTGTATACGAATTTACGAGGCAGAACAAGCCGTTTGAATGGAAGGAAGAACAAGAGGAATCATTCGTTGAATTACGGAAACAGCTATGCACAGCACCAATACTTGCCTATCCTATACCCAATGTGAATTTTATTTTTGGATACCCAATGTGAATTTTATTTTTGGTCTAGGATAAGTGTTGTCAAAAGAAATTGATGGGGCTTTACGATGGTTGCTACAATATAAGACTCCGGAGGGACAAGTGGCTCGTCTGCAAAGCTACAACTTTGGCATTGAACATGAAAAAGGAAGCGCACATGGGAATGCTGACGCATTATCAAGGCGGCCATGTTAAGTTAAATGAAAACACTGGGAGAATGGAAAGAAAGGAGGTTATAATCGATGTATGGCTTATGAAAGTACTACGATGAGGACTGGACGAATGAATCAATCCGAAAGAAGCAGCTACTAGACACTTTATCAATTTAGTTTACCAATAATATTGCGTTGTAAGGAAGAGAATCGTCGGCCAACATGGAGTAAAATTTCAAATAAGAGACGCTTAGGAAGGAAAATTGGGCACAGTGCGAAAGCTACGAATTTATGGGAAGGCTTGGATGGCAAAGTTAACAATAATTAAAAGTTGTGTAGAAAAATAAAATTAATCAAATACTTGAGGAGTATCATGGAAAAGTAAATGGAAACCATCTCGGAATTTATAAGACACACAACGTACAACGTCGGTGCACTACTGGCAACAACTAGATTAGCTGCTATGGAGTTCCGATGGAAATTCACTCGGACCGAGGAACCAATTTTGAATCGGTAAGTGAAAAGATTTAATAGTTCACTGGAGAAATATTTGGTAAAAGTTGTGAAAAAAGATCAGTGAGACTGGGGTTGACACATACAATTGTTCGTGATGGCTTATCGATCGTGAACTGCTACGACTCGACCGGGAATGCAATAGCCAACATAATTTTCAGGAATATTCTACGATTACCGGCAGATACTAAGTTTGGTGCTGTTCCATTATCAACGTAGGTGGTCAAGATTATATCGATAAAATACAAGAAGAACTTGATGAGATACACGATTTTGTACGAGGAAAAATTTGGTCAGCAAGCGATCGAATGAAGGCTTTGTATGACATACGTGCAAATAATAAAACGTTCGAAGAAGGAGAACTGGTTTGGCGAGTTAAAAATAATTGTTTTCTACATTTTGCGTTTTTTGTCATTTAAGTTTTTTAGCCAAGTTTTCAATATGCAAATCTAAAATTAATTTACAAAAAAGGCCAACGAATTGGTGAATAAACTATTATAAAAATGTTTTTGACTAACAAATACTCTAGTTTTTTAATTTTTTTTAATGTGATAATTTGTGTTATTGGCACGGACAGTGCAAGCAATGGACCGTAGTTTGCGATAGTAATCATATGCGTAAAGGCGGGTCAGTAAGTGGCTCGCTTAAAATGTATTTATCGTAGGTCACACAATACATATAACTGGTCGAATGATTCCCCGGTTAATTTCACTTTTAGCGGCGTGGGTACCTTAAAACATAAATGTCGCCAGCCAAATTATTTAACGGCAAATCAAGGATGACGTTTCTGCTTTATATAAGGATTGCAGCAACCATATAGATTGCTTAAAGGAGCCTTATTATCATTTACATTGTCGGGAGGACGTTGCCTTTCTACGGATAAAAAAATTATTTTTCGGCAGTAGAAGGTTACATTATTTCGTTATTGATTGTATATCGGCGGAAGGACAATGTTACCTGTAACGGGCAGTCAACAAGTGGTCCGCTACATTTAAAACGGTTAGTCAATGACGCCACACCGTATATCGGTTTTTTCACAAAGTAAAAACAACAAAATTATATTTTATTAATTTGAAATATTACAATAACGTGGCAATAACCTTTAATTTAGTTGTATCAAGTAGATATTTTTTACATAAAAGAATCCAAAAAGTAACGTGGAGATCGAATAATGAAAGAACGGAAAACCAATTCGATCACGTTATGATCTATAAAAGGCATTCCACCAGCATATCCGACGTTAGATCTTACAGTAGTAAAAAGGTACTAAAAGCGATCATTTGCGTGTCATATTCAAATACAAGTGCAAACTGTCATTTACATTCAATAGACAAGCACAAAAAATCGTTCGATGAAATGTAGATGTTTTAAAAGATCAAGCTTCCCTGCAGAGATACGAACCAGCTGTACCTGTACTCTTAACATTTAAGAATAGTGGCTAGCTAACCAGTCAGGTATTGCTAAAGCAACGTGCCAAGAAAGCTACGATAATATATCTCCGGCAAAAGAAGCGTAAAGATTATGAGATCAGGCACCGAAAAAATCAGCTTTCAAGTGGAACAACGAAATACAAGAGTTTTGCTAATGCCAGGAATCTCGCTAATGACTTCCACCCAAGAAGTACAGCGTTCAAGGATGGGAATGGAAAGCTGAGCACAAACCTAGATGTTTTTCTATCAGTATGGCAAATTTACTTCCAAAATCTACTAAATCGCAATGACGAAATGATCTGCGTTAAAGCAATTGATTCATCATAAGAAGAGGCGTTTGTCGAATAACCCCGCCAGCACTAATCTTGTATCAAATGTATACGATCTCATTGTCTAAGTTGACCAAGAAGAGCTGCCGGATAATTGGACGACTGTGCTCATATATCCACAGCACGAAAACCGTGTTATTGGTCATTCAACGTGTGCCACTCAATGAATTCCATGAACGAGTTTTACTCAGAAAATACTATCGCGACCAATCCGTTTGGAAATCGAACCTATTTTATTTGCAAGGTTAGGCCTATATAAATCATCCAATAATAGTGGCATTTAGGTACAAACTCTGTCATGCTTTGTTTTTGGACGTGAAACCTATTCCACTCAGAATCCATGAGTGCACTAAAGAAATTATACTCAAAAATCGTCCGATATCAATCCGTTTTGGAATGCTACTGATATCATTTGAAAGGTTAAGTTCATAGGTGTCATCTTTATACAATGAAATTTTGGTACAAACTCTACGATGTCCTGTTATTGGTCACTCAACGCGTGCCACTCAACGAATTCAATGAACGAGTTTTACTCAGAAAATACTATCGCGACCAACCCGTTTGGAAATCGAACCTATTTTATTTGCAAGGTTAAGCCTCTAGAAATCATTTAGTAATAGTGGAATTTTGGTACAAACTCTGCGATGTCTTGTTATTTGACGTCAAACCTATTCCACTCAGGTTTCATGAGTGCACTGAATAAATTTTACTCAAAAATCTCGGCACCAAATCGGTTGGTGTAAACTTTATTATGTTTAGTTATTGATATTTAATAGTGTGCCACTTATTTTTTTAATAATCGAGTTTTACTTAAACAAAAATCTGGCGATGGAAAATTTAATTGGTTGATCCAAGTTTTATTGATATCTCCATGGAATGGTTTTAAAATAATTGAATTGAATAATCAAACACTCATCATATAAATCGGAATCCAATATGAGTTATATATTAAAGAGCGAGTGAGCTGAATATCATTAGAAAGATACGAAATGAATTTTTAATATAGTTCTTATTTGAAAAAACATGGCGAGTGTTTCATCTCTTTCTAATATCATAGAGCTGTCTCTTTAAACAATGTACTTAACAGTGTAGAAACTAACATGCAATGTTCTAGTATATTCTTATTGGATTCGTATACATATTGTTGTTATTTTTTTGTTAAAAACTTCACTTTCATGAATGTAGTAATTTTTGCACAAAAACATTAAGTATTGATATTTGCATTCAGAATTTGGCTCCCTTTGACTATATACTCGTAAGAGATCAACAATGCCATGGTTTGTTTTTCTTTTCCTCCCTCTGCGTTTTGTTGTGTAGAGGTTTCATCACAGTATATATAAGGTTTTCCAATAGGAATGCTATGATTTTTAAGTGACGTTTCGGCCATTTGTAATATGTAATAATCTGTCATTTTTGTTTTCATTGTATTCAGTAATGTTTACAATTTTATCATGGTGAGATATACGCAAGAACAATGTTTACAAATTGCAATTACAAACGATCACGATTTTTTTAAGAAAATCATCTTCTACGATGAGGCTCACTTTCATCTGAGTGGTGCAGTAAATAAACAAAACTGTCGATTCTGGTGCGAAGAAAATCCACAAATTATTCATGAAAAACCATTACATTCTCCTAAATTGACAGTTTGGTGTGGTTTTTGGTCTGGTGGGATCATCGGTCCGTATTTTTTTTCGAAATGAAGCTGGTAACACCGTTACTGTCAATGATAACCAACTTTTTATGGCCGAAATTGGAAGAAGTTGATCTTGAGAACATTTGGTTCCAATAAGGGGGGCTACGTGCCACACAGCATGTGCAACAATTGAATTATGGCGAGAAAAGTTTGGATCATATCACTCTTATTGGAAAACCCTATATAATATGACCTCATGAAAGTTTTCATCAAAATCCTACTTATAAAATCGTCTTTCAAAATGCGTATTTCTCTAACTTTACTGATAAGAAATGCTTTATTTTCGGTGTTTTTTGCGAAAAAATTTGTGTCAGATAATTTTTTAAAGTTCATAATTTCCTTTTGTTCCATTTCATGTACCATGTAAGTTGACCCACTTGCTTTGGTGTTTCTTGTTAGGCTATAATATTGCGCAGGGATGTAAATTGGTTTAGTTTTGTGACCTTTTTCTAAAGTCGAATGCATAGAATCGCCCTCGTTTTGGGTGTGGCCCTTTTCAAGAAACTTGTGATGTACATCGACTTTGAGTTTTTTCGGTATCCAAAAGTAAAAAGTGAATAACACTTTATTCTTGTTTTCTCCAGAGCAATTGTCTGTCCAAAATATATATTTATTAGCACTTTTTTTGTTTATGTTGTCAAATTAAGTTTCAGTTTATAAAAAAGATGCTGGTTTCTCCGAATGGACATTGTAGAATTTTCTGAAAATCAAAACACTCAGCTACAATATTTGTGTGTACCGTAGCTGCTGCTTTATCAATATTTTTGATTCGCCTGGCCCCATTTTTCATTTTTAGATATATTTCTATTTCATCTATACAGTTTTCCTTATCTGAAGGAGCCATATTGCCGTAACTCGTACAATCATTACATTGGTCCTTCTTCAGTTTGAAAGAACATAAATTAAAATTAAAATGAAAATATCCCGGTACTGTCGATCTGTTACAATGTTTTGTTGCATATGTTTATCTTCTATCCACTTAACATACAACCGACACATTTTAGTTACGGAAAGATCACTGTCGAGGAAACTTTTGGTGGAATATGCCGGCAAATAATGAGGCTCCACTGTTGGAAAAGCGTACGCCTATTAAAAGAAACATTTTTAATTATTTTGAACGAATTTTTTCACATTGAATGAATTTGTTACGAAGAGCAGTATCCACTACTTGATTGGATACGGCTAGAGTGTCGAGGAACATTTTCAAACACATCCTTGAACACTCGTATTTATCTTTAAGATAATAGTTCACGTAATATAACCGTGATGAGTTTCTCCTGCTGCCCGTAGAAATTTTTTCCACTGTCGTTCTTAATTACCCAGTTTGTATTAATAATTAAAATCGTTCAGCCTGGTATCATGCGGTAATCTTTCGTGGCATTTAAGGCTGAAATGTCGCCTTCCACATCCACTTTTCATCAACTTTGAAGGAATTGTACGTTCTGCTGCGTTTCTGTATTCACTTCCAGAATTTTGTTGCCGTTTTGATTCTACCCTTTGCCAGCTATTAATATTTCGTTTTCGTTTTCTCGATATAAATTTAATCTTTTGAGGCGAACTTAGAGTAATAGAATTAGTAGAAGAAGTATTAGAATTAGAGTCTAGTTCATATTCAGAATCCGTGCCGTATCAAGCAAATGGATCTGCGATAGCAAAATAGATTATAAACACAACCCATTCGGATGACCAACAACGAGACTCGCCTAGTAGAGCATATAGGGGCTTAATGTACAATTGTTTTATTATTTTCAATATTTTTAAATTTCGCTTGAATCATTAATTTAGAACAACCAAAATAATTAAATTTTTATTAAATCAATTTGACTTTCAATTAAATATTAAATGACGATTGTGCATATTGTATTTGATTGTCACGTTTATATTTTGGTATGTACGAGTTTTGGGGGCATTATTTTGGTGTTCGTATCTTAAAGCTTATTATGCCTTGTCAAGTGTTGCGTGATCTAAGAGTACACGTATAGGGCTAGGTCATACTAAAAAACATGAAAGTGTATGGTTCTAGGACAATTTCTCCTTTTTTGTGTCATACAAAAGGCTTTGCAGTCACTAAGTTCCTTATTATGTTTCATCTGATTCGAATATAATGAAATAAATTTAAATCCATATTAAAGAAGGAAATATCCATTTCAAAACACGCCTGCTGTTGATGTATCTGTTTCGATGTAGTCGGCCCGCAAACCACTTATGATATATATGATAAAATCCGTATCGCAAACATTAGAAATATGTTAACACCAGCCATAGAGTTTAAAATTATTTATTTAAGAAGTTTGAAGAAAACATGTAACGGAACATATAATAAATGAAATAGAAGCCTTAACTGTGACAACAATAGGGGCGCTAAAAAGAAAATAACAAGAAATTAATTTACCAAGACTTTTGAAGCCGCATAATTAAATTTGTTGCCACGTCGACAAAAAAAAATGTAAATTTTTCTCGCACAACAACCAACCGAAAAAAAATCAAAACCAAATTAACGTTGATTCCCGGTGTTGCACACCCAGTGATAAACACAATCAAGTCGAAACAAAAATCTAAGTACACAAATTATATCTAACGAATCTGATATTGCAAATATTTAAACGAAAAAACGTATAAAACTTTATCTTTCGTGTTCTTTCTCAAACTAATTAAATAAAATTCAGATAAGAAAACTCAACACCAATCAGTAAACATATCTACGAGACGTAAAATAAACTAGAAACTTTGACAAATTTCCGTTTTATTCCTTTATTATAAACACCCTAACTCTCTAAATATGTGTATGTGTTGAATTTCGGCCTCCCTTACTCGCAAAAATTTGTAAAAATTTGGGGTTCTGGAGGCAATACAAATTTTTTTTTTTTTTAGAATAAAGGAGAAAAATCAAGAAGTCAAAAACGAAACTTTTTTTATTTTTGCCAAACTTAATTTTTAGTTTTCTATATTCCTAATTAGAAATCTACGAAGATAAAGAGTTTTTTTTTTGTGTTTGTGTGTGTATAATACTTTATTTCGGAAAATGAAAAGCTCAAAAGCATAAATTAGAAAACTTTATGTTTTTTGTTTTCTTGTTTATGATTAAATAAATTATCCAAATAATAATTTTGTTTTTTTCTTACATATTTTCTCCTCTACACTCGATAATATATACTCGTATAGTCGTACTAGAAATATGAGACTAGAGTACGAGGGGTATTCATATAAGAAAGTTGAAATACTTTGAATTAATTTGTCTCAATTGCTTATAAACAAGAATTTTTATTCGTATACGAGTAAATATTAAAATATATTTGGGAGGGAGGATAAGGATGTGGGAATTTCGCCCGAATATATAAATACAAACATAAAGGATGTAACCATAATATTTTATAGGGGGGTGCTGAATATAAATTCGCGTCTAATCTAATTCCTTCACGAGATAATACATTATTCGAATCAACCGAATATAATTTGTTGTTGTTTTAAGCTTAATAGTTGGTAAGCTGTTTTTATATAGAAGATCGGGGGATAGTTGATTGTAAAGTTGTAAAAACTGTTTTAGTGCGCGCTTATTTTCTCACTTTAGGGTATTAAAATAATAAAGCCGAAACTTTTTTAATCAGCGTCTTGGCAAATTGCACACACAATGCTGGAAGCGCGCAACAAAGATTTTTTTCTATTACACTTTATAAGTTTTAGTTTTTCATTCTCGTTATTTGAATGTTTTGTGAATTTTTTTTCACATTCCGGATTGTAATTACATAAACTATATTCTACTGCCACGAATGTTTAAACTTAGACTACTATTTTGTTGGTATGACCGACGACAATAAAAAATATTTCGAATATCGCTATGTTTGACCGTGCAGTCGTAAAATAAATTTTTTGTTTTTTCCTGAATAACGGCAAGATCGGCAATTTATCACTTGTCACTTAATTTACGATATTGAAGAATTAATTAAAAATTGTATTCACAAGTTGACAAATTTGTTGATTGCAATTTCCCATGATTATATCGGAAAAATTGGATCCGTCTACACTAAGGAATTACAGTTTAATTTGTGACATTCTTCTAAACCTTTTCAATTCTAAATGATTCAAATAATTTACCACTAGCGTAAAAACGATGGATTTGTGATCTAAACTGTTGATCTCATATACAATTTTGAAGTTAGACCTAAAATATTAAGTTTGCAAGTAGAAAGTCTGCTTGTTTTGGTCAAATTCAACTTTATTGAAAATATAATTGTTTGCCATGTATCAGTTAGATGATGAATGCCTTCGCGATAGAAACTTGGTGGTTTCGATGCAAAATAGTCATCGAGCCATTTCTGCACATCGTTTACTTTAGTGAATCGCTGGTCTTTCAACTATGTTGACATCGATCTGAATAAGTGGTAATCAAAGGGAGCCAAATCTGCAGCCTAAGGAGAAGATGAGTTCCTGGGTTGATTTTGCTATATGTGGACGAGCGTTTTCATACAGCAATATCACCTTTCGCCTTCTATGGCCCGTAAATGGTATTTTTTCCTTCAGAGCATCATTTAATTTGACTATGTGGGCCTGGTAACGTTCAACTGTAATAGTTTGAACAGGGTCCAGAAGCTCGTAGAAAATTAATATTTTCTAAAACCCACTAGACACAGTAACACTTTCATGGCATGAATATTCATTTTTTGCAAATGATGTTGATAGCTGGCCTGGATCAACCCTTGGTATACTGCGTTTAATGATTTTGTAAAAAAAATTCTCTCTTTTGTATATCGAGAAAGCAAATTCATGCAGATGCAACTCTTCGGTTTTCTTTACATGCAATCGAAGTAATATTGCTTGGTAAGTAACTTCTAATTGTCCTGCAAGCTCTTTTCGAGTTTGACATGAATTTTCATCCAGCACAACTTAAAGTTCATCGCCTTCAAATTGTTTTACTGCACCTGGACATGTATCGTCCTCAAGATTAAAATTGCCATCACGAAATCTTGCAAACCACTTTTTTACTGTTGAATGACTCACGGACCGTTCACTCAAACTCGAATTAATCAAATTAACCATTTTTTTATTATTTAAAAATAGCCCCCTCAGCCTAAGGTACCCAGAGGGTACCTTACCTTCGGCTGCCTCTGTCTACAAATATAGGTAACACCTATCTAGCCGCGTCCACGTTGCCGGGGAGCTAGTATTGCTTCGGAAGTATCAAAGTGCTAGCGGGTACCATATGCCAGTGATATAACTTGACCAGAACGAACATCTAGTAGCAGAGATGCTGCCAAATCCACACTCTTCGTAGGCAGGCCTAACAGATTCCGAGGCAAGCCAATTATTGCTTAACCCACTTGGACGAAGTTCCAAATTATGAAGATCACCAAGATCTTCAACTGGAAATATATTTCAGTACGAGAATTAAAATGCCGAACTCCGTGAACAATTAAGATAAATAAAGGAATTTACAACTAAATTGAAAGAAGAATTTACAATTTTAAAGATAGAGAATGAAAAACTCAAAAAATCAGTTGAAATACGTGCAGCACTTCGGACGTACAACAATTAATATTTATTTATAATTATTATTTTATTATTAAAATCTAAAATTAAATATTTTTTTAATTAATTAATTTAATTTAATTTTAGTTCTTTATCCACCATGTACAATGGTGGTGTTGTGTGGCATCGGTGCGGCGGTGAAATCTTGTACAGCGACTTGTTTGCACGGCTGATGGTTGGAGACGAACTGCTTGGAACGAGACATTTATTTTATAAATAAAATGCTTCTTTGGTTTCGTCTTCGTCGTGTGGTTTTTCCTTTCGTTTTGTATTGCTCGTCGTTCTGTTTCCGTCTTGCTTGTATACGAGTATGTGCATCTGTTGATGCATTTTCTCTGTTTGCACGTACAGAGTGATGAATGATGAGTTAGCGATAAGTTTGCGAGTCGTTATGTTTGCAATATGTACAATTAGAATATTGGTCTGTAATATTCTAACCGCTGCAGACGACACCTAAGTGGTCTAATACAGCAGTGCAAAAATGGCTTTAATCATACGCAGAAATATTGTCAGAGACCAGATGTATGAAATGTGTCGGAAAGCGACATGCCTAAGTATGCCCGGTTAGTAAAAATATTACTGCTCAAACTACCGGGGATGTGAAATAGCTAAGGAGCTGGGAAGAATAAGAAATAAAACGCGAAAACAAAATCCAGAAATACTGCAAAACATTAATTAAATTTCGCAAAGAGGAACCAAAACTTCATGCCAGTAAAACGGGAGAACCAACACTGTACTCGCAAGTGGTAATGACAAAACCAGTTATTTCGCACCGCACTACCGAAGATACAACATTGTTCCAAATAACACAAAGAAGCACATGGAAGCTCTTCATATTCGTCTAGCTAAACCAGAGATATGCCATGAAGCTCTAAGCAACAGGTTAAAATGATTTCTATTAAAATGATGCAAACAGCCACAAATAAAACATGAAGAATAGTAACCTGCAAATAGACCAATGCGATATATTCCAGAATTAGAAATGTTTCTAAATACTGAAAAAATAGATATCTGTTTAGTATCGGAAAGCCATATCACTTCAAATTCATACCTTAAGATATATGGATACAGTGGACACCGCGCCATTCATTCCGGCAAGAGGCTGATGTCAGTGGTTTTAAAAGAAAATATCAAACATTTTATAGATCTTGAATGAAATTGAAATGAAGAGGAGTTTATGCAAGTAGTCATCTTAAAAGTATTTTTAAACAACACCAAAAAATATGTAGTGTATCGTCAATGCCCCCAATGATATAATTTCATTTTAATGCAAAAATATTGGCTGGGGATGAAAAGAACTCTAAAAAGGAAGAGAGCTGTTGGCAGCAGGAAGATTATGCAATTGCGATTTTCATCCTGGAGATCAACCAACTTATTGGCCTCCTGATACAATCAAAATACCCAATATCATACACCTTTTTATAACCAAAGATACAGACGAAAACTACATATACCTAGAAAGCAGTGAGGAGATTATGTCGGATCTTACGCCTGTTATCATGACAATCAGTGTAACAATTGTTAAGATTTGATCTTCAGGTGCTAATGAAAAATTTGATACAGCTAGAAAAAGAATTAGAAAAACTCAACAACAGTATACAAGAAGCGGCGTGGAGTAGTATTCCCTCAATTTCAAAGGAAATGCGTTGAAATGCTATTTATCCTTTGGAAGATGATAAATCGAGACGAAAATCAAGAAAGGCCTGGCAAATTAGTTGAGCGTCAAAATATAAAACAACCCCTTACTAGGGAAAGGATACCAAGTAAGCGACAAAATGTTTAAAACGACTGGGCTCTAAGAGCGAAGCAAAAAGCTTCGTTGTTTGCAATCCACATCGAGAAAACGTTTCAGCCTCTACCTAGACAGCAGAGGAAAACATACCACCATTAAATAAAATGGATAATAGCAAAATAGCTCCCTCACATTAGAAGAATTAAAACCTAAATGCCAAGAAATCTCCAGGACAGGATATGACTTAATTACAGGACAAATAGTAAACGCTCTTCCTGAAAAAGGACTACGTAAACTAATCCAAATAATTTACTCAGTATTCAGACTTACACATGTTCCAGCACAAGGTATCATGATAACTAAGGGCCGATTTTTTAGTTCTAATAATTTCAAAAATATTCGAGAAACTACTCCTAAAGGGATTCAAACCAATAATAAAAGAAAGAAATCTTATTCCTCCACATCATTTTGGCTTCAGGGAAAACCATTCAACAATAGAACAAGTACATCAATGTGTATGTGGAAATGTAGTATAAGTATCTTCAATCTTGTGGGAGGGAGGTCATCCTTTAATGGATACCTTCACACCTACAGATTGAAGGTAATGAAAGAGCTGATATGCTTGCGAAACGGGGTTGTTTGATTAAGGATGTAAATGAATATGAATTACGTACTATGCATGTTTCAGGTGAATCTGTGGAGAAAATGGGAGAGAGAGTTTGTTGAAAAATGTCAGATGAAAGGTAAGAAGTATCTTCAGTTGTTTAGGTCTCCTTTGAGGCAGCCGTTCCTTAAGGTGCTCAAAGGAGATACTAGAATGTTACGAACTATGGAATGAGTGAGATTGAATCATGGAAATTTGAAATAATGTTTGTAGAAACTCAATTTGGTTGTGTGTGAATTATGTGAAAGCTGTTTGGTTGTGGAGGATAACGAACATTTTATTCTGAAATGTTCTTCATTTAACCAGAGCAGACAAATGTTAGATGTTCCAACAAATCAAATCAGATAGATGTGTGAAAGAGGATCGATGTGTGCTAGGTGTATGAAAAGAAATTAAATTATAGTAAAAAATGTAAAAAATTAAAATTGTAAATTTTTAAACGGGCCATATGGCATCAAATTGTTGGTGCTAGTGCCAAATACAAAAATAAAATGAATAAAGTCTAAAAGGATTTTTGTTGCAATATCCCGTTTGAAATAAATCACAATTTTTACTGTAAAAACTTATTTCCTCCTTGATGATGAACCACAAAAATTACGCTTGATACATGCGTGTCATTTTTTGGTTACATTTCTTGCTAAAACTTCAATGAATCGACAAGGAGTCGTACAGAAATTTCGACAGGATCATTTTCAAGGTTTCTAAATTCTCTAGATGTCTAATTTGGGTTTGGGAATGAAATATTGAACAAGTTTGTTTACAGTCGCAAACAGCAGCATATTTTTTTTTGTTTTAGAAAATGTTTATTTTACTCAAAAATGTCATAAAAAACAAAATAAAATAAAACGGATTCTAGTATCGAGAAGAAGACAAAATTTTCTTCAATTAGAAGCAAAATTGTTTTTTTAAAGGTGTAATTTTAAGATACAAGTGCCCATTTTTTCGAAAAAAAATTCAGTTCTGTTTTTTTTTTGGCGTAGTGTACTTTAAAAGTACATCATACACTAAAATTCTAAATTTGATTTACGACAATATCAACCCAGATCTTATCCAACATTTAAGCGGAAGTTTCAATTGTTTACCCCTGTACAGCTTAGACGGGTTTGAAGAAACGCGCTTTACTCCTCCTAGACGGTTACAATTTCATCGACATTACAGTCGGTCCAATTTTTCGCGAAATTGTACAGTGCATTATTTAATGGAACTGAATCGTTGGCGAGAATAAAGGTTTCTGCTGATAAATTTGATATTCAGCTATAAGCTTGTCAATTGATTTGTCGGACGTCTGTAGTAAAACTGTTCCTTTTAAAATATACAGCCAGGGTTTTGAAGGATTATGCAAAATAAAAGTAGTTACAAGGTCTTTTTACAATGAAAATAGGATTTTAATACGAGTTCCGTGTGCAGCTTTCCAAAATCACCAATTTTAATAGAACTCTCCATCACAACGAGCTACTACCGGTTTCAACGGACTGGATCGCTACCTATTTAACCGAACTGGTGCCAACCAAAATTAGCCGCTGTAAGATTCCGGAAGGGAAGGATGGCAGGGGAAGGGGTCTAAGTAGTTTAGTGGGTAAGTAGTTTTTTTTTTAAATATAACAAAGACCATAAAACTAAATCTTCACCGAAAAATGGAACAGTTTGTTACCAAAGCAGAGAAACGGATGAATGTGGTGAACCACATCACTCATTCTGTGTCAATCAAAGAGGTGAGTCATCATTTAGTACTTATTAAACATTGACCTCGCAAATATCGGTAAATGTATTAGGTGTGCAAGTAGAAACTCGTCCCTGAAGTTGGTTGCATTAAAATATACTCGAACGCATCCAAATCGCTCGCCATTTTGGATATATGTAGCTTAGTCATTTCTGTTTATAAAACATAAGCATCAATTTTAATTCTGTTTTCAATTTTTTAAATTTATTTATACATAACTGATTAAAAAATCATCTACTAATTTAGCCTTCATAATTTATATTCGTATTTAGGTTTGGAGCCCTTTTGGCTAGTCTCTCTTACAATTTATTATATTTTTAGTCTATCCTAATTGGATCTAGTAGTTCAAGTAGTTTCTTCCTTCTGAGCCGTCTTACTGGGTTTGAATCATCCAACATACGACGTATCTCAGCATTTTGATGTTGAATAATACGTTGTATGTGTTTTCTCGCGTGATTGCTTATTTCTTCACTGACGAAATCCAACTTCTGATCACTATGGAGGTTCTCATTTCTTATATACCACAGTACATTAATTATTTATTTCATGTAAGACTTTGCTTTGGATTGACTGGATGATATTGACATTGGTTTTCTTTATACAGCCCTCGAGCAGAATACCGGACTTACGGTTAACACAGGTTTTAGAATTTACCGGTACCAGAATTTCTTCCTAAGAGCCAATCCATCTTTCCATATTTAATGTTTAACTGTTCTTTTTCCTTTTGGACGTGCTCTTTCCATTTTAATTTCGCGTGTATATAGTCATGGAAAAATGCTGGTAATTTGCTGAGATTTCAGAACGGTATCTTGTGGTACTACCGCTGATATTTTCTTTATTTCTGAGTTCCCCATATAACTTAACACGAAAGTGTCGGTTTGATATGTACCATAAGGTTTTAGTACTCTTTGTAATTTATATTCCAAGTCTTCATGCCATACGCTGCCAAAGGCCTGTGTTACATCCAAGAAAATACTTGAACATACTTTCTTATTTTCAAGTATCAGTTATGTTTATCGCCATGAGTTCCCCCACCCTTACTAATTAATTCCAACCCACTCCGGGAGTCAAAGAATAACACTATTCTTCTTCTCCCTTGTGTGATTGCCAACTTGATCCCTTCCATAATCCCTATCAGTTCTGCATTCATTATACAGATACTGTCATGCACTCTTACCATTTTCTCTTTCCTCATTGAAGGTATATAAATTCCCACAACTACTCGATCATCATTTACACTTGCATCTGCACTCCACATGTGCAACATAATTCATTCGCGTTTTGCAAAAATCACTCTTGGCCGATAACTCATTCATTATTGGTTTTGTTGTATCAGCAAACTTCAACCGCACTATTAGATTTCTCGGAGGGACTTTCGAATTTGCGGGACGAATCTTGGAGAATATGTTAATATTTTCCAAAAATCCATTACCAGTGATCTTGTTGTCTTTTCGTAAATCGTCCCTCTTTGCAATCTCTCTTTCATTTCATTCACCAATTTATTGTCCTTAGTTAACATTCGCACAGTCTCTCGTACGGTGATCCATTCCCTCTTTTAATTAAGAGCCGAATCACCCAATTCAGACCACAAAGTTTGTATTGGTGTTGAATTGATCGCCCCCAATACCACTTTGACACACACATTCTCCACAAGCATCAACTTTTTAAACCCAACCGTGAACCCATCACCATATATACTCATTCCATACGCAATTTTAGTTGACGTAGCGCCTTTCGTAACATATCAGTCACACCCGGATGAGCTCCCCATTTACTCACCCTTTTAATCACGTTCAATCTACTCTTACAATTATCGGCCAATTTTTCCATATGCACTTTGAAACTCATTCTTCTGTCAATCCAGATTCCCAAAAACCTAGTCAATTTCACACAGTCAATTCGCTCATTATATACTCGCATATCACCCATCCGATTCGTTACAAAAGCCATACTACAACATTTACTCGAATTTACCCTCAAATTCAATTCACTCAAACATTCGGTTACCTGATTTACACATTCTTATCCTCTCCTTGACCGTCAGAACAAAGTCATCTGCAAATTGCAAAATGACTTGAAGAGAGTCGGTGAGATTATACTGCCTTAGGGGAGGCGCATAGTCACCGCTCCTTCCAACCTATTCCAACCACACAAAACTAACTTTTCTCATTCATGAACTCATATACCCGTTTGTAAATTTTCCAAGGAAACCCCAAGTCCATAAGGATCTGATAAAGTTTCCCCGGAACCACGTAATCATATGCCCTTTCTATATCCAAAAATACCGCCACAACATACTTATTTTCCTTTTGTACTTCCCACACAAACTTTTCTACACACATTCATTAGAAGAGAGGTTGAGACGGAACCCAAAGGTGGTTTCCGGAAACAAATTTCCCTCATTCACAAATTTATCTATACGAGCTTTCATCATACCATTCACAATTTTAACAAATACATTCAACATACATATTCCTCTGAAATTTGTTGCCAGATTTCTATCCCGATCCCTTTTAGGAATAGGTACCTCTCTGCTTTCCTTCCATTTTTCCAGTATCTGAATACTCATCCATACTTGATTGGGAATTCGAAGCAAGGCCGCCTTGGCTTCGAATTCGAATCTACCAATCATTTTATAACTCACTCTGTTAGTTCCCTCGGAACTCTTCCCATTCAAACTCCTTACACAAAACTTCATACCTATCGCCCAAATTGCTGCGTACGTCCGTAATCATTTGTAAAACGACATCTCCATTCTCTCTGTCCTTAGTTATGGTTCTATATATCATTTTGGACACATAGTCCCGCCGACTTTTCTTTTTCGCTCTACGGATAGCCTTTTTCAACCTTGCATTCATCCTTCCATAATTTATTCTGCATTCATGACATATACACCTATTGAACCCTCTCAATGCTATCCGTTTCCTTTCATAACAATACTGGATTTCATTGTTCCGCTAACCATTCACCTTGTATTCATTCCCTCTGACATTTATAGTACGTTATACATTCATTCATTCTCTCTATTTCATCCTCAACTTGGTTTACCTCATTTGCTTCTTTCATTATGAGAGTCTCATTATTTCGTTCGACCCATTTATTACCATTCATAATGACCTTACAGTCTATGTCAACATTTATACCCAAATAATGATCAGTACTCAAATTCTCATCTGTGACATTCCAAGTGACTTGGCCCGCCAGCCCGCTAGATATTAAAGTTAAATCAATCGCGCTGGCTGTCAACCCCACTCTCGCCATTCTAGTCGACCCACCATCATTCAGGACTACGAGATCGGACTCCAGAATGAGACGGGTCAACCAGTTACCTTTAGCATCAGGTTTTTCATTCTCACATATTCTCGAATGCGCATTCATATTACCCGCTAGCAACACGTCACTTTTACCTTTCACCCATTCAAACAAAATTTGAAAATCTCGTTGGCTTCTCTCTCTGTCAGGCGTAGACAACACTGGAATTGCTTAGATACTAACAAATAACAAGTTTCTGTCCAGATTCCGAGTTTTGGCTGGGTTTGGCTGCGATGACTTCGATGTGATATCACCACCCCGCTGAAGCCATCAGCTCTCGGTCTGGACGGATAATTGTATCCTTTCACATGAAACGACTTACCTCACGCTCCCAAGTTTCACACAAAATCATCACATTCACATCATTATTGGTCAGATAATTCCGCAACATATCGCCATTGGCATATATACTACGAATATTTATCTGGCCAATTTTCACACACTCATTGGATCTCAGCATTCACTCTACCATTCAAAGAAATGAAGAAGGGAGAGGGCATTTATAAACGCCAAAGCCTTCTCTCTGCTCCTTCCCTCATCCATCATCAATCATACTTCCATGGTTATTCCCAAATAGTGTTAATTCTTTTGGAGTTAAATTAGAATGTCTCATTGCTAGCCATGCTTCATTTTTTTTGATTGTCTCAAATGATTGTGGTTTTGTCTGTTCTAGTTGGTTTTCTTTGTTTTGCGGCTTTTGTGGTGTGTTTGGTGGGTTAAAGGCGGGTTTTAGTGTATCTGCATATGTTGCCTGGTTAGCTGGTTTGGTGTTTAAGTATTGTAATTTTCACTATTTCTACTTCTCGTTTATATACTCGACATTCCTTACTGTTGCCGGTAACCACAATTTATGCGTTTTAGTGTACTGCACCGCTGGTTGTGTGGTGTTGTTTCACTACATTTGTAGCACTTAGATTCGCTTGTGCATCTCTTTTTTGTGTGACCATTCGGTGATCTTCAACGGATTTGGAATGTACAACCGAATACTTAGTTATAGAAAGCCTGCCCTCACTTATTCCGGTAACACTGGCGAATTAAAAGTCAGGATAATTGCTGCTGTGTCCATTAACTTGTTTTCCACCCATTTATTTATTTTATATACCTCTATTATGCCTTGGTCTTTAAGCCCTTCTTTGATTTCTTCCTCAGTTAAACTTTTTAGGTCGTTTTAGGTGTTCTCCAGCTCTCGAGCGTTGCGTTTTAATGATACCTTTGGTTATCATATCCACCACTTTTTGTATTCCAAAAGGTAAAAAATTTCACGGGTTTTATAACTCATGCTCGTGCTTGATTATTAGATATTTTTCATTCACTCCACCGCAATCCATTATATCTGCACCGAATCCTAATCTCTTTGTTCGCATTTCTTCGATCTGCTTCCTTTTGGAGGGTTGGATATTATTTCCCAACATCCGCAACGATATGAATCTATTTGGGCTTTCAAACATCAGGCTCGACAGGGTCGAGGTCCTTCTTTTGCACACACCTGATTTTGTTTTCTTGTCTAAAATCACGCAGCTTAAATATAAACAAACACTTGTTTTTGTTGCCACCAAACAATAATTCACTTAAAACACTATATATTGGCGTCCACCACTTTTTTAATACTATAAAATTGTTCTTACACCACTATAAACATATTTTAACTTAATGAAAACCCAAAACCACTTAAATTAACTATTTATCAAATGAAAAATGTATGCAATTTTCAATATCGCGAGTTACCTCCTCTATCCCGCATTAGTTCATAAATACGCCGTGGCATATTCAAAACAGTGTGTATTTCTTGCTTGGTGATTTGGTGCCATTCTTCTTGCAAATCTTCTCGGAGCTCCTGCGAATTTGTTGGTTGCCTTTGCCGTTTGCTTACACGCCGTTGTAACATATCCCTGACGTGCAATGTAGGGTTTAAATCTGGACTTCGCGGAGCGTGGCTTATTAAATTAATGCGGTGCTGTTGCAGACGTGTGATTAAAACTGTGTGCGAACGGCCATTATGATACGGAAAAAAAAATCCACGCCTAATTTGCCTTTTCACGGAAACCATATGCAGCCTTAAAATCTCTTCCACCTATCGTGTTGATGTTAAAGCTGGATGTGGTATTATTACTAAGTCTGTCTTATAATTCCACGAATTACTGATGCATACAAATTGAACCGCGATTCATCCGAAAAAAGGACATTACAACAGTATCTGTATGGGTCCAGTTTCTATATTGCAACGCATAATTTCTGCGCTGCCGACGATGATTACCAGTCAGATTCGAAACTCTAACAGGTCAACGTGATCTTAGCCGATAATCTTCCAACCGATTTATCATCTGTACTGATATCTGGTTTTGTACTGGTATATTACCTTTAATTTCTTGAGTACTGCAAGTCCTGTTTTTTGTAGCACAACGTGCGATAGCTCGGTCTTCTCTTGCTGTAATTTTTGTTAGTCGACCAGATCCTTCATGCCGACTCACACTACCTATTTCTAATAATGACGCCAAGTCCGGTTTACACAACAGGCACACTAATATCACAGATTCGCCAAATTTCACGATAAGTTACACCGTTTTACCACTTTTGGGAATGGTGTATCGAGCAAGTTCGTTTACAGTCTCAAGCAGCAACATATTTTTTTTTAGGACATTTTTAGGACATTTTGGCAAAATAAAAGGGATTCTAGTATCGAAAAGAAGACAAAATTTCTTTCTATTTGAAGCACACATATTTTCTTGAAAGGTGTTATTTTACCTAGATACAAGGGTTCAAATCTGGGTATTTTTTCGAGAAAAAGAACCGTGCCATTTGTTTAGCGTTTTTGAAAAAACGAAAAATCTATGGAGGCTGCTACTTCCGGTGGCCAGATTTCAGTCAACAATCATTGGGATCTCTCAATTTCTGAGAAAAGATAAATATGAAGCTTTACCCAGATCTATTAATCCGTCTGGGCTGTAGAGATGCTACATACATTTAATCTGCACTGACTTTTACTACGTAAAAGAAAGTAAAAAGTTCCGGTTTAATTATAGATGATTTGAGTTCTTATGTAATGAACCAGCCCCAAATCCACAAAAGATGGTCAACATATCGTCGATGCAACTGAAAACATTATCTAAAACGTATGCCGCCGCGTTGTCAAACTATAGCTTTATTTACACTCTACCGATTACTTTAGAAACACCAAACAGTACTGAACTGAAATTCGTTAAGTCTCTAACGAAATATTTACACACCAACCCGGAGATACCCTGGTATTAGTATTCTGCTTGTCGAAGGACACTGAGAAATTTCAAACTATACCAACTGCAGCATCCAAATTGTAATAAAAACACAGCTCCACTCTCAAAACGATCCTCCCATATAATTTGGCAAAAACAATTTTTAAAATTTAATGATAAGGTCATTCCTAATTACGGTACAATACACGTATCTTCCGATATTCGTTGAAGTCACAATTAGCCAAATTACAGGTACACACAAATTTAAATTAAGTATCACTTACCTTGAGGACACTGAAGCGTTACAGTCCCACCTAGCTCCACCTCAATTTGCCCGCCTTTGTACGGATTATGAGATGCCATTGAAATATCTTGCTCACCCGGTTCTGATGTCACATCGACCGAATCGTCTGCAAACACATAGAAAAAAAATCATGGTCGCACCAAAAAGTATACAAAAATTATAATTTCATTTGTGGACTTACAACGTATACTCAAATAGTAACCAATACTAGAATATTGAAAATTTAAATGTCGTGACGTGCATTTATACCATCCCGAGTGTTCACGTCGTATCGACGAAAAATTGAGATAGCCATCCCCAGATTGTGGTACCGGTGTCTCACCATCATCTTTTTGCCATACGGGCGTACTCGGTGGATTTGAATCGACATCGCATTTCAGCGACACTTCAATACCTTCGCGTAGTGGGTACCCAAAACCAGGTGTTCTCGATATAGCAAACGACGGTGTATCTGTAACAAAGAAGATGTGTTTCAACAGATTAAACGTATCATAAAAATACATAAAAGCGATAAAATCGTGTAATCATAAAAATAAAGCTTTTCATTATAATGTGGATTCGCATATAGTACGCATAAGTCAAAAGCTCAAACCTCCTTATTTATGTATAAATGTATTTTTTTATATACAGGGAGTCGCTACCGGGCTTTTCTACAAATTATTTTATGCCACACCCTGTATATCCTTGTATTACATTTTTTATAAGGATATAAATTATTATTGTAAATGGGTTTTTGATCCTCGCATCCATCGAAATAATTATTTTAATACATCCATCCACATTATACTCGTATATCCTTAAGCAAACGATGATTATTATACCTTATACTCGTACATGTTTATGTATGTTGGAAATGCATCATCAGCATAATCATAATCAACATACATATATGTTTGTTTGTACCCACACCGACTGGTAAAATTATGTATGCCTACTTACGTTCCAGGAATATACTGAGAAGAATATCGTGTGCTCGTTACACATAAAATTGCGAAGAATGTGAAAAAGAGGAGGAAATTCGTTCTGTAGCGCGAAATGAGGAAAAATTTAAGTTTTCTTTGTTTCCTCGCATATAACTGTTCTTTGACGATCGGTGTGCGCGGGTGGAATACGAAAATCTGTTTTACAATAAAATTAAAAAAAAACTAAGTTGTTTTTGTACTCTGGCGGTTGTTGTTCTTGTTAGTTATGAATAATAATCATAATACATGCTGGGATGGAATTAATTTAATTAGCGGAAACCATACTCGAAAGAATCGCTTGATAGGATTTTTCTTTCTTTCATATATGTACCATATCATAATAATATATGTGCTTATTCCAACAGGCAACAATTTCTTTTTATTCCGATGGTATACATAATATAGCAACACACATCCAAGCACATATGACGACATTTAATTAAAAATTAATTACATTAAAAATAACTAAACAGTTCAGTTACTCGTTAGTTAGTCGAGAGGAAAATTTGGAGAGAACAACGAACGGGTGTTGCGTTGTTATACAAAAGCTCGTGCGGTAAAATGTTTATTGCGGTAAAAGGATTTGTATTTATACTGAATTTGTACACAGTATCAGTGTATATACTCGTAAGGCTTACGAATATTTGTTGAACGGGATGAGATTTTGAAAATTAAAAATCGTTTTATGCACGCGATTTAGAATTTGTTAAGTATTTTGTGTATATGAAAAGATGAAAATAGGCTTGGGATAATTTTCATGAATGAATGCATAATTTGATATTCTCTTAAAATGAAATGTTCAAGGGCTCACTTTACGTTTGCACTACAATAATATGGTACTTGAGACCGCGATGTGGTAAATTTTATTTTAAAACGTATGCCAATGTTATACAAATCTTCATGCACGTGTTAGTTTCACACACGTTTGCTCAAATTTATAATTCAGATCAAAAAGCGTGTTGTCCTGGACAGAAAATTACATTTAAGCTGGTTGGTCGAACAATTAAACATTCTATGCCAGGTGCTATCGGAACCTGAGTCAAAATTTCTAAGAAGGCGTTTTAATGAGCGTTTACCACTTTCCCTCAAACTAGAAATAGAAATACAAAAGCTTATAGAAAATTTGCTGCTTTGATTAGGCACTTCAATCAGACTGGCTTGATGACCAATTGAGCAACCTGTTTGAAGTGCTACCGGAACCTGAGTTCAAATCTCTGAGAAGATGTGTTGATGGTCATTTATCATTTTCGCTCAAACTCAGAATAGAAACACAAACATTCGTAGAACATTTGCTGTCCTGGTTAAGAATTTCCAATCAAGCTGGGCTAGATGAGCAATTTAGCAACCTATTTTAGGTGCTCACAGAACCTGAGTTCAAATTTTTTTTTAGAAAGGCGTGTTAATGGCTGTTTATCATTTTTGCTCAAATTCAAAACAGAAATACAAAAATTCGTAGACAATTTGAAGAAAGCAGAGCAATGAGACTGATCAATTTAGCATCCTTTTCGAAGTGTACACGAAATCTGAGTCCAAATTCCTGGGAAGTTGTGTTAATAGCTGTTTTGCTCAAATTCAAAAACGAAATAGAAAAATTCGTATAAAATTTGCTGTTCTGGTTAAGAAGTTTTAATCAGGCTAGTCAGCTGAGTAAATGAGGAACCTATTTGAAGTCCTCACGGAACTTCAGTCCAAATCTCTGGGAAGAAGTGGAAATCCAAAAATTCAAAAACCCGTAACAAATGTGTTGTCCTAGCTAGAAGTTTCACTAAAATTGGCTCACGGTAGAGTAATTTAGTAATTTGAGGTACTCACGGAACCTCAGTCTATATCTCTGATGAGGTGTGTTAATGACCGTTTACAATTTTCACTTCAAAATAGAAATTCAAAAATTTATAGAAAATATGCAGTTCTGGTTTGGAAGTCTCAATAAAGCTGGCAGGATGAGCAATTCAACAACGTTTTGAAGTGCTTATAGAAACCGAGGCCAATCCTCTGGGGGATGTTTATGGTCGCTTACCATTTTCACTCAAACTCCAAATAAAAATACAAAAATTCATAGAAAACTGTCATGGTTAAAAATTCCAATAAGGCTGGCAGGATGAGCAATCAAAATATGATACAATGATGCCTGCGTCCCATTCACCACCTAAAGTATCTATGCTAAATCTGCAGGGGGCAATGTCGTCAAGCGGATCAGTAACATATTTGAAGTCACGAAACCTGAGCCCAAATCTCTGGGAAGGTGTGTTAATGGCTGTTTGTCATTTTTTGCGCAAACTCAAAATAGAAATCCAAAAATTCATAGAAAATATGCTGTTCTGGTTAGGAAGTTTGAATCAGGCTGGCAGGATGAGCAATTTAACAACTATTTGAAATGCTGAGGGAAACTGAGTCCAATACCATTTTCACTCAAACTCAAAATAGAAATACAAATATTCGATAGAGAAATGTCATAATTATGTTGTGGAACAAGATGCACATAATGGCTAAACCGGGGCACCTCTAAACAAATTTCTCAAAATCATGATCCATTGCAAACATTTTTCGAGTGTTACAAAACATGCTCTCTCCAATTTGTCATCAAAATCGCTCGAGCCGATTTCTCTTTTAAATAACCCGGGCTCTATTTGAAAAACGAAAAACAAATTGTCTCGAATTTAGAACTTGCACTCGATTCTTAGCAGTCAAAAACCCTTCTCACTGAATACGAAAACAAATTCTAAAACGCAACCCGAAGCAACATGTCGCAGCATGGTATAAAATCGCACAATATAATGCAACATAGTAAATGTGATGCAACAAGGTGTTTTCCTATAACAACATAATAACATAACATAATAACATAACACAGTGAAACATTAAGCAACATGATGCAACATCATGCAAATGGTGCAGTATGATGTAACATCCCACAACATAGTGCAACATCCCTTAACACGGTGCAACATTGTGCAACATACACAACAAGGTGCAACATTCTGATCGTTTACTTGAAGTCGAAAAGCCTGTTCTGACAAGTTTTATCAAAATCGTTCAAACCAAATAAAAATTTTAAAAAGGCCCAACCACCAACACCACTTATCGAAACACTAATTTTCCTCAAAACCGTTCGAACCAAATCAAATTTCTAAAAAATTGGCCCACCGATGAACCTCCTAAACGGGTTTTCACAAAATTAGGTCTCATCACAATCCATCCCTGCCGTTAGAATAATATTATTATTCCAATTATTATTAAACTCAATCAAACCAAAAAAAGTTAAGGAAAGGTCCGGAACCCCACCGAAAGAAGCCCAAAACGATTTTTTTCGAAACTAGAAGCTATACAAATCGATGCCTGTCATTTTTTTATGTCAGTCTATAGTTCCGGACATGGAAGATGGGTCTGCCCATGAGTTTTGCATGCCGATAGGGAGTTGTAGTTGTCTTCCTTTTAATCACAGATCGTAATCTGTTGATGAAAATTTCCCTTTGCACCTTTCTCCTATCGGGATTCGAACCCGGTATCTCCCGATCCAAACGCCAAAGCTTTAACCACTGTGCAATTTGGTCGGCATGCCTGGCATTTGAAATCTTTTCTTTACCAATTTTTATCAAAATCGTGCTTGACAAAACATAATTAATAGAATCTGGCCCCCTCCGGATGAACAGGATCGTACGACCAAAACAAAGGGATTCGGGCCTCACCGTAGAACCCTATACCGAAAACAAGTTCTTTAAAGAAAATACGAAAGCACATCCGTCACAAATTTTTAACAAATTCTTTGTTTAATCGATTCTTGATACTCGAAAATCCTCCTCAGCATATTTCACCAAAGTTGTTTGAGGTGAGAAAAAATAAATTAACCTGAGTTCAAATTTTTTTAGAAAGGCGTGTTAATGGCTGTTCATCATTTTTGCTCAAATTCAAAATAGAAATACAAAAATTCGTAGGCATTTTGATGTCTAAGTTAGAAAGTTGTAATAGGCTGGTAGAATGAGCAATTTAGCATTCTTTTCGAAGTGTACACGAAACCTGAATCCAAATCTCTGGGAAGTTGTGTTAATAGCCGTTTACCATTTTTGCTCAAATTCAAAACAGAAATACAAAAATTCTTATAAAATTTGCTGGGCTGGTTAAGAAATTCTAATCAGGCTGGCTAGCAGAGTAAATTAGGAACCTATTTGAGTCTGGGAAGAAGTGGAAATGCAGACAAAAATTCGTAACAAATGTGGCTCATAGGTGAGCAATTTAGTAATCTATTTGAGGCACTTACGGAACCTCAGTCTATTTTTCTGTTGAGGTGTGTTAATGACCGTTTACCATTTTCAGTTCAAAATAGAAACATAAAGATTCATAACAAATTTGCTGTGCTAGTTAGGAAGTTCCAATTAGGTTAGCTCGATGAGGAGCCTATTTAGCAACCTATTTGACGTACTAAGAGAACCTGAGTCCAAATCTCTGGGAAGACGTGTTAATGGCTGTTTACTATTTTTTGTGCAAACTCAAAAAATAAATTCAAAAATTCATAGAAAATATGCTGTTCTAGTTAGGAAGTTTCAATAAAGCTGGCAGGTTGAGCAATTTAGCAACCTTTTGAGGTGCTGACGGAAACTGAGCGCAATTCTCTGGGGAGTTGTGTTAATGGCCGCTTGCCATTTTCACTCAAACTCAAAATAGAAATACAAAAATTCGATTGAGAAATGACATAATTTTATTGTGGAGCAAGACGCACATAATGGCTAAAGTGTTAGAAAACATGTTCTCTCAAATTTTTTATCAAAATCGCTCGAACCGATTTTTCTTTTAAATGACCCGGGCTCTATTCGCGAAACGAAAAACAAATAGTCTCAAATTTATAACTTGCACTCTAACACTCTTCTCACTGAATACGAAAACGAATCCTAAGACCCAACCCGAAGCAACATGACGCAATACGATATAAACTCGCACAATATAATGCAACATAGTGCACGTGATGCATTAAGGTGCAACATTCCACAACACCATGCAACATTCTAGAAAATAACGCAACATAGTGAAACGTAACACAACATTCCTCAACAAGATGCAACATCAAGCAACATGGTGCAACATCACGCAAATGGTGCAGCATGATGTAAATGGGATGTTACATGGTGCAACATCCCTTAACATGGTGCAACATACACAACAAAGTGCAACGTCATGCACTATGGTACAACATCATTCTGATCGTTTACTTGTAGTCGAGAAGTCTGTCTTGACAAATTTTATCAAAACCGTTCGAACCAAATTATTTTTCAAAAAAGGTGGCCCACCGATGAACCTCCTAGACGGGTTTTCCTAAAATTATGTCTCATCACAATCCATTCCTGCCGTTAGAATCATATTATCACTCCAATTTTTATTAAAATCAATCAGGCAGAAAAAAATTAAGAATGGGTTCCGGACCCCAACGAAGGGAGCCCAAAACGAATCTTCTCAAAACTAGAAACCATAGAAATCGATGCCAGGCATTTGAAATTTTTTCTTTACCAACTTTTATCAAAATCGTGCAAACACAAAAAACAAAAACATAAATAATAGAATCTGGGCCTAACCGTAGAACCCTCTAAACGGTTTCCTCTAATCGATTCATAGTAATTGAAATCCCACTCTCACCAATTTTTATCCAGCCTCCACTGAATGACCGACCCCTAAATAAATTTTTCCAAAATCTGGATTTTGACTCCAAAACACCCTCTCAATATTTTTTAATAAAAATCGGGCATACCGAAAACAAGATCTTTAAAGAAAATGTGAAAACACTTCCGTCACAAATTTTTAACAAAATCGTGCTTTGATCGATTCTTGGTACTCGAAAAATCCCCCGTAGCAATTTTCATCAAAGTTGTTTGAGCTGAGAAGAAATCAATTAGAAAAAGGAGTACGATCTTCATTGGAGAACCCCATAAATGAATTTTCCTAAAACAAAACCCGCATCGCAATCTATTTCTGGTACTCGGAAATCTCTTAAACTTTCAATTTTTAAAAATTTCCTAATTTAACATGCACGATATATTCAAATGAGTTTTGCCATGCTTTCCACATGAAATGTGGCCTGAAATATTTTCTAGACATAACTATCACTGAGACCTTTCATTTGAACTTCTTTCCAGCCATAACAGTTTAAACGTTTAATTTTTAGAAGTTTTCCAGTTTTGTTTGTGGGATATATCCTAATGAGTTTTCCCAGTAATAGTTTTGAATAAAGTTTCAATGAATTTAGCTAAAACAAAATTAATTACCATTTATCTGTTTTATCGACATTTTCTGGTTGGCTATTTATGGAATCTATGTTCGCTCATACGTATGAGCGGTCATTCCTTGTTGACTATTTTAAATCTGCGGTATCAAAATTAGTTGTTACAACCGAATCTGCATTACCGACAATTTTGCAGCAACGCCAACAACTCGTCACAGAAGTCCACGAATATTATTAATGTGACCATGATACATCTAGTAGCATACATGTTAACCAATAATAGCAACTTGTATAAAAACAAAAGTGCAAACATTAGAACATCCTGCCTCCTTAATTTAGGACGAATGGAAGGGAAATTGTTTTTAAACAAATTTTTTAAATAAATTTAAAAAATTAAAAAAATTAAAAAAACAGGAGGGTTGCCTTTTATAAATCGGGATTGGGAAACCCTAGTGCTGCCATCTTCTAACTGACGTTTCTAACGTAAAGTTTAACATTTTAGACGGTATATTTTACAACTTTCGATTGGCTCATCAACACTGCATTGATGAACTTAATTAAATTTTTGGCGATGAAACACCAGAGTATTTATCGATAATTTACAGAATTCAATCGTAGTCGCAGTTCGCTCGGATCTCGTGAAGGTCGCCCAAAATCGGCTGTTGTTCCAAAAAAAAACATTGATGCTTTGAACTGTTAAGATCATCATGCGACTTATCGTGAGATGAGGTTAAGGCATCCTTGGGAATTGGTGAGACCAGCATACAATCAATATTACATTGCGTTGGATGTCACTTAATTTGACACACGCCAAAAAGCTAGTGTCACTTGGTCGAAATAAATATTCAAAAATATGATCGCGCTGCTTCAAATCATCTGTATAACGAATCTTGGATCTATGCGTATGATTCCGATTTATAAGGCTGATTTGTACGATTTATAGCGCGCCAACGTTAAAACATCGCAAACGGAAGTTTAAATTCAGTAAACCCTTAGTTCGAAAAAGAAAAGACGAACTGTTTGGTAGCTTACCATTGTGCATAATAAGATAAGACAATTTGTAACTCAACCAATTTTGACTTAGTGAAGGCTCGGTGCATCAGGTCGGATGGGCTGTCTGTTGGTCATTTTTTCAATCGATGAATTTTAGTACTAATCTGTTCTAAAAAAATTTTTTGATGCATGAAAAGTCAAAAATATGCCATTGATCATCATGGGTCGCTACCAACACAACAACGCATTTTGATTGTCCAAATTTATTATTGAGAGTTTCGATCGACATGTCGTCCTAATGAGCGTGCATGGCAAAATTATTGATCGTTTTGAAGAAACTGGTTCAGTGGAAGATCGTAAACCGTATCAACATATTCATCCAGTTCGTACTCCTGATGCAGTGGCACCTGCTAGTGAAAATGTTCTGATCTTCGTTTGCATCCATACAAAATTCAACTAACTTAAAAATTGAAGCCACAGTGGCCAAAATTTAATGAGTTGTCGACGACCCTTGGTTTCAACAAGACGGAGCCACATGCCACCCAAGTCGTGCAACAATCCATTTATTGTGAACAAAATTTGTTGATCGCATAATTTCAAGAAATTGTGAATTTCCTTGGCCAACATGAAGCCTGGATTTAACACCAGTTTATTATTTTTTGTGAGCCTATTTGAAAGGTAAAGTGTATGCTAATCATCCACAAACAATTCAACAACTTTCGAGCTGAAATTGAGCTCATTGTCCGCTTTTATCGGAAAAAGTCATCGACAATTTTGATATTCGGATGCAGGTCTGTTGACGAAGGCGCGGTGGATATATGAACGATATTGTTTTTCATACATAAATGGCATAAAACAACTTGTCTCTATAAATAAAAAATTGTGTCGTTTTATTCCAAAATGTGTGTCCAGATGGCCCACCCTGTGTATAATATTCTCGAAAATCCTTTCCCTGATTCAGGGTTCAATAACAAAATAATTTTTTAATTTTTATTTATATTTTCGAAAATGAACGTAAATTAAAATTCCCATCAGAATCATCAAACAGAAAATTAGTTCAATGGCGTTTTAATCGGTAAACCATCAAGAGATTTTTCTTTAACTATACCTGTCTTCTCCGAAATGTAACATAATCGCCCCGAATATGTTTACGAGAAAATATTGTTAATTAAAAACCACAAAAATAGAAACAAAAAATTGGTCTTTTACTCCTCAATTAAAATTCTTGGCACGTGTTCCATAATAAGAAGAGCAATTTGTATATTTTGGAAATTCTAAGAATTCTATCTCTATCTATTTATTGGACCCTTTTGGGTATTCAGTCGAATATAAATTTAACAATTATATTTATACTTACATTGAACGTCCAGCAGTATTGATGCGTTTTGTCTCATTTTCAGTGTAGGATGTTCCATCACGCATAATATTCGGGCATTGTGATGAGCCCGATACACGGCAGGTAATTTAGCTTCGGATGTTGCCCCACTATTAATTTTGTACGTAAGTTGATCTTTTTCGATTTTTTCTGTTTTCACTTCTTGTAATTCGAGTACTTCGGCCGCCACCTTTTGGGCATGTCGATCAACGCCCGGACTCAGTAGTACCTCCCACGTTAACGTTGGTTTGGGATTACCACCTTCGCTCACACACGCCAAACTCAATTCAGAATTTTCTTTTACAGGTACAAATATATTTCCAGCATCTAAACGACGTGAATCAATCAATAGATACGGTGGCTTGGGACGATCTGCGAAAGAAATATATAAATAAATAATCGAGATAAGAGAGATATGGTTGGAATCTTATGTATACGAGCACAACAGAAATAAGACGAAAAAAGCAAATAAAATTAAAATACGTGTGCCAAGATAATGACTTTGTTGTTATACTCATAATGATGATGACGATGATAAGATTGGCAAATGGAGGGTGGCAGAATTATATCCGCAAATAAAATAAAATCATTTTGATTTGCCTCTCTCCCTCTGCCGCACTTTGCCTATGTGCCTATGTGCTGCCATACACAAATGCAAACAAACAAAAAAAAAAATAACTTGAAATATATTTAAGAAGAAAATTGAGGGTTGAATATTAATTGATTGATCAAATATAAATGAGCACATAGCACAGCAATTTTCCTTCATTTTAATTTCCTCCGCAAACGTATACTGGAGGTGTATTGGGTAGGTACTATCCATCCGAGACGAATAACAACTAAATAGATCCAAATAACTATAGCA
Source organism: Nephrotoma guestfalica (assembly GCA_963691935.1). Lineage (NCBI taxonomy): Eukaryota > Metazoa > Arthropoda > Insecta > Diptera > Tipulidae > Nephrotoma > Nephrotoma guestfalica. Next base: position 273,823,993 of record OY829914.1, on the reverse strand, counting down.
ACAAAAATCTAACTTTAAATGTTAATTGGTGTTTCTCATCTCATCGACATTTCATAACAATAACATAATCCCCATCATCATCATCAACATGTTCATGTCGTTATTATGTTGGCTAAATTTATAGTTATTGGCTTGAGGTGTATAGTAGTTTTGTACTGCTGTAACTTACCTAAAACAATTAATTTGATGGGACGAGCATTTTCGACATAACCACGTGAATTTTCCGCTTCACATTGCCATCGTCCATTGTCTTCGAGCATTACATTTGTTATTGTTACACTACCACGTGACTCTTTCATAAAACGATAATCTACGCCGGTGCCACGTGCATTTTTGTCTACAGCGTGAATCATCTGGAATGGAAAATAATAAAATTTTGTAACATTTTTTTTTTTTTATGTTAAGGTTAGGGGCATACACATTATATTAGAAGTTCCTTGTACACGGGAAATGTTGTATAGAAGTGTGTAGATTGAATTTTAATCAAAAGCGATTCGAGTTTTGTAAAGTTTTTCTAAATGAAATGAGTTGCGATTATGAATTTATGTCACGTTAAATTTTATATACTTGTTTCATAGGAATATTGCGGAACGTGTACCGGTGGAACTCTCGCATGTCACCCTTAAATTATTATATTTAAAGAAATTTTCGAATGTCTTAAGGGTGGATTAAATTTATATGTAAGTACTGGGGGTTTCATATTCCAACACACAAAAATGTTAAACTTTAAAGCGATGTTCTAATGTGATGCCTCAGGAGTACAACATTTTAAATTGCATGTTATTTCTTATAATTTTTTAATGGTTATATGCTTTGCTTGTTTATCTGATTTTGCTAATTTAGCTGTTTTGATAAGAAATCCTAATGCATCTCGGTTTATATATTTATTTATTCATTTTCTCATTTGGGATGAATATAATTTAATTGCTTTTGCTTTTCGTTAGAATAAATCATTAAAAATGGGTTCGCAACATACTCGTACGAATGAAAGTGCCAAGGGGAAAATATGGTAATTGGATATTCCCTAATACACAATTATAATCAACCAATGACCTTAACTGGAATATTACAAATTTTCGAAATATTGTTTTTAGAATACCAAGTCACTTTTCACTTTTAGGGTGCTCTAAACCTGCACCGACCAAATTAGCCCGCCTCAATGAAACCTTTACCATAATTTGTTACAACAAATCCCAATTTTATTACAGTTACCATTTTCGAGGAATGAGTCGGTTTAGTTTATAATTAAACCTGCACCAGCAACATATCAAATTAATTAGTTTAAAATTACCCCTATAACTTGTCTAAGGATGAATTTCACCACAAAAAGATTATTTATTTCAAAAACGATAACTTAACCAAATTTAATAATTTTTTAAACCAGACTGCCAGCAGAAATTGTGTCAAATATTACTTCGTAGGCCTTGTGATGGACAAACCAACATGGACGGATTTGGCTTCAAACGGAAAAGTTTTCAAAAAAGCAGTTTAAAGGCCGATTTACCAACTTTAATAATTTGTTACATTAGATATATAGTCAAATGTTACTCCATGGGCCTTCAACCTTATCAAGGTGTAAAATAATTTTATTTTGTAGCAGATTGAAAGGAATTGCTTTATATTGGTAAAGGTTTCAAAATAAGAATTTTGACAATCGGTTTTACCACTTTGAATCATTTATTAAACAAGACCACCACCGACATTTGTAGTCAAATCTTACTCCACGAATCTTGTGGAGTGGATTTGCTGCAGACGGCAAAGACTTTAAATATGTAATTGAAAGGCCTTTGACCCATTATCTAGTGGCGGTCTAATTCAATAAATTATTAAAGGTTGTAAAATCGAATTTAAATTACAAATTTGAAGCCTTAACTGTGTAAAGCTAATTTCATTCAACCTGACTCAAATATTATTTATTACCCACCTTGGTCAGGTTGATTTACCCTCCTCGCGTAAAGCGACTAACTTGACACAAATATTATTTATTACTTATCTTGGGTAATTGATTTAAATCGTCGCGAGGTACGGACGTAAAATCGATTTTCTGTGTGGTAAATTACAAATGAAAATTTAAAAAAAATTTAAGTGCAGAAGGTTCGGAATGTTACAATGGGTTTATTTTCTCCAAGCGAAATAAAACAACAACGATCACAATCCGTCACTAATTTAAGTGCAATAAATCGTGCTAATTCTCTAGTGCCATCGTCATCTGGCATAAATAAAAATGCAATTAAAAAAAGTGTAAGCCGTTCACAAACATTAAAAAGTGCTACAACATCAAACATTGTGGTAGGTAAGAATATTGTACCAAACGACATCGCTATAATGGATCGCATTAATGCAAACAGGTATGGAACGTTACATAACCGTAACATCCAAACGTAAACGTAATCCCAAGTCTCCAATGCAAACTGCAACAAACTTTAGAGTGTTTAGCAAAGCAGGGATAACAACTGGTAACCGTCTCCAAGCTCTGTGTAAAAATAAAAGTAATAACGAGGAGGAAACTCGAGAAAAGGCCAGAGCACCAAAAGAGCGACCACCATCAATATATTTTCGAGAAGCGCCGAATTAACAATTAGTAGCTGATCTCAAAAAAGAAACAGGTGGAAAGTTTTTCATTGCTCCAATTAAACAAGACAATATCCGTAAAACCAAAATTCAAGCCTTGAGCATCGAAGCATATCGCAAAATTATTGTTATCTTAGGAGCAGCTAATAAATATGCTGTATAAGATAGCGGAAGTTTCTCAGCGGAAAATAAGAGATTCCGCTACTCGCCGCAAGTGGCAGCACTATCACAAAAGAGATTTTGTTATATAATTACCAGCGGAAATTTTTTATTTAATTTGTATTTCTTTTTTCACTAACTAAAACATCCCAGCGGAATACATTTTTAAAAGTGGTCCTTAAAATGACAAATTGATTGATCTCCGAAGTAAAGGAACTCGGTAAATGAAATCTTGAAATTCAATAATATTTCGTCTTTCCGCCATTATAAAAGAATGACGATGAAATTTGGATAGTAGTATTGATCAGGGATTTTAAAGTAAGTTTTGGACAAAATTCTAGGATCCGTTCATGCTGGTCTAAACTTGGCCATTTCACAACCAATCCTTTTGAAAATTAAAAAATGTTTATTAATTTATTTTCAGTTGTTGGCCAATATCTCAAAAACTTTCACTAGTAACCAATACTTTCGGTTGCTTTTCTAATAGCTTAGGTCATACTGAGACTACAAGGACAATTTATGGAAAATTTATAAATTAGAAGTTTCACTTCAATAACCTATATGGCCACAGAAAATCAAAAAATTATAGTGAAAATTCTAATTCATAAATTTTCCCCATGTTTTCCTCGTGGTCTAAATATGACCTAAGCTATTAGAAAAACAACCGAAAGTATTGGTTAATAGTGGAAGTTTCCGAGATATTGGCCAAAAACTGAAAATAAATTAACTAACATTTCTTAATTTTCAAAAGTATTGGTTATGAAATGGCCAAGTTTAGTCCAGCAAGGACAGATAAAAAGTTTGTCCAAAGCTTACTTTAAAATCCCTGATCAATACTACTATCCAAATTTCATCGTCATTCTTTTAGAATGGCGGAAAGACGAAATATTGTTAAATTTCAAGATTTCATTTACCGAGTTCCTTTACTTCGGAGATCAATCAATTTGTCATTTTAAGGACCACTTTTAAAAATGTATTCCGCTGGGATGTTTTATTTAGTGAAAAAAGAAATATAAAATGAATAAAAAATTTCCGCTGGTAATTATATAACAAAATACCTTCTCTTTCGTGATGGTGCTGCCACTTGTGGCAAGTAGCGGATTCTCTTATTTTCCACTAAGAAATTTCCGCTATTTTATACAGCATCTAATAAATAATTTTACACATACAGATTGAAAAGCTCGAGAGCACTAATAGTAGTAATAAAAGGAATGGACTCGCCACAAGAGAAACGTGAGGAACTCACTGCCAAGGGCTTCAATATAAGAAGCGTTATCAACATTATTAATCGTGAGAAAATCCCTCAATCAATGTTCAAAGTTGACCTGGAAGTCAATTGCCAAGAATTGGGGCATTCCCGAAACTATTGCAAACTGCTAGCTGTTTGCGTGATATGCGGCAACATGTTCAAAACTAGTGAGTGTGATTTAGAAAAAACCAAACTTGAAGTAAAAAAGTGCAGCAATTGTGGGGAAAACCATACCGCTAATTACCGAGGATGCATTGTGTATAAGGTGTACAAAAATAACACCAAGGCAACGAATTGTCAATCAAATGACGTAACGTGCGAAATAAAGCAAATAAACCTCAGAATGATGATCAGGGAACTACAAAATGATAAGTACCCTCAACGAAACAATGAACAAATTTATGCAAATTATGGAAACAAATATGGGACTCATGATGCAAAGCATGACTATCCTGCTGCAACTGTTAACGAACAATCAAAATATAAGATGATTGAACTTAAATTAGTCTTAAGGAATGCCGATGGGCTAGCGTAACACAAATTAGAAGAACAGCATTTTCTTAATGAACACAACATTGACATCATGATGGTCTCTGAGATACATTTTAAATAAATGAGCTCTGTAAATTTTAATTGTTATTAAATTTACGATACTCAGCACCGTAACGGGAAACCTCGTAGGTTATCAGCAACTATTATTAAAGATAGAATACGATTGAATTGGGCCTGAACTGGAAAAATATCGCGAGGAACATATACAGGCAACTAGCATCTGCTTAGAATAATGGTCCGGTACATGCACCATATCTGCAGCTTACTGTCCTCCGAAATATTCAATTAAGCAGCAACAATTTGAAAATTATTTCAAAACCTTGGGAAATAAATTCCTGGAGATTTTAACTTCAAATAGGCAGTTTACTGCCAACTCTGTCAAAGCTCTTTGAAAAAATGTTTCTTAAAAAGTTTAAACCAAATCGGCTAGAGCAAAGTATTATAACTTGGATTTAGAGGTTGGTTTGGATTTAGAGAAAATCATGGAAACATAGAATAAGTGCATCAGAAATCAGAAACTCATTTGAACAAACAAGTATGCTCTGCAGCATTTTTAGACTTCGCCCAAGCTTTCGACAAAGTATGGCATGAAGGCCTTGTACATAAAATTAAGGCCCAGCTACCATAAAATTATCATGCGATCATTAAAACTACCTGCTAAATCGGAAACTCTTGGTGCAATATAATAGTGCATCCAATTTAAATTAAATACGCGCAGGGGTTCCACAAGGCAGTGTACTGGGTCCAGTGTTATATCTAATTTACACAACGGGCCTTCCTACTTCAAATTATATAACAATTTCAACATTTGCAGATGATACAGCTTTATTAGCGCTACATGAAAACCCTGAAATAGCATCAACGGTCCTGTAAGAACACTTAGAAGAAATCGCTAAGTGGCTTTCAAAACGGAGAATAAAAGCAAACGAGCAAACAATCTACCCCAATGTGAAACCATTAAATACCTAGGTGTACATTTAGATAGACGATTGACATGGAAGAAGCATATCGAAACAAAGCGACAACAAATCAATATCAAAAGTGATCAAATAAATTGGTTAATCGGAAAACATTCTAAATTATCTCTAGACTGTAAAGTCTTGCTGTATAAAATGGTACTAAAACCAATTTGGACTTACGGAATACATTTGTGGGGCTCAGCCTGTGCCTCGAAAATAATAAAATTGCAACGTGTACATCAAAAATACTACGAAGAATGGTAAATGCACCTTGGTACATACGTAACACAAACGTACACAGTGATCTCAACATCGAAACAGTGGCAGATACAATACAGCAGTACAGCAGAAAATACCAAACTAAATTGGAACAACATCCGAACACATTAGGAAAGATTCAAGAATAAAGCCAAAGGCAGCTATAAAAAAAACCTTGGTAAGATTAATTTACCATCCGCAATACTCATGGAGTAACCGATGACCCAATTAGATAACGGTCTGGTGTAATAAGTTATTAAAAGTGATAAAGTTTGTAACGTTCGACAGTTCGCGATCGTTCCAAAAATACATAGGTACGCATCCCTGTTTTATTCAGTTTATAGTAAGTCATAAAGATTGCTCAATTTTTTTACGCTTCGTTTTTATAAAAATTAACCCTGTTGATTCCGTTAAACCGGTGGTATTTTTTTTTTGTATAAATAGAGAAAAATTCTGGATGCGGGGAGGGTTTTTTTTTTTTTTGTAATTAAGGTATATGGTTCGAAGAATGATATTGGATCGTTCATTGTTTGTAAATTAAAAGTAAATTAAAATATTAAATAAAATACCCAGTTATAGGTATTAATTTCTAAAAGAAACGATTGGTAACAAGTGTATCTATCTTTCGGCCATCAAACAAATTCGGAAAAAAAAATATATAAAATAAAATAAAGTAAAATAAAAAAAATACCTTAGTTGCTTTGTATAATACCTAAAATTAATATTAGTATAGTGAGTGTAACACAAAAAAAATATAAAGACATAAACGTACAGTTACCCGAGTACATACTTTAAAAAGCGGTATAAATCGCAAAACACGAACTCTAAATGAAAAATTAACGAAATTGTGTGACCGTTTATAGTTATAAAACAAAAATAATTCTAAAATCTAAAAACTAAATTAAATATAAATACCAAATCTTAAAATCTCAGATCATAATATAAATAGTGAACATACACCGAATAACTACTTAAATATCTAGTGAAATAAAACAAGAACTGGTTAAGTGAGTGCCCGTGGTCATCTGGACCTATAGCATGTTTTCATGCGTAAACTGTGATTACAACATTAACGCCAGTTAAATTGCCTCATACTGTGAAAAAAATTCGGAAGGCAAAATAAGTGCATATCCATTATAAAATAAACATGGTAGGCATATGTGTGTACGAACTATACAGTGCAAATCGTGCAAGTGACGAATAGTTTTTATTTGAAAATTATCGGGCTAAAATTCGAAAATTGTTCAATTAAGTGCCCTCGCCGAACTGGATAAACCAAAACATTGCAATTATTAGATATTGGAACGTATTCAACGTCGAGAAGAGTCGACAACAGCCATTTTAAAGATAGGTGTATTTTGTTTGTAATTTTCGTACGATATTATTTACCAAATTTTTGTTGTATATTATTTCTTTAGTATATATATATTTACAAATTTTTTTTTTCTTAAAACTTTTCCATATTTTTCTTATAATTTTCTATTAAATTTGATCAAATTGAAATATTGTCTTAACGATTATTGTAATTTTTATAAGCTTAGTTAGTTAGGAAATTGGCGGTAATTAGTGGTGTGCCGTTCGTCCGCGATAGCTCTATGTTAGCGGATTCGTACTTTTTTTGTTGTTGAGAACGAATTGGTACCTGCATGATTATTGCTAATATTAAGACGTCATTTAGAATAAGTTAGATCAGGTGAATGGTAGAATTGTTTTACTTTATTTTTTTTGTTGATTATTAGAGAATAATGATTTATATGTTTTGCTTCGGTATCGAATTATTTTTTTTGTAAATACATATGTGTAGCCTTAACGAAGGCCGAATTCGAAAGATTTTTTTTTGGTCAATTATTTCTTCGAGGCTTTCTCCTTTATCATTCGTTCGAAACCAATGTCGCATTTCTGGATGAGTAATTAAGACTTTAAATCGAGGATGAAGTAAGTAAATTGATGTCAGTCTGATAGGGTAAGTTGATCAATGCCTTTTTCCGGTCCCCTTTCCTACCCTATCCTTCCCTTCTTAGTTTATACTCGCGGTCTAGCACGATTTACTCAAGCTTTGGGAAACCCCACCCCCTTTACCCTGAGCTCTAGCCGGCCCAAGACGACCGCCCCGAAGCCTCTGAGTAGATAAATTTCTGTGAACAGCCGTTAGCCAACTATCGGTTATGTTACAAGTCTTTAAATTACAATTTGAAGCGTTTAACGATTGAAGCAATTTCCGTTTAACGTGACACAAAAAAAATTATTACACACCTGAATAGTATTGTCCTGTCCTCCGCACGGTCTATGGATAATATTTGACTCATATTTGGTGGGGGCCTGGTGTATGAAATTGTTAAATCAACCGTTAAAATTCTTAAGATTACATATCTGAAGAAAAATATTTTACTACCAACCTTGGCCAGGTTGATTTGCCCTGCACAAGGCCCAAGAAGTAAAATTTGATTCGTTAACTGGTGGCGGTCTAGTGTAATAAATTTATAAAACCGACCTTCAAATTGCATATTTGAAGCAGCCAATTTCGCCTAACCTAACACAAAAATCATTTATTACCTACCTGGGTATGGTTGTTTTGTCCTCTATAAGGCACATGGAGTAAAATTGATGGCGGTTTGGTGGAACCACACACAAAATTAATTTATTGCACACCTAGATAATGTTGACCTACCCTCGACAAGACTATTCGATCAGTATTTGATCCCAAATCTGATGGCAGTTTGGTTCAATAGTAAAGTATTAAATTTTGTTAAATTGACATTTATAAAATTAATAATCTTCGTGGTTTTTGTAGGTCACGCCGACAAATATGGTCCTAGGTATTCGTTAAAATTACCACATCCAATAATGAATTACGATAGGTAATAATTCAGAGTTAATCTGGTTTTGGTTTAATTTATATGCGGAAATAATTAGTATGTACGCCTCCTTTTGTATCATACTCGTATCTCCAGTTTCGTTCCCATATTTTTTGGCATTCTTGTTTTATTTACAGTTCTTGATGATCTGTCGCTCTTCAAAAAAATACGTTTGATTCGAAACCGGGCATATGCCATTAGGTATTGGTTTCAGTAAGAGAAAATGTAAGGAACTTGGAAAATGATGTTGTCTAGGCTATGCAAGAAAATGCTGTTGTTGAGCTGGATGAAAAAGAGCAGCCGACGATATTTCTGATGGGCTGTGGTCAAGCTAAACGTGAAGGAACTGTCATTTAAAGTCCAAAAGTCACGTACGAATATTTCTAAAAAGAAAATACCATCGTTGATGAGATCGAATTCAAATATCAGCCAAAGCAAGATCTGCGACTAGTGTGAAGTTTATGGCTAAAATGTTGACAAAAAATCTAACAACAACCAAATCGTACAAAATCAAATCTTATCTTAGTGTAGTTTTCTAGATATAGATGCAACTTTGCAGTGCACAACGGCAGGAGATTTTATTATCCAGAACAAACATAACTATTGGGGATACAAATAAGTTTTGAGAGATTTACGAAAGATGGCGTAACTAGTATTAAATCGACCGTCTTGTAACTATATTCAAATGACGGTTTACATCATTGCCCGTCATAAAATCAGTATATGTCATTTCGCTGAAGTGTAAACAATATTTTTTGTGCTCTAACCATGTCAACGTTTGTGCCAACAAAACACAATTTGCAGGAAGCGCTGCTTTTTTGTTGTAATTTGAAGAAAATTGCAGCTGATGGGCATCGATTGCTATATGAAGAAAATGGGGAAAATTGTTCTATCAATAAAAACATGTGAGTACTGGTTAGGCCGTTTTAAAAGTGGCGATTTTGACGCCAGTGACAAAGAACGCGAAGGGAGACCAGTAAAGTTTGAAGACGCTGACTTGGAGGCGTTATTGGACCAAAATTAAAACTCAAGACGAGCTCGCTAAAACTTTGGGAGTGACTCAACAAGCAATTCTAAACCGTCTCAAGCGCCTGGGCAAAAACAAGGAAATTGAGTTCCGTATGAACTCAAGCCAAGGAACGTCGAACGCCATTTTTTCACGTGCGAACAACTGCTCCAAACACAAAATCAGAAGGCTATTTTACATTAAATCGTGACGGGGGACGAAAAGTGAATAAGACAATCGTGGGGTAAGCCCGGTTATGAATCAACTTTAACCGTTAAACCGAATAACCATGGCAAAAAACTAATGCTGTGCATCTGGTAGGATCAGTTCGGAGTGATCACTGGAGAACGTCATCAACAACAATTGAAGCAATTAAGTCGAGTATTGAAGCTCAAGCGCCCTCAAGTTGAGATTATCAAATAAAACTTCGTAATAAAAAATTTGAAGCCGCACATTGCTAGCACTAAGTGGTTTTCGACTACTGATTTCAGTTTTACTTAAAATTTTAACGGCCATTATCTACCTTTTCAAGAAATCGTGATTCAGGTCTGGCTGTTTTATGAAGTTAGTCATTTGGTCACCTAACTGAAACCACATAGTGGTAATAATGCATGGCTTCGGGTCTCTTGGTATGTATTTTAATTTTCTAGTTGTACTGATGACATTATTACTCCAATTTAGATGGCCAATATATTGGCTCTATATAGCCCTACAGCCACGAAAAAAATATTATGGAAAACTACTTAAAATATGAGTCAAAAATAGAACTCCGAATTTTTTTAGTCAAAATCTTAAAACAAAATTTTCAAATATCCAAGAAAAGGAGAAACTGACATGGCCCTTTCGTTACCGATATTTAAAAAAAATTTGATTCCATTGAGTATACTAATGCTTCACATGCAATTTGCCAAAACACGACCTTAATCCATTGTGTAAGTCAAACCGTTACCAGCCACCTCAAATATTCTCAGATTTGTCTATCACCCATTCGCGAGTAAATGTGGTTTCCGCATGTTTTTATTTAGAAATCATTACCAATGGTTCTCGGGTGGTTTAATCTTTAGTATTTGCTTTTAACCATAAGCAAACCTGATCGAATCAAAGGAAAGTAATGATTTGTGGACATAATCATGAGGAAACCACATTTACTCGCGAATGGGTCATAGACAAATTCTGAGAATATTTGAGGTGTTTGGTAACGGTCTGGCCTACCTAATAATGTAATGGGGTTAACAACTTAAAGGTTGAACCACCCGTGATCCAAGGGATTGGAATTCAGACGGGTTGTTTAACCGCTTTAACCGAGTAAGCTCGATCGTCGCAACCACACTCTCAGCAGTGAATACAATACACCTTGGACAAGCACAGGCAATGATACTCATTCTGAACAAAACCAACCACCAACCCGAGCAAGTACTGGAGTCAGTTGTGTTGCTTTGCTAATGGATTAAATTATGGTAGTTGCGTTCTCGCATATTCAACTTAGACGTTAGTTCAATACCCATTATTATGGCCCCAAGTGGAGTCAGGCGACGGCTTCGTCGACGCAGCACATACTTTATATGATTACAACGCACAAAACACGTTCAGATCCGTTGAAGTCACAGAAAATACAATGTGGCATCATATCGGGGTTCAGTAATTCTTGAGAAGTAAGATGATATAAATTTTGCCTTTTTAAAATTGTAGTTCAACTCGGTTAAGTACTGGCCGAACTACCAAAAAGACTTCTAGTATAGCCTACCACGGTATTAACCATGAGTGCCAGCGAGATACGATGGTCGCATTTTTTGCGGACCTTGCATCGTCTCAATGATTACTATAAAAACATCGGCGACGTAAGCGTGCGAAGCGCTTAAGAACAGTCGAACTGAACGAAGCGCACTCAGATTATCAACGAGGATCCGATCGTTTATTTGGTGTAATTTAAGAAACTCACCGACTCTGTGATGGTCATTCTTCAGAACAAGCTCAAACACAATTCGTTCGGCATATACACATAGTGGAGGATTACTTAAACCCAGTGAGTTAGTGAAACTACATGAACACACTCCGGACAAGGTATATTTATGGCTCATGGAGCGGTTGAGTCTTAAATTTCTGAACTTAGTGGAAATGAGTGTGCAAGAAACCAACGGTAAGCCAAGACTTCAATGCTCAATATACATTAGTGGTAATGCGATAACGGCTAGATTATGACCACGGGCTACGGCAAGAATTCTGGACTTTAGATGACACAAAAAAAACATTACAAAATGTGCGTATTCAAGAGGCTCATTTAATCATATCCAACAATGACGTCAAAAGCGGCCTGGTAAATGGTATCGATATCTTGAAACACACCGAGCGACTTTATGAAGATTCGAAACATAAAGTCGCAACTGAATCGAATCATACTAGATTAAAGGGGCAGAGGCTGGTAAAGCAGTAAGAATACAATTTAAACCAGAGATTCTGAAGAAATTTGGTGAGGCTACAATCTAACTTAGCAGATCGGCCAAGTGTAAACGTCAAACACATCCGCAAGGGCTGATCCAATAAAGGCTTCCGTTTGAAAATAATTTCTTTTAAATGTTGTCCGCGACCGACTCTTAGATGATCGATTGTATGGGTCCAATTTTCGAGCATTTTGGCCGATATTCGTTAATTACGTGTGTTATGTTCGCTTCTAATGCTGGAATCGATTGTGGTTTATCGATATAAATAAGTGATGGCAGATACCCCCATAAAAAGTAATCTAACGGCGTTAGATCACAAGATGTTGAAGGCCAATTCACGGGTACGTTGTACCTGTATTTTGTATGCCTTTAAACCAAGGTTTCTCTTCAAAATACAGCACAATGTTCCATACGAGAGGCCCAGAGGTTGAGAACGGCGACGAATTGATTGACTGCGGTCTTCACGTATACACTTTCAGCTATAGCAGCAATATTCACAAAAGCTCGACTTGTACGCACTCTAATCGGTTGATGATTATCCAATAATGAAAAAGCGTTTCGAAATTTGGACGATTATGAACACCATAAAATGGTCGAAGAGCCCGAAAACAATTTTTCACTGAACACTGATTTTTGAAATAAATCTCCACTATTTGTAAACGTTGTTCTCGCGTAAGTCTATTCATGGTGAAATGTCAATAAATACTGAACACAAATTGCATATGAACATGACAGTTGTGACGCATGAATCCCAATGAGGATCACCCTTTATAACAATCCACAAGTCACAGGGAGCATCTTCAAAGGTACCTTCTTTGCATCACTAAATCAAAGGAAACCCACTAAAACGTGATAAATATTGACAGTAAAAGTAAACACACATCGTTATTCCCAATTTTTGTGAAGAATGGATCTTGAAAGTCGGTAGTTCAATATTCAGTACTTGCACCCACTATAGTTCGAAAATTTATTAACGAAATTTCGCATTCTCGAAAATGCATAACAGTAGAAATGGTTTCAAATAAAGGAACCAGTAATCAGTAATCAGTTAATGTTTGATTTTCATTCAACACTTCTATTCAACCCAGCAATGTGGCCAAAGACAATTTCTAATCCTGACCCAATTTGCAATGTGTCGATATTTAGTTTAAATTGTCGCTTCCAAATTGAAAGCAAATTAATTTTTTAACAATACTTACATGTCCATCCTTAAACCAAATACTCGACGCTATATCTAAGTCCACCTCACAATTTAATTTCACCGTTGAATGTTGTTCTGCGTACACAATTGACATTTCATCCTGTTGATCGTTATCTTCGGGCCCTCGTATTATCGGCCGCAAAGGTAACGCTTGAGGTTCATCATTAATGTAGTCGTCACTATTATTTGTCAATATAATGATTTGATCACCTTGATCGTCATGATGGTGTGGCGGTTGATCTATTATTGTATTACTTACATTATTATCACTATTACTATTATTTATATCACTAACATTAATATCACTTTGTGATTTTTTTGTATCACCAACATATTTAGTATCATTACTATTATTATTTTTATTATTATAACTATTACTATAAGTGGTAGATGTAGAGGATGATGCAGAAGAATCAGGTTCATAGTCAGACTCGATGGGCAACACGATGGCCGCCGATACAGAAGATTCTGTTTGATTAACGATAACTGGAAATGGTGAAGGAGATACAAGTGATAGTGGTGATAGTGGTGATAATGTTATAAATGAATTTAACGATTTATTATTAACATTATTAGTATTACTTGAAATTGAACTTGGGTTCATTTTTTTATTATTATTTAAAATTTCACTATAATTTTTTAATGATCGACGATACTTTTTATTGTTTTTATTATTATTATTCTTAAAATAATTAAAAATATTACTTAAATTAATTGTACTTTGATTATTATTATTTAATTTATTGTTAAAAAATTTTCTATCAAATTTATTTGTTTTATTCTTATGCTTATTAATATTATTTATACGCTTATCACTATTATCACTTAGAGTAAAATTATTTATGAAAATATTATGATGAATCCGGGTGTCACCTAACACAAAAATTTGTTGTCCAATTTTTGATGATGTTAAAAAATTTAAATTGTTGAGTATACCTGAAATAAAAAAAAATAGCATAAATAAGTTAATAATCTATATTAAGGTGGTTTATTACATTACACATTTTTCGGGTGGGGTGTTAAAACAACCAACTTGGAATTGTTACTCATAAATAGTAAAATGTTAAAAGTAGAGAGCTTGTACCATGTAATTGGAAAGTTGTGTGCTGTTCGTCATCAAAATTTTTACAATTAACCGACCAACCGCAATATTTTAATTGACGAATATTTTTCTTTAAAATTTAATGATACTTGACTGGATGCACAATTAAATGGAAATCAATTTATAGCAAACAATGAAATAGAAAGTTAAACGTTCTTAGAAAATATGTATAATGGCACATCTGAATTTCAATGCCATGACCTTTAGATGGCATATTCGAATACATTTTCCTTTTAATAATTCAAACAATAACCCTCAACATAATTTTTCGTAACAATCAAAGTTTGTCGTTGTTGAATGTGGGTTGGCTGTGTGTTCACAAAAAAAAAAGTTTGTTTGCATGGGATACGGACAATATAAACGTTTGCAGATGTCCGAATCTAAAAAACTAATCACATAAACAAATAAATTTTTGGCCGTAAGACACATTTTAAATGTATTTTGTAAATTTGATAGGATGTGCAAAAAATACTGATGTTAGCTTTCAATCGAGGAAAGCTGTTAATCGAGTACAATTCGAAATCGACCAACTACTTGAATGTCAGGTTTTCATGCTAACAAGTTGTTATTTTCTACAAGGACCAGTAGTCGTTAAAATAATAAAAGATCTTTTAATTTGAATAGTCACTAAAATAAACATTAAAATATAAATTTAGATCCTTAGTGTATCTAATGTTCATCCGGTAAACGACGTTAATAAAAATCGATCGATTATAAACTTAAAATACCAAAACTAAAAGCAAGTAATAGAACTTTTGATAAAAATGCGACACTTAAAAAAGAAAGTTTGTGCAACAATTAAACGTTTAAGAGCATTAAAAATATTTAAAAGTACTTAAAAGTGTTTGAAATTTTTATAGAGTTTAAAAGTGCTGAATGTTGTATAAAGTGTTAACATATGAATAAACGTTTTTAAGTTTATGATTTAAAATGTTTTAAAGTATTCACATCAACTATTCAGAAGGTGTTTTAAAAATATTTAGCAGTGTACAATTGCTAAAACATCGAAACTGTTTGAAAGTGTTCAAAGTATTTTAATCCGGTAAAATTATGCAACAACCTTAAAATTGTTTTTACTTCACTAAAATTTTAAAATGTAATAAAATATTTTTAAAGGTTATTTACTCAAGAGCTTTTAAATTCCTTAAAATATTTTAAAAAAGGTTTTAACTTTTTTAAAGCATATAAAAGTGTTTTAAAAAGTTTTTTAAATGTTTTAAAATATTTAATGTGGAATAAAAATTACTACACGATTATCGATTCTATACAAATTAAAGTGCTTAAAATTATTTAAAAATGTGTATTGTTTGAAAAGATTTTATTTTGTTGAATATAGCAGTAAAGTACCTAAAAGTGTTTAAAAGTTGTTGTACAAAGTGTTAAAAATGGTTAAAATTTATTTACAGTGTTTAAAAGTATGCAGAAAAAAGGAACGTGTTTAGAAACATATAAAAGTAATTAAATTATTAAGTAGGTTTAATTATATTTGAATGTATTTGACAGTAATTAAAATTAATTGAAAATGTCTTAAAGTGTTTAAGTTATTTAAAATATTAGTAAGTATTTAAATTATCATGAAAAATAATTAAAAGTGTTCAAAACTAGTTAAATGTAATTAAAATATTTAAATTTTGTTAAAAAGTATTATTAAAAAATAATATTACTTTTAGCGAACCTTTAATTTTTTTAGAAGTATCCTAAAGTGTTTTTCAGTGCTTTTGAAATGTTTTAAGTGTTTAATTTTTTTTAACATGTTACAGTGTACAAACATAGTACAACTAATTAACATGTGCGGGAAGGCAGGAGGGATAAGGTGCGTAAAGTGCATACAAATAGTAAGCAGTGTTCAATGGCTAAAACATTTAGATTGTTGGAAAGTGTTCTAAAGTGTTCCAAATATTTACCGCTTTAAATAATTTAACATTTTTAAATTTAACTTGTCTAATATTTTAAAAATGTATTGAAATATTTTTAAATTTATTATTTAATTAACAGTTTTATTACTGTGTGTAAAATTGCTTTAAATGTTTTGAAGATATTATAACTGTTTTTTGTACTTCAAAAGTAGGTGTTTTAAAAAGTTTTAAGTATTTTAAAATATTTAATGTGGAATGGAAATTACTAGGCACTTTACAGTTCTATTTAATTACGTATTTTAAAATAATTTTAAGCGCGGTAATTTCCATTCTACATTAAGTAATTCAAAATACTTAAAACTTTTGAAAATACTTTTATACGATTTGAGGTGCCTTAAAACAGTTATAACATCTTGTTTAAAAGTTGTAGAGAAATAATTAAACGTGATTATAAATGTTTTAAAATTTTATAAAAGTGTTACAAAGTGATAAAAGATGCTTCAAATTTTTAAATAGAGTTTAAAAGTATGCAGAAGAAAAATAGTTTACATTTCTTGAAAGTGTTACAAATCCGAAGAAGTGTTTAACCTACATGAGTTTAATTTTAAAATGTGTCAATGCGTCTAAATTATTTAAAATATTAGAAATTTATTATGTAATACGAGTAAAATGTTTAAATTTTGTTAAAAAGTATTCAAAAGTATTATTCAATAATTAAATGACTTTGAACAAATTTTTAAATTTTTAAGAAATATCCTAAGTATCCTGAACTGTCTTAAATGTTTAAAAGTATTTTAGAGAGTTACAGTGTATAAAAATATTAAAAATAATTAATTTAAAAATATTTAGCAGCGTACAATTGCTAAAATTTCTAAAGTGTTTTAAAGTGTTTTTAATGCGGTAAAATCATTTAACATGTTCAAATTGATTTAATTTGTCTAAAATTTTAAAAATTTATTGATGAAACGAAAAAATCTATTTTTTTATTATTGTTCTTGAGTTTTTTGTGTGCGTAAAATCGCTTAAACTATTTTAAAGCGGTTATAACTGTTTTCAAGTACTTCAACGTGTCTAAAATTGGTTAAACAGTTTTAAATGATTAAAAATATTTAATGTGGAATGTAAATTACTAAAGGTTAATCGATTCTATAAAAAATGTAAGTGCTTAAAATAATTTAAAAATGTGTATTGTTTCAAAGCGTATAATATTGTTTATTAGAGCTGAAAAGTGCCTGAATGTTTTAAACACGTTGTTGTTATTGATAAATAAGTAAACGAAAAGTATTAAAAAGTAATTAAAATTATTTGATAGTTTTTAAAAGTATGCCGGAGAAAACAGGTTTAAATTTCTTGAAAGTGTTTATAAATATATAACATTGCCAAAAATTATATTCAAGCCTTTTTACCAATGATTCAATAAGTTTACTCATACCTATTTAATCATCGACAAAAAGGCTTGAATATTTATATATTTAAAAACACTATCACATGTATTTAAAAAAATGTGAAAGTATTTTTCAGTAATTAAAATTAATTAAAAATGTGTCAAAGTGTTTAAACTATTTACAATACTAAAAAGTGTTAAATATATTTAATTTTTTATGTAAAGTGTTATTAAAAGTGTTTAAAAATATTTAAAATGTTCAAGTGTTAAAAAATTTTGTAATAAAATATTTAAATTTTGATAAAATTGTTGAAAAGTGGTTATTAAATAATTAAATGACTGAAAGTACTTTTAATATTTTAAAAGTATCCTTAATTTTTAATAATTTTTTATTCAAGAGCTTTTTATTCTGTATTGAGGCTATAATTGTTTTAAAGTACTTCAAAGTGTCTTAAAAATTGTTAAATATTTTGAAATATTTAATGTGGAATGAAAAATACTACACTTTTATCGATCCTATAAAAATGTATAGTGCTTAATTAATATAATAGCGTTTAATTTTGTTTAATAGAGCTGTAAAGTGGCTGAAAGTGTTTAGAAGTTGTTGAAAAATAATTAATCATGATTATAAATACTGTAAATGCTGAAATTTTTTAAATAGTATTTTCAAGTACGTAGAAAAAAGGTTCAAATTTCTTGAAAGTGTTTATGTTTATTACACTTTTTCATATAGTGTCAAAAATTGCATATTAAAGTTATTGTAGTAATGATTAAAAGGGTTTTATTTTATTTAAAATATTGTAAATTATTTTACAGTAATTAAAATTAATTAGAAATGTGTCAGATTGGTTTAATTATTTAAAATATTAGAAAGTGTTTAATACATTTAATTTGTTATATAAAGTATTTAGAAGTGTTCAAAAATATTTAAAATTCCGAAAGTGTTAAAAATATAGTAATAACATATTTAAATTTTGTTAAAAAGTATTCAAAAGTTTTATTAAATAATAGTTTCTTCCTAATTTTCCATTTGTGCATAACAGTGTTAAAAATTAAATGATAAAAAAGTGTTTAAATGTTTCATAAATGTGTGGTTTACTTTCTGAATAGTGGCCAAGTGTGTGTACAAAGATTTTAATATTCTAAAAGTTTCTAAAAGTATGTAAAAGTGTATAAAAGTCTTTAACAAGGATAAAGTAAAAATATATTATAGTAAGTCAACATCTTTGAACATGGTTTAAAGTACCCTAGAGTTTTTAAAAATATTCAGTATTATTCAAAATTATTTAAAGAGTTTAATAGAGCTTACATTATTTAAAAAAATTAATTTTTCAAAATTGTTTACTATTTTTAATGTCCTTGAAAGTGTGTATTGTAAAGAATTTAAAGATGTTCAAATTGTTCAAAAACATTTTAGAATTTATTTATGTTTAAACTTATTTAAAAGTATTTTCAAGAGTTTTATGGTGTTTTAAAGTATATTAAAAAATACCAAATTTAAAAAAGATTTTTAAGTTTTTAACAGATCTTGTAATATTCAAAACTGTTTAAATGTGTTTTATAATGTTTAGGGGTAGTTTTAAGTTTAAAATATAATAGAAAAGTTTAAAAAGGTTGTAAATTGTCTAAAAATATTTAAATGTGTTAAAGTATCTACACACACTAAAAAATCTTTTATTATGTTTAAAACATGCGTAAAAATATTTAAAGAGTCAAGAAAAAAATGTTTAAATTGTTTAAAAGTGCGAAGCACTATATTGTGTTCAAATATTTGAATTTTGCTTATAATGTAGTGAATTGGTTTAAATGACTTTAGTTGTGTTCAAGAGCAATGCAAAATAATTATTTATTTTATTTATTTATTTTATTTATTTTATTTATTTTATTTATTTTATTTATTTTATTTATTTTATTTATTTCATTTATTTTATTTATTTTATTTATTTTATTTATTTTATTTATTTTATTTATTTTATTTATTTTATTTATTTTATTTATTTTATTTATTTTATTTATTTTATTTATTTTATTTATTTTATTTATTTTATTTATTTTATTTATTTTATTTATTTTGTTTATTTTTATTTATTTTATTTATTTTATTTATTTTATTTATTTTATTTATTTTATTTATTTTATTTATTTTATTTATTTTATTTATTTTATTTATTTTATTTATTTTATTTATTTTATTTATTTTATTTATTTTATTTATTTTATTTATTTTATTTATTTTATTTATTTTATTTATTTTATTTATTTTATTTATTTTATTTATTTTATTTATTTTATTTATTTTATTTATTTTATTTATTTTATTTATTTTATTTATTTTATTTATTTTATTTATTTTATTTATTTTATTTATTTTATTTATTTTATTTATTTTATTTATTTTATTTATTTTATTTATTTTATTTATTTTATTTATTTTATTTATTTTATTTATTTTATTTATTTTATTTATTTTATTTATTTTATTTATTTTATTTATTTTATTTATTTTATTTATTTTATTTATTTTATTTATTTTATTTATTTTATTTATTTTATTTATTTTATTTATTTTATTTATTTTATTTATTTTATTTATTTTATTTATTTTATTTATTTTATTTATTTTATTTATTTTATTTATTTTATTTATTTTATTTATTTTATTTATTTTATTTATTTTATTTATTTTATTTATTTTATTTATTTTATTTATTTTATTTATTTTATTTATTTTATTTATTTTATTTATTTTATTTATTTTATTTATTTTATTTATTTTATTTATTTTATTTATTTTATTTATTTTATTTATTTTATTTATTTTATTTATTTTATTTATTTTATTTATTTTATTTATTTTATTTATTTTATTTATTTTATTTATTTTATTTATTTTATTTATTTTATTTATTTTATTTATTTTATTTATTTTATTTATTTTATTTATTTTATTTATTTTATTTATTTTATTTATTCTATTTATTTTATTTATTTTATTTATTTTATTTATTTTATTTATTTTATTTATTTTATTTATTCTATTTATTTTATTTATTTTATTTATTTTATTTATTTTATTTATTTTATTTATTTTATTTATTTTATTTATTTTATTTATTTTATTTATTTTATTTATTTTATTTATTTTATTTATTTTATTTATTTTATTTATTTTATTTATTTTATTTATTTTATTTATTTTATTTATTTTATTTATTTTATTTATTTTATTTATTTTATTTATTTTATTTATTTTATTTATTTTATTTATTTTATTTATTTTATTTATTTTATTTATTTTATTTATTTTATTTATTTTATTTATTTTATTTATTTTATTTATTTTATTTATTTTATTTATTTTATTTATTTTATTTATTTTATTTATTTTATTTATTTTATTTATTTTATTTATTTTATTTATTTTATTTATTTTATTTATTTTATTTATTTTATTTATTTTATTTATTTTATTTATTTTATTTATTTTATTTATTTTATTTATTTTATTTATTTTATTTATTTTATTTATTTTATTTATTTTATTTATTTTATTTATTTTATTTATTTTATTTATTTTATTTATTTTATTTATTTTATTTATTTTATTTATTTTATTTATTTTATTTATTTTATTTATTTTATTTATTTTATTTATTTTATTTATTTTATTTATTTTATTTATTTTATTTATTTTATTTATTTTATTTATTTTATTTATTTTATTTATTTTATTTATTTTATTTATTTTATTTATTTTATTTATTTTATTTATTTTATTTATTTTATTTATTTTATTTATTTTATTTATTTTATTTATTTTATTTATTTTATTTATTTTATTTATTTTATTTATTTTATTTATTTTATTTATTTTATTTATTTTATTTATTTTATTTATTTTATTTATTTTATTTATTTTATTTATTTTATTTATTTTATTTATTTTATTTATTTTATTTATTTTATTTATTTTATTTATTTTATTTATTTTATTTATTTTATTTATTTTATTTATTTTATTTATTTTATTTATTTTATTTATTTTATTTATTTTATTTATTTTATTTATTTTATTTATTTTATTTATTTTATTTATTTTATTTATTTTATTTATTTTATTTATTTTATTTATTTTATTTATTTTATTTATTTTATTTATTTTATTTATTTTATTTATTTTATTTATTTTATTTATTTTATTTATTTTATTTATTTTATTTATTTTATTTATTTTATTTATTTTATTTATTTTATTTATTTTATTTATTTTATTTAAAATATCTAAATCTAAATAAGTGTTTAAATGTTATGTGCTGAAGTGTCAGAGAGCGTTTAATAGAGTAAATAATTATTTTAAAGTGTTATGATACTCAAAAATGTTTAAAAATATTTAGAAGTGTAAGAGAGTGTTTTAGTAGATAGAGTATATACAAGTAATAAAATAATTGTAATTGAAGGTATTTCAATACTTTTATTGAAAGTGATTATAATTGGTTTAAATTGTTTTAATGTGTTTACTCTTATATTTCAAGGTTACAAATAGTTTTAAATTATCGTTAAGTGTATAAAACTATGTAAACTTGTATTAAAATATTTCAAATGTTAATGGCAGTTTAGAACAATGGTGGCCAACATATGGTGTTTTGATGTGTAAAATGTTTAAAGTGTTTTAAATTTTATACTAGTGTTTAAAAGTGATTAAGAAGTGCTTTAAAGTGTTTAAGATTTTTAAAGTGTTCAGATATATTCAAAAGTGTTGTATAATCTTTTAAAATGATTAGTGCTTTAATATATTTTATAGTTTTAAAATAAGCATAAAAATATTAAAAAAATTAAATAGTTTAAATGTGTCTAAAAGTGCTTAAAAGCGTCTATATAAATGATTAAATTTTGTTTAAAAGTATTCAAAAGTGTTATTAAATAACAAATGTTTTATTGGTTTTACAGTGTTTTGAAAATTTTAAAATTATTTTAATTAGTTTTATGGTGCTTTAAAAAGTTTTGAAGTGACCAAAGTATTTAAAAATAATTAAAATATTTTAAATTGTCTTAATGTATTTAGAAATGGTTGTTGTCTTTAAAAGTAATTAAGCTTTTAAGTATTTTTAAGTATGATGCTCTGTAATGTTTAAAATTGTTTTAGAAGTATTTATGAGTGTTATACAAAAATGATTTAAAGTAAATTTCATGTTCTTATAATTTTTAATTTTTTTTAAATTTGTTAATGTGTGTAAATAATGTGTTTCGGTTAAAACATATTCAAGATTTTAAAGATGTTCTAAAAGTTCTTAAAAGTAAGAAAATCTTTTATAAAGTATACAGTTGAATAATTTGTTAAAAAGGTTTCAGAATGATTGTAAATTTTCAATAGTGAATAAAGATTTAAAAATAAAATTATCAAACAGTATAAAAGTGTTTAAAAATATTTACAAGCCTTTAAACATTTTTAATGACATGTTAACATGTTTGAAGTTCATTTACAGTATCGTACAGTATTCAAATATTAAATATTGAAAAATGTGTAATATTGTTTAAAGTCCTGTTGAATATTTTAAAAATTTTAAAAGTGGTTTAACGTTGAACAAATTTAAAAGATTTTAATGGAGTTGTAATTGTTAAAAAAGCTCAAAAATGTTTTAAAGTATTTCAAAGTGCAAAAAATTGTTCGAAATTTTTTGGTAACCTTTCTAAATTTTATAGGATTTTAAATATTTAAATGTTTAAATGAGTTAACTCTTAAACATTGAGTGCTTCAAAGTTTCGAATATTATTCAATACTGGAGTAAATTACTTAAAAGTGTTTAAAAGAGTATACAAGTGTGTTAATATATTTTAAATTTCTAGAGTATGTAATATATATTATATTGAAAGTTCAAATAGTGTTCAGAAATAATTTGAAGTTTTTAAAATTATTTTAAAACATTTTTAAAGGAGTTATCAAATATATAAAGTATTATCAAATATTTTAAATGTATGTATTGTGCTTTAAAATGTTTAATTGTTGAACCATTTTAAATTGTCTAAATATATAACTATTAAGTTACTTATATTTTATTCAACTTTATTTCAAATACGTAATAAATGATTTTTTTGTTAAATTCGACTTTCTTCATCAAGATTATTATTATTAAAGTTGGCTGGAACCAAAGCAGATTTCATGGGGCAGTTCTGCAAAACTGCATAGGCTTGAGTTTGAAGTACCTCGGACGCTGAATAGTCACAAACAAAATGAATGCTGTCATCGTCGCCTTCGAGGCAGTTGTCACACAGGAAATCTTGAGCAAGCTCCGATCGTTGTAAATGAAGTTTGAAAATGCCATGGCCGGTCAAAATGGTGACCGAAATTGCCATGCCGATAACATATATCTGATTTCCACTGCGTCTTTCATATTCCGTATTCATGGTCTAAAAAATATTAGTAATATTTATATAGCGCAAAATTTATTTTTATTATTATCAGTTGAGCTTTCGGAACTAACCACAAAAAAATCACCCTTTATTTACTTTTGAATAAAAGTATTAAGATGTATTCTAAAGTCTATATGTTCAAGGTGTTTAGAAATGTTTTATTCTTTAAAAATATTTGAAAGTGTTTATTAGAACTAAGAAATGCTTGTTTAAAAATATCTAAAGATTAAACTTCTAGGAGGAGCATTTTAGAGTTTATAAAATTTTTTAAAATAAGTATAAATGTGGTAAATCATTAAAAAGTGTTTAATTTAAGCACTTGAAAGTGTTTACAATAGTTTTAAATTATTGTAAAGCGTTTAAATTTAAATATTTAAAATTATTTTGAATTATTCTTATGATAAAGGTGTTTTAAAGTTATCACAACTTGATTGTTGGAACACAATTAAGCTTTATAGTTTTCTAAAATGTTTTGAAGTGTTTTACAATATTTAATATCTAAAACATATGTGTGTAAAATTGTGTAAATTTTTTGGAAAATATTTTATGAGTGCTTTAAAGTGACTAGGATTTTTCAAGTGTTCAGTATTTTAGAAAGTTTTATATTTATTTGTTAAAGTGTTTAAAAATATTTAAGAGTGTTATACATTTTAAGTAAGTACTTAAAAGTTAAAAGTCCATTAATTTTTTAATTCGGTAAACTAGTTTAAGCGTTTCGTTGTATCTAATATTTTTAAAGCAGTTTTTAAACTTTAAAACAGCATTAAGTGTGTCTTTTAACATTTATCAAACTGCTTAAAAGTTTTAAAATATTAAAATATTTTTTTTTTTGGCTATTTATTTTTAATTTATTAATTTTTTATGTTTGAATGTTGACATTTTTTAAATCACTCTAAAAACGTTTTAGAGTAGTTCCAAGTTTGAAATAATCTTTAAAAGTGTGTATAATAATTGTCTTCAAACTGTTTAATTGTATTTTACTGTGAAGAGTAAAAGTTTCTTAAAATATTTTATAGTGTTTTAATTTGCTTAAACTTAAAATATTAAAAAATGGTTTTAAAGTGTTTAACAGAGTAGTAAAAAATTTAAAATCTTTAAGATTTGTCTTTAATGTGTTATAACCAAATTAAATGTGTTTAATGTGTTATAATCAAATTTAAAGTAGTTTTAAATTTTTTAAAATTCGACCAAGTGTCAAAAAGTATTTTGAATTATACAAAAGTGCGTTAAAGTAAAAGTGTTCACAAATATTTAAAATGATTGAATCTTCTTAAATGTTTTTAAGAGTGGTTAATAGTTTTGGAACTTGTTCAAAGGTGCGTAAGTATGTTTAAATTATTTTTATTTATTTATGGATTTATGAGTATGTAAAAGTGTAAAAGTGTACAGAAGTATTTTCAAGCCTTTACTAATGATTAAATTTATTTTAGTGTTGCTAAAACTATGTAAAAAATGTAAATGTGTTAAAAAAAGTTTAGTAATGTTCAGAAATGTTTTATTTCACTGTAAATTATTTAAAAGTGTCGAAAAAGTGTCTAAAATTAATTGTATTTTAATGCTTTAGTAAGTGTTTTCGATAATCAAATTGTTTTAAAATGTTTAAAAGTGTTTTAATTAATTTAAGAATATTTAAAAAGTGTTTGAAAGTGCTGTAAGTGTTTAAATTTATTTAAACAATTTAAAGTTGGTTAAAAATGTGATAAAATGTATTAAAGAATTAAAGGCTTAATTTATTATTTTAATTGTGTTATATAGATGTTTAATATGTTAAATATTTTATAATGTTTTAAAATGTTTAAAAGAGCATAAAAGTATTTAAGTAAGTATTTAAAAAAATTATTTTTCTTTCTTTTACTAATTATTCTGCATTAGTGGTTTACATTGCGACGAGTGTTTAAAGTGTTGTTCTTTCTGTACTCTTTAAAAGTATTCTTAATCCTTTTCCGAAATAGATACTTATTTAATATTTACTAACTTATTTCCCGATATCTAAGTATGCGGTGTGATAAGTACGCATATCAATCCGAACTGATTTTACTTATTTTACTTACGAACTGCACTTATTTGCTGTGAAGTTCCAAAACAATGAGTTTTGGTTTATTACGTATAAAAATAAAAATTGACACGCTGATCACTACTAGATTCACGGCAAAACCTGCGATTCAAATAAGTAACCTCACGAGCATACTTATTTGTTAAAGTAAGTCCCCACAAATAAGTACTCGTTTCGGGGAGAGCATTGATTGATTCAGAGTGCAAAGTAGTTTGAGATAATTTAAAAGTCTCCAGTATTAAAAAACTTAATTAAATAACTTAAATTAATTTTTAAAATTGTTTAAATGTGTTTTAGAGTGATTAATTCTTTTAAATACAGTTCAAAAGTGTGTAAAATGATTTAAATTGTTTTAAAGTCTATGTTTATACACGTGTTTGAATGATTTATTTATATTCAAAAGTACTTGCAACTACGTATTTTAAAGTATTCAACAGTTCATATATAATGAAAATTGTTTAAAATTGTAAAGAGTTTAAAATTATTTAAAAGCGTTATGAATTATAAAATAATTATTTTAAATGTCTAAAAGAATTGTAAATATTTTAAACTTTTTAATGTGTTAATCAATTTTTTAAATTTTTATTAAAGTTAAGTGTATAAAAATTAAGCTGTGTATTGTAAATGTTATTTAGTCACAAAGTTTGGCAGTATGAAGTTCAATGAGACGTAACAAACAATTGTCTAATTTAAATTGCCTATAACAATTTCAATTGACTATTCAATTAATTTTGCAAAAATATTTACCAACGGTTTCTAATTTAAAGTATAAAATCTTCGTTCCAGTGACCGAATATGTAAACTAAGTAACGTATATACATCAATACTCACACATTAAGTTTTATATGCAAAAAAAATCTTCCACATATGTATATAAATCCTAAGTAGAGCCTTCATATGTATGTGTAGAAAACTTAATTAAGATAAAATTAGAAATAATACAATATCTTTAACAATTTGACATTTCAATTTTGTGCTTAATAATCAAACTGCGGTTAAAAGCAAATGGGGGTTATCACGCTACAAAAAACAATAAACAAACATTTTTGGCGCCACATATATGTTTTTCCATCTGAATAAATTCATTATATCAATTCATTTCAATAATTTCCATTTCATCAACAACTGTATCAAAACAAAAGAAAAAAAAATAATAAGAAAATTCGGTTATCACATGATGAAAATCAGTAAAATTTTCGTTTTATATATTTTATTTTATTAGGATTACGTCGCCTATCTCGAATCCCGTGAAAATCCCAAACATTTTCGATTTTTTTTGGCTTCATTTTGTTTAGCTTCGTGGAAAATAAAGTAAAAAAAAAACATAAAGTTTTCATCAATTCAAACAAATACAACTTTTTGAGATAAAAATCTTTGTGATAACAACGAAGACATAGCAACAATAACAACAAGTAAAACTGAGCTCATTGGATTGAGAGCCGAAAACTTTTCATCTTAATCATAATTTTCTTATGAACAAAAAAAAATTGTTGTTGCTACATATAACAATAATAATAATAACAATATAAGCACCATATTGTACAGTTATCCAATCACCAAAATTATCTTGCTGTGAAAGAATATAAAAGGAATAAAAAAATGTTGGGAAGCAAAACGAAAAACTTTAATCTTTTTTTTATTTCTTGAATTTTTTGCAACAAGAAAATTCTAGAGGTTCTATTGTCTCTCAAAAACAAAACTGGCAAAAGAAAAATGAGACGTGAAACAAAAGAAGAAAAAATTTAAGTTATGTAACTTAATTTAAGTACACGAGTATACAAACACATAGCAAACAAAGTTTTATTTATCTAAATGAATTATTTGTATTTATAGTTAGCTAACGAATATACAGGGTCGAATGTGACTATAATCATATATTATGATTGATGCACGTAGATGTCGGATAAGATTGAACTCTTGTTTTGGAAGATTGCTTTCCTCTTCCTTTTGTACCTCAAACCGACCTATAAATCTCTACCGTAAACTAAACAACCACAAACACTGGTCAACAGTTGTATCCTAGGTGCACTAAGCTTGTAGGCTAGACGAGAAATTGGTTATACGGATAATTGGAACAAAAATAATGGTAGTGTCGTTTCTAACAATTAACAATTAATTTTACTCATGAAAGTAAAAATATTTTTTTTCCTTATGGGAATCTGGTTCTGACGATACTGCACTCATTAGAATTTTTGTGGTAAAAACGATCAAAGTTATAAATTTTGAGAAAAAACGGCATACGTAATTCGATATAAATAAACACGATAATTTGACCATAAATTTTCACCATATGGACAACAAATCATAGAATACAACCACTGCTAATGGAACTTATTCAGTACATTCTTAGCGTTTGAGTGGTTTACTTTTAAATGACATAGTGACATACAATTTATTCAGTACACTAAGTCTTTGAGTGATTTACATATAACGAACAATAACAAGATATCGCAGATTTTGTACCAAAATGTCACTACTCTCGATGCATGTGAAGATACTGCTAAAGTTGTATGTAAAGCAGTGTGAAGTTTTTATTAAACTATGCTAAACGTGTACATGTGTTGGTGTGTATCAAAATAATACCTGTCTAAAGCGGAAAAAAGATAACTTCAAATTTATTAACATTATTTGAAATATTTGGCAGTTAACTTTAAAAAAACCGAAAGAAATTATAATTTGGAATACTGGGGTTAATAAAAGTTCTAAAAATAAGTTCTAAACACACTATTCGCTCAATTACGTGGGATGAATTATTAAAATCAAATGAGATAAAATGGGTGGGGTACTAGACAAAAATAATACGAAGCTCTAAAGGCAGGGAATTCCCTCTTATTTAAAATTAGAAACAAATTTAATGATAATTCTTAGGGCTACAATAGATATCCATAGAGACCTAAACACAACCTGAGCTATACGAATTATTAATTCGGGTTCACGTTAGTTAGAAAAATAAATAAAGGCATCCTCATCTAGAGGTGTTTTTGGGGAATTTTGTATTATAACCGAATATATTAAAAATTCTTGAACCAACTTAAATATCCGTAGGGAATTGAAAACCATGTCAGTTAGAAAATATATTCATTTGCTTCCCATCCAGGGGAGCGGACATTTAATAAAATTTTGTATTATGGCCAAATATAATAAAAATTCTTAAGTCAACTGAGATATCACCAGAGATCTTAACACAACCTTATGTGTATGGGATGTTAGTAGAGAACCATTGTTATTAGAAGAGATATTCGAGAGCTCCCCATCCAAGGGTAGATCACTTTATAGAATTGTCTATTATAACCAAATAAAAGAGATATCCTTAAATATCTTAACACAACCTCAGGTATATGGAGTATTAGTTGGGAATCATGTCAATTACAAAAAATTATCGGATGCCCCCCATCCAGGAGTCGAAACAGTTTAGAGGATTTTGTATTATGACCAAATATAATAAAAATTCTTAAACCAACTGAGATATTCCAAGAGATTTTATATTTATATATAAATTGTTATATTTGGTCATAATACTAAATTGTATGAATTGTTTCCTCCCCTGGATGGGGAGCCCCTGAATATTTATTCTAATAAAAATGGTCCGCTACTAACACTCCATATAAGTGTGTTAAGATCTCTGGGGATATCTCAGTTGGCCTAATAATTTTTATTATATTTGGTCATAATAATAAATTTTATTAAATGTCCCCTCCTCTGAATGGGGAGCAACTGAATATTTTTCTAACTGATATTGTCTCCAACTGCACCCCATATACCTGAAGTTGTGTAAAGATCTCTAAGGATATTTCAGTTGGTTTAAAAAATTTTGTTATATTCAGTTATAATACAAAATCCTCTAAACTGTTTCCACCATCCACTGGGGATGTCTCAGTTGGCCAAAGAATTTTTGTTGGATTTGGTCATAATACTAAATTGTATAAATTGACCCCACCGCTAATGTCTAGCTTCTGATTATTTTACCTAACTAACATGGATTCCAATAACACCCCATACATCTGAGGTTTTGTTAAGATCTCTAGGGATACCTCATTTTCAAAAATTCTTAAAAAATTGTTTTATCTACTAAAGGGTGATCCAATAAGAGCTTCAGGATGTTTTTTGAAATAAAACGCATTCAAATCAATTTAATAATCAAAAATTGTATTTGTGACGTTAGATCGGTTTATGACATTTAATGTTTGAAAATAATTTCTTTTAAATGTGGTCCGCGACTCACTCTTAGATGATCCATTCTATGGATCCAATTTTGAGCATTTCGGCCGATATTTCGTTAATTACGCGTATTATGTTCGCTTTTCATGCAGGAATCGATTGTTGTTTATCGATATAAACAAGTGATTTCAGATACCCCCATCAAAAGTAATCTAACGGCGTTAGATCACAAGCTCTTGGAGGCCAATTTAGGGTCCGTTTCTGTACCAACGTCCATAACGTTCCAATCTCGGTTTCTGTTTGTTTTTCGATTTGGGCTTCGATAAAGCTGCTAGCTTTAAATTAAGTCACCTAAAGCTTGGTCAAGGATGAGTGGAGTCCAAAATATTGTAAAGGGTTATTAGATCTATGTGTGTGTATGTCAATAGATCTTTTTTGCGTGTTAATTTCGGTTTTGGTCCGATTTTCGATTTAGGTTCTTCTAACTTTGTGGTGGAGAAACCTAATGATTTTTCTAGAACGAACGAACTCAGACCATTCCTCCAAACAGATAGTTGTACCTTGCATGTGATCTTAAGCATATTTCTGACAGCGCTTTAATCTTCTTTTTTATTAAGACTGCCGCCGTGTGTTTTTCCATCCGGATGTTTGGTGTCATAAACGGAACAGACGGAATATTAAAAAATTTTGTTTTGTGAAGTGTGTTTCGGATGTTAACATGATGTCTATATTTTGTTCGATAAGAAAGGTTTGTAGTCCAGGTCCAAATAGCTATTTTTAGAACTGTCATTTTTGATTTTTGACTATAATTTGCATACGCGTATTCATATTTTGCATAATCATGCTCATTTGTCTATCCACCATCATCGTGAAACTTTGGATGGTCTCGGCTAGTTTACTTACCCTGGTAAAAATGTTTAGGTCACCTTTTAGGATATTTTGCAAAAGAAACACCTGGCAAAACTGCTAGTAAACCTCTCCAAGTTATCATTTTGTGTGTTCATTCATTACGAGATTTGTCACACTGTTTGGAGTCGTAAAGTTCACCTCAACTAACACAAACTTAATTTAAGATACAGTATGCTTTCGTGTGTCCGTACTCCTGGCACTTTATGCATTGAACTGGTCTGGCCTCTTCTAAGCTTCTTCAATTACTATTTTGTGGTGTAGCAAATATTTTAGGTTGTAAATCTTGTGGAATTCTTCTTCCTCTGGCTCTAGTTCCAAACGGAACATTGGTTGGGGTACCTTCTCACGGTTTACTATATTACCAATAGATATGGCATGGAAACCTTCCGCAGCAAGTGCAGCTTGTATCAGTCAGCCCTATTGAACGTTTTAGCTGGTATGTGTAATATTTTTTACCAACCTCGACAAAGTGTTTAACTAGGGCTCTGAAGCCATCGATTTCGAAGCATTGAATCTTTGTTTGGTTTATGTTACCTCTTTTGAGCGGGGCAATATACAATTTAGAATCAGTTAATGTTGCGATTTTATTGACCAGTTCATTATTATAGATGATTGCCTTAAATAAATTGGAGGCGGTTTCTCAGTTTTCAATTTCGTCACTATATTGAGGTCAGCGACCTCTAAACTAGAGAATCGGTTGTCAGGGGGTATTTGGTTTAGATCTAGATCAGTCCGTCTCATTTTGCTCCTGCCAGCAAACTGGGCAGATTTCGGGCTATGTTTTCTTTTAGATTGAACAGTGATATACATTTGATATTTTTTTCAAACTAATTTTTTCTTCGCTATTTTGATTTTTTTCTGTCGAAGGAGCACTTTTATTCTCTGCCATTCGAATAGGTCAGAAAATTTTCTGTCAATGTTATGAATGATGATGAAAATCATCATGTTTACCAAAATTTAAAACTTCTTCATTTTCAATTTTACTCTCAATTGGAAATTTTGGTATTTTCTCCAATAGGTTTTTTACACACAATTGACATTCCCAAATAAGCAACGAACCCGATTTATTGTAAAAACAATCAAATAACAAAAATCCTTTGGATATTTACAGGGTCAGGTTTATACATTTGGATAGCTCAAAGATTCGACTTTTGATAGTGCCGAACAGGGTTCAGTTGTGATGATATTTACTGGATCAGTCAAATCCCTATGAGGATAATGAACGGGATTTAATTATGATGATTTTTAACTTGTCCAGAAACTTTTTTACGTTTACTGTTACATCGTCCATCCCAGAAATGTTGACGGGACCTCTTTCATATATTCGAATAGGTCGAAAATTGCCTATCAGTATTGTCAGAACGGGACACAAATGATGATTTTGGGCTTTACATTTGTTAATTTATTAGAGCGGATACATAGGGGTATTTACATATGGAACATATAGCTGATATCCGGCGTGCGCTGCATCGCGGTTGAATTAAATAATTTTTTTTGTAGGTTTGCATATTTTTTTATTGAATGAACATATATTTGAATGATTACTATCATCTATTGGATTGCTCTTGGGTAAACAATATTTTTGATTTTGCTATTTGGTGCGTACATAAAGAAGTTGGCAGGTTTTCAGACGCGTGAACAAACCACGTATAGCTGTCCATGTGTGAAGCAGGGATTTCGTAGATTCAATCCACAAACTTTAAGCGGCTATCCTTGTGCTTTATTAATGGTTATTTCAAATGCGAGTCGCACTGGAAATAGTAATCTATTAAACTCGAATGGCATATCGGTCAGTATCATTGGTATTCGTGGTAATCAGACATGTTCTCGTTTAAATTTGCCTTTCAATATTGTTGCTTCGATAACGTTATTCATCAATGGTTTGACTGCAAGTTTGATGACATTGCACAGTCGTGGCGGTTCGATATTTCGAAGCATTTTGTCAAAGAACATATGATTTGAGACATGCATTTAGTCATCGGCTGGTGTGGAATGTGGCATAACTGGTCGAGTCTAACGAAAAACACCAACCAGCAAAATGAGCACACCTCCGAATAGCTGTATTACCTTTTAAATCTTGGAGCGTGGACCATTGTGCATTCATCTCATACTATTAGTTTATATGTTTGCAAAACTTTTCCCATTCCTGAATTCTTTTTTGTATTGTATATGGGTGTCTCAGTAAGTTGCATTTCTACCTCCATTCAAAAGAGCTGCTGCAACGTCAGAAGATGTGTCGGCCAATGCAATGCTATTTTGTGAGCGAATGGTCGCCAAAATCAACTATAACATAAATGTCTTGCCTGTTCCACCGGGAGTATTGAGGAAAAACAACCCGCCAATTTCTTGTGAAATCGCATTCTTGATGCGGTTATATGCATTGCGGTTTGTATCATCACTTTTGGCAGATTTGTTTGAATTAATGCTATTGGAGAAAATACCAAAATTTTCAATTGAGAATAAAATTGAAAATGAAGAAGTTGTAAATTTTGGTAAACATGATGATTTTCATCATCATTCATAACATTGATAGCAAATTTTTTGACCTATTCGAATATATGAAAGAGGTCCCGTCAACATTCCTGGGATGGGCGATTCATAATATTTTACTAACATAATTTTCTTAAAATACAGATTCCAGCTACCTCTGATGATTGGAAAAAAATATCCAACGAATTTGAAAGAAAATCTGGTTTTCCTCATTGTTTAGGCGCCATTGATGGCAAGCATATAAATATTAGAAAACCAGCGAAATCTGGTTCCTACTATTTTAATTATAAAAAACAGTTTAGTATTGTTCTTACGGATATTGTCAATGCCGATAGCGAATTTATAATGATTGGTTTAGGAGCAAATGGTAGGATATCAGACGGTGGTGTATTTAATAATACAAAATTTTACCAAAA
Source organism: Nephrotoma guestfalica (assembly GCA_963691935.1). Lineage (NCBI taxonomy): Eukaryota > Metazoa > Arthropoda > Insecta > Diptera > Tipulidae > Nephrotoma > Nephrotoma guestfalica. The sequence goes on along the minus strand of OY829914.1, from coordinate 273,789,969 downwards.
ATTACTAAACCAAGAATTAAATATTCCTGAACCTGAAACTGTGGATTCTACGGGCCGGAAGTTATCTTACATTCTAATAGGCGATGATGACTTTGCCCTGGGAGAGAACTTACTGAAACCATTCAGTGGTAATCATCTGATAAAAGAACAGGAACTTTTTAACAAAAAATTGAGTTCTGCGAGAGTAAAACTAGACAATGAATTTGGCATTTTGGCTGCTAGATTTAGAGTTCTTTTAGCAACTATTGCTCTTTCTCCTGAAAAAGTTACGAAGATTGTGATAGCTTGTTGCTATTTAAATAATTTTTTAAAAAAGAGTAGAGGCGTTTTATACTCTAGAAATGAATCGGGAGGAACGTTTCGGCTTTCAGAAACATTATTGCAAATGCAACCAACAGCATCAAGAAACTCATCATCACAAGCTAAGCTCGTGAGAAACGATTTCTGCGAAATTGTCAATCGTTTGCATAGCACCGAATAAATGTTTGTAATTATTTGTACTTTTTTTATATTCATAAAAATAAACAGTTTTAAACATAGAAAAGGCAATAATATTTTTATTAAAATTTTTTATGAGTATTGGTTGTCATTAAAAAGATCTTTAAAAGTTATATGATTTGGATTTTGTGATGACCTAGAAATATTAAAATTAACAGGAACAATTTCCTCAACAACGATGTGATTTGATGTATAAGGTTTTACACATCTAGAGTCATCAGTTCGTGAAGAATTACTGGTACTTGGTAGTGAGTTTGATGCATAAATTGTTGAGCATCTAGGGTCAGCATGCGAAAAACTACTGGTACTAGGCAATTGATTTGATGTATACGGTGTTGAACATCTAGAATCAGCGCGTGATGAACTACTAGAACTGGGCAATGGAGAAACTGTGTTAAGTGCCATCTCGTTTAATTGTCCCATTATTAAAATTTCATCTATGGCTTTTTGGCATAAAGTTTCTGTCTATCATTCAGTTTTTTAAAAGATGTTGCCCATCCTTCAGTAAATATTTCTGACTCATCTTTTTTAGTTTTAAGTCGAACTAAATGATCGACAGCTGTTTCCAAAAATTCGTCCCGAATATTTTTATTTCGACATATTTTTTTGGAAACTGGGAGGGTTGTTTCAAGCTAAAATAGAAATTTAACAGTAATGTGAAATATCTTTAAAATGTATATCTTACTTCAATTTCCTCTACATCATCATCAGTATTCAATGATGGGACGTATACATCATCCTCACCAGCTCCAGATTTCTCACTTTTTATAACCTTATTAAGTTCGCGGCGATAGCAGCTTCTTATGTTGTTTATTACCCAAGTGAAATATGTCCCAAAAAATCCCAAATTTGTTGCATGCAATAAACGTTGCACAATCAATAGGTTTTCGCAACAAGTCTAATTTAATATATAGGTCCAACAAATTTCAAAAAATTTTGTAGGTTTTCTGGAATGCTTAAGACATGGTCTATTAATAGGCCCAACAAATTTCAAAGATCAACATCTTAGTAAGTTTTCTGGAATACTTATGATAGGTTCACTTAACGGGACAAATGAATAGAACGATTTCTGGGGTCGGCGATATAAATAACGGGTCTTTTACAAAGGGGTTGTTGCAACAAATTTCAATTAACAAATTTGTTCAACAAATTTCAAAAGATTGACATGTAAGTATGTTTTCTAGAACATACTTACGAACACACTTTCGTTACGTTCTCTTAACGGAACAAATGAATCGAACGATTCCTGGGGTCGGCGATATAAGTAACGGGTCTTTTGCAATGGGATGTTGCAACAAATTTCAATTAACAAATTTGTTCAACAAATTTCAAAAGATTGACATGTGGGTAGGCTTTCTAGAATGCTCATGTTACGTTCTCTTAACGGGACAAATGAATCGAACGATTTCTGGGGTCGGCGATATAAGTAACGGGTCTTATACAATGGGATGTTGCAACAAATTTCAATTAACAAATTTGTTCAACAAATTTCAAAAGATTGACATGTGGGTAGGCTTTCTAGAATGCTCATGTTACGTTCTCTTAACGGGACAAATGAATCGAACGATTCCTGGGGTCGGCGATACTAATAACGGGTCTTTTACAATGGGATGTTGCAACAAATTTCAATTAACAAATTTGTTCAACAAATTTCAAAAGATTGACATGTGGGTAGGCTTTCTAGCATGCTCATGCTACGTTCTCTTAACGGGACAAACAAATCGAACGATTCCTGAGGTCGGCGATACTAATAACGGGTCTTTTACAATGGGATGTTGCAACAAATTTCAATTAACAAATTTGTTCAACAAATTTCAAAAGATTGACATGTGGGTAGGCTTTCTAGAATGCTCATGTTACGTTCTCTTAACGGGACAAATGAATCGAACGATTCCTGGGGTCGGCGATATAAGTAACGGGTCTTTTGCAATGGGATGTTGCAACAAATTTCAGTTAACAAATTTGTTCAACAAATTTCAAAAGATTGACATGTGGGTAGGCTTTCTAGAATGCTCATGTTACGTTCTCTTAACGGGACAAATGAATCGAACGATTTCTGGGGTCGGCGATACTAATAACGGGTCTTTTACAATGGGATGCTGCAACAAATTTGAATTAACAAATTTGTTCAACAAATTTCAAAAGATTGACATGTGGGTATGCTTTCTAGCATGCTCATGCTACGTTCTCTTAACGGGACAAACAAATCGAACGATTCTTGGGGTCGGCGATACTAATAACGGGTTTGAATTAACAAATTTGTTCAACAAATTTCAAAAGATTGACATGTGGGTAGGCTTTCTAGAATGCTCATGTTACGTTCTCTTAACGGGACAAATGAATCGAACGATTTCTGGGGTCGGCGATACTAATAACGGGTCTTTTACAATGGGATGCTGCAACAAATTTGAATTAACAAATCTGTTCAACAAATTTCAAAAGATTGACATGTGGGTATGCTTTCTAGCATGCTCATGCTACGTTCTCTTAACGGGACAAACAAATCGAACGATTCTTGGGGTCGGCGATACTAATAACGGGTCTTTTACAATGGGATGTTGCAACAAATTTCAATTAACAAATTTGTTCAACAAATTTCAAAAGATTGACATGTGGGTAGATTTTCTATAACGCTCGTGATACGTTCTCTTAACGGGACAAATGGATCGAACGATTCCTGGGGGTCGGCGATACTAATAACGGGCTCTATACATAGAGAAATTTCTGTTCAACGAATTTCAAAATTTTGCATTTAGATAAGTTTTCTTGCTAATACTGCTAAACTAATGATGATACAGGATGCACTCCTCCCCATTGACCAGGTTGTAAATAGAACGTATCACGAGCGTTCTAGAAAACCTACCCACATGTCAATCATTTGAAATTTGTTGAACATATTTGTTAATTGAAATTTGTTGCAACATCCCATTGTAAAAGGCCCGTTATTAATATCGCCGACCCCAGGAATCGTTCGACTCAGTTATCTCGTTAAGAGAACGTATCACGAGCATTCTAGAAAGCCTACCCACAGGTCAATCTTTTGAAATTTGTTGAAAAAAATTGTTAATTGAAATTTGTTGCAACATCCCATTGCAAAAGACCCGTTACTTATATCGCCGACCCCAGGAATCGTTCGATTCATTTGTCCCGTTAAGAGAACGTATCACGAGCATTCTAGAAAGTCTCTCCACATGTCAATCTTTTGAAATTTGTTGAACAAATTTGTTAATTCAAATTTGTTGCAACATCCGATTGCAAAAGACCCGTTATTAGTATCGCCGACCCCAGGATTCGTTCGACTCGCGCTGAAAACCTATCATTTAATTTTATTTCAAATCAATACATATATTTTTTGAGATTTCTGTGTAACATTTGTTGTATGCAACAAATTTGGGATTTTTTTTGGGGCGTATTTCACACGCATTGTTTATTTTATTCTTTAAACTTGAAATTGTAGCCTCACTATCTAAGTTTTTATATATGGTTAACAATTTCTCCCATGCTTTTTGCTTTTTATCTTTATTTTTGTACACAGAACTTTTAACTTTCCATAATTCTGGACATTGTTCGAATTCTTCGGAAAAGTCTCTCCACAACTGATTATTAACTACAGCCATTTCAATTAAAGAAACTTATTCTTTTTTAATAAAATATTTAGCTCGTTTTATGTGGTTTAGTTATAATCTTCGTCAATAACGGTATTAAAATTCCCAATAAACATAAAATGTCATTTAAGTTGTACGAGTACAACTTGTCCACACACATTGCAACTTGGTCGTACAACCACTGACTCCGCCTATAAAAATCAAAATTTTTTGATTTCAAAATGGTTGTACAACTGCCCTACAAACGATACAACTTGACTAGTCTGCAGACCAGTTGTACAACCAAGTTGCACCGTGTATGGGCAGCTTTATAGTACGACGAAACTACCTGCAAGCTAAAGGTAAAACTGAGATTTAGTACGATATGTTATTTTGTGGAATTTCGCCCCGGGTGATAAAGTATGATTAGCCAAGGAAACAGAAGTTGGAATATTTGCCACTGCTTCGTTAAGGCCACATGAAGTGAAGAAGAAATTATACCACAATCATTATTTTTTTTAATTGAAAACTAAGTTTTATTTTACTACTGCTAGTGATATTATGCTACATAACTAATCCTGAATCTGTTTCTTAAATTTTCCACATTACTCAAAACAATTAAAATCAATTTTTATGATTTTAATTTACTTTTACCAAATAAAATTTTCCAGTCTTCGCATTTCTTCTATATCTAAAGTCCAACAAAAAAGTTTTCCAAAAACAGAAAAAACCCCATGTTAACATCTCCATTATAAATGTTTGTGATTTTTACCGAAAAACCAATTACAAAAAATAATGTTTTATGTTCAAATTTTACTATCTTGATTTATAAAATGAGTATTAGAGTCTCCACATATTGACTTTGGTTTTCTGGTTGTCTATGAGTCGTGCATTGATATACTCGGTAGTACCAACACAAAACTAAACGAATGGCTAATTTTTATTGACACAAAAATTAATGAGCCCATCCTAGATAGTTATTGTGTAGTCTTTCGTATTCTACTTGCTAGTACACAATAAAAATATATTATATGTTAGTATACTACAGTAGTAGTTTTAGAATAGTTAGTATACATGATACAAACTATAAAAATTATGTTATTTGGGTTTTCTGCCGTTCGCATGTACAATACGAAATCCATAAAAATAAATGTCCATAAATTTAAACTGGAAAATAACTTAACATTTTATGTCTTAATATTTTCCAATTTTTTTTTTTGGTTTTCTGCCCCTCACAACACAACGATAATAATCACAGAAAACTGAAAATGTTCATTTTCTGCTTGTTCTTTTTGTGCTGCTCTTGTTATTTGCTATTATTATTGTTGTTGTTGTTGTTATGAAAAATTGGATAAACAATTGGAACATTTTGATGAAAATAAATATGTCGTAAAAATATACAGTCGATCAGAATAAAATTTTATACGTTTTTCGTAAGACATAATTATTACCAAGTTTTATGGCAACCGTATCAAAACCGAAAATTTCAAATCAATAGCAAAATATAAATTTTTTATTGATTTCCATCAATATTTTGTACACAAACCGATACTACAGTTTATGTCTGTTTTTCACGATTTATATTCGTCGTTTTCAGTTCGTCTGATAAAGTAAATAACTTAGCTGCACAACCAAAACATAGATAAAAAAAAGGTAATATAAAGTTGATGTATGTATGTAAAATATATGTTGGATATATGCTCAGATGATGGCAGAACATAAAGTTTTCTCGGCGCCACAAGACTTTGTCCGAAACATTTTTTATTGCAGTTTGGACAGTTTATTGCGATTTTCGAGGGGTTATTTAGATTATTAAAAAAAACACAAATAGCTTGTTTTTCACATGATTATTTGACCGGAAATGAAAAACAAAATGTGCCCCAATTATTGTTTGATTTATTTCGTTATTTGCCAGATATAATGTCACTGTGGCTTTAAATATTTTTTGATGTACGGAAAACTACATCAGTGGCACTACTCTGGTAATTCCCCGGGAATAAGGAATGGGGGGCAGAATTTACAAATAATTTTTATTTAAATTATTTATTTCTGACATACTAAGGTAAAAGCTTTTTAAAACAAAATAAAATGTCAATTTCGCCATGGAGAAATTATTGCAAATTTACATCAAACTTTTATTCACAGTAGGCAAGAAAAAACTGATTTATACCTATATAAAAGCTATGTAAATTCTTTCTGCAATTCACTATTCCAGGGAATTACCAGAATCATGCTACAATATGGCACTATTCTATAAATATTTTCGAAACAAAATTAAATCTGGAATTTTTTTCCTTTTTAAAAATTTGAAACTTTGTTTCGAAAATATTTACACCAAACTAGATCCATCAGTAGGCCAGAAACATACCACTTATGAAAACCTGCTATAAAAATGTGGTTGAAAAATGATTTGTGTAAAAAACTAGTAGCATTGTAGTGTTTTAAAATTTATTAAAAGTAAAAAATGACATTTGTGTTCTATTTGTCGCTAGAAATTAATTTGGTTAAGAAAATTTGAAAAATGCGTCAAAAGTATTTCTAATGGCCGATTATCAAATGTTAAATGTGTAAACTGACCAACTCTATTTCATATAAGTACGGAGTTCTCTGAAGAAGAGTTTTCAAACCAAATGGTTTTGCCATGGTTGTGCACAAGTACCACCTACAGGTACATCAAAAATGGAAATAAACAATTTTGAATTGAAATTAAAGATTTAAGTGCTCGTTGAATTATTTCACTAGGAATGTTCTCGATCTATCGCTTTATCAATATTTTTAGTTGCGCAGTATTGTTAACTTTAGATTTTGCCAATTGTGACTTTAAGTAGCCCCACAAGAAATAATGACAGGATGCCAAGTCGGGTGATAAGAGGGTTCATAAATTTGAATGAATAAATGATTCATTATTTTGTTGGAGAAATGCAAGAGTTTTCTGGTTTATTTCTTGGGATATCCCTAAGAATACCATGAAACGTTTCGGATGAGACGTTTTTGTGAAGGGAACTAATTCCGCTTTAGTTTGCCCGCGACTCAAATATTGCACACTTCTTTGGCCATTGGCATTCTCTAAATAAAACCAAGCTTCGCCAACTAAAATATATTTCTTCCATTTATTGCCTTTCAGAAGTCGGTAATGGTCCAGCGGGGTGACGGCCTTTTTTCGGAAACAATTTATAGTGTTTTAGTCTAACGTGAACATTTTACCGTAGAACAGTTTACATAATTTATCCTGTGGACAATTTATCGTATGCCAGTTTATCCTAGTTTGTAAAATTGACCGTATAACAAAGTATGTGTAAATAAAAAATTAAATTGTCTTCGGTTTATAAAATTATATTGAATTCGGCCTTTATTTGATCGATTAAAATGGGATTGAATATGTTGGGTGGAATTGAGATTCTGAAATGATTTTTGGAAGAAGTTCTGGATGGCCACCTGCGACGAAACTCGGCCATTTCTTAATCGACATTGATGGGATTTTGTATTTTGAATGGAAATGGAATTCTAAAACAGTTTTTGTAAGATGTTCTGGAATATGGCCATCTAGGTTGGAACTCGGTCTTTTCTAAACCGATTATGTTGGGATTAGGTATGTGGGATGGGATTGAAATTCTTAAATGATTTTTGGAAGAAGCTCTAAAATATGGCCACCTACGACCGAACTCGGCCATTTCTTAACCGATATTGATGAGGTTTTGTATTTCGAAGTTCTTGAATGTGGTCATCTGGGACGGAACTGGATAATTTCTTTATTATGGGATTGAGTATGTTGGATGGAAATGGGATTCTTACATGATTTTTGAAGTTGTGGAATACAGTCATGTGGGGCGGAACTCGGTAATTTCTTAATCGATTATGATGAAACTTGATATGGTGAATGACGTTTGTTAGAATTTTTGGAATATGGCCACCCGGAACTCGATCATTTCTTAACTAATTTTGACGGGATTTTCTATTTTAGAAGGAAAAGGGATTCTAAAACAGTTTTTGGAAAATGTTCTGGAATATGGCAATCTAGGAAGGAACTCTGTAATTTCGAAACATCGGTAGATTGAGTATCTGGGATGGAAATGGATTCTTAAATGATTTTTGGAAGAAGTTGTGGAATTTGGCCATCTGAGACGGCACTCGGCCTTTTCTTAACCTATATTGATGGAATTTTGTATTTTCAATGGAAGTGGGATTCTATTAAGATTTTTGTGAGAAGTTCTTTCATATAGCCATCTGGGACGGAACTCGGTAATTTCTTAACTGATTATAATGGGATTGAAAACGTACGGATGGAAATAGGGTTCTTAAATGATTTTTGGAAGAAGTTTTGGAATGTTATCACTGATCTCCGACCTTATCACTGATCTCCGACGAAATCAAGAAATGCTTGAATTAGTATTATCGAAATATTCGCAGTTAACATGATTATGAAGTGCTTCAATAATCTAATGGACAGTTTGAACGTACATGATGATAAACGGGTTATTGAACGTTGTATATATGTAGATGATAGACGTTTTAGGCAACTACTTGGCACAACGTTTTTTACTGATATATATAGTTCTAATGAAATGTCATTTATGAATGCGTTTATATAGGAAATACGTGCTTGCAGCCAACGGATTGTAGAACTTCGCTTGAAGAATGGTTCATGTCCCTTTGTTGTTTAAAAATATAACGTACGGAGTTCGAACTGATGATGCCGCGATATACCTCGTGAGCGCCTCTGATTTGAACATTTAAATCATCCAGTAATATTTTGACGCTGTATTGTAGTATTTTGTGCGTAGTGCGTTTCTGTTTATAATCGACGAAGCTATCGGAAATTTCTCCTGTAGTGCCAAAATATCAAGTTTTTATTGAAATGTTTGTTTCGTTTTTTGTACGTTATTAAAAATGAGAATATTTGATAGCAATCGCATTGTATTTCGCAAATTCTTTATTTTTGCAAAATTGTAAGATTTTCAGTTCTATATCATCAATGTATTTAAATTATATTTGAAGGCAAAATGAGGTCGAAAATTCCTTGATTAATACGCTCACTAGCTAACTCTAAATGAATAAGGTGGTCTAATGAAAACGATTCAAGATAAATTCTGTTTCTGGTTATTGACACTACATTTCAAAGCAAGTTATTGATACCACGAAACCAATACCTCATCAGCTTCTGCTCTCCAGGTTAGGGGCGACGTAAGCAGGCATCTATATTCGACTCGTGATGTAATCAAGTTTCTGGCAAGACTAGGTTCCTTAATATCTATCACCAGTCGGGTCCAGCTGGCAATATTCCATTACTTCTTCCAAAAATCATTTATGAATCCCATTTCCGTCCAACTTACAAAATATTATCAATATTGGTTAAGAAATTACCGAGTTCCGCCCCATGTGGCCATATTCCAAAACTTCTTCTAAAAATCATTGTATTATGTTGAACTTCTTCCAAAAATCATTTGAGAATCGCATTTCCATCCAACATACCCAATCTCATGATAATCGGTTAAGAAATGGCCAAGTTCCTTCCCAGGTGGCTATAATTCAGAACATCTTCTAAAAATCACTTAAGAATATTATTTCCCTCCAACATACCCAATCCCGTCATAATTGCTTAAGAAATTACCGAGTTCGTTCGAGGTGGCCATATTCCAGAACTTCTTCCAAAAATCATTTAAGAATTCAATTTCCATCTAACATACCCAGTTTCATCACGATTGTTAAGAAATGGCCGAATCCTTATACGAAATACATTATGAAAAAAGTTTTGTGTTTTAAGATACTTCAAATCCAAGACGTTAATTGTGATATGCAATAAGCTGTCCTCACGACAAACTGTTCTACGATAAATTGTTCCACGATAAATTGTTCCAGGATAAAATGTTGTACGATAAATGGCTTCCACGACAAATTGTTTCCACGATAAGTTGTTCTACGATGAATTGTTCTACAGTAAATTGTTCACGATAAATTGTCCACGATAAATTGACAGTAAATCGGCTGCGTTTTGGTGATTGTTTGCGCAGATATATTGTGACACTTGGGGCTTCTTCGCAAGCCTTAGTTCTAATTTCTTTTTAGAGTATATTATTTGATTCCTACCTTTGATTTAAAATGTTTTGCCAGATGTTTCTGCGTCGGTGGATTGGGTTTGGTTACCGTTTTTACGCAAATTTGAATTTTGGCGTTCTCACAAGGATGATTTTCGTCCAGTATTTTTTATTGGTTTATTACATATCGTTAGCAGAATTTTTTTTTGATAGTTCGTTAGTGTACCTTTTGAAATGATGAACATTTTGACTTCCCAATTTTTAGAAATCTCACATTCTCTCGTACAATAACCCTACCATACATCCGGAATAACACTACATATCATACAGAAATCGCAAATACGCGTGAATTACAATAAAATTCGAGATTACCAAGGGCAAAGTTTTGCCAGCGAACATTTAAGACCTTAAGTTGCGCTCCATTTACACCACATACGAGAGATGTTCGACCACAAAAATTGTAATAGTTAGTTGTTCATTTGTTACGAGAAGCATTTCAAATTTTGGTTGTCGAAGCACTAATCGAATTGATACAAACAGCGTACAACTTAGCTCTTACGGGTTCGCTAGTTGACGCATACAATTCGCTAGATTAAAATGTTAATGCTTTATTTAAAAGGATAAAGTTCTCATCATAATTTTTATGATGAAAAACATAAAATGAATTGGGCACTCCTCGAATTAAAATTATAATACGAAACAATGAGCTGTTGAAAAGGAATTTAAGTATTTTAAAATTAGGGAGTTTTATTGTCAGTATTTTTAGTTTCAATATTTAGCAAAATATTTGTTTTCGGTTTTTCAGTATGATCCCAAAATATTTAGGTACCGTATACTCTTGGATCGTGTATAACGATCCACATATTTCGGTGTTCGATAACCTCACAATCGTCGTTATATATTTCTTTCGCTAAATCGTCAAAGTCAAAAAAATAGTTTGCGTCCGTGTGTAGTGCTGTGCAGACTAAATGTATGAGCTTTTCTACAAACCAGACGGATGATCGGGATGAAACTTCATTGCTAGCTTTCATAGTAGCTTTTTCGTTTCTTGCAAATATTTTGAAAGAGTATATAGCTTTTGCGAAAAATGATTAAAAACAATCAAATTGTAAATGAATTCCAAGCAAAATTAGTGCAGACCATTTCTAAAATTTTGCCGGAAATGCCGAGTGGTGATAAAAAAATTTTTTTTACCTAAATTTCGTATCCCGAAAACCCACGCGGATTGTCTGTGCGGAATGAACTTTATATTTAAACTTTTTCCATTAAAGCTAGATTTGGAGCAAATCTATATACCGGAAGTAGCAGCTTCATGGGAGCTTTTACAATTTTAACAATGATTTTGAAATATTTAGCAATTACAAAAATTACAAAGAATTTAAAGATTTAAAGGGTTGCTCTTTTTCTTTTCCGAAATTTAAGCAAAGATGATGTTTTTTGAATATACATGAAAGTTTTGCCAAATGTTCGGTAAGTTTAATTTCTCACTTTAGAAATCAAGTGTGGTGTTTTCGAGATATATGTATAAATGCATGGCAAACGAAAGGCGGGTCTTGGCTGCAGTATGTTCACCTCCGCATCGTATCAACACACACAGAAATGTATCCAAAAATATTTACCCTTGATTCACTGTCATTAGAGATGTTAAGGGAGAATTCAGAACAAATGTATCTAGTTAATGTGGTTTGTAGAGCAATGCTCCATCAAGCGATGATACCTTAGTGTTCCCTATCTCTAAGTCGAGTAGTAGTTGCTGCAGTCGCAAGGTTAAACAACGTCAAGGCTCCAATCAGGAATAGTCCTCCACAGAAATGTTATAACAAATGTGGTTCATTTTTCGTATCTAACTTGTATAACTTCGGCATGTAAGACCAAGTTAAAATAACTTTGGCCCAAAACCCCTTTTCTCGACGTTTTGGAGGTCCCTGATCCTAAAAATGTAAAGCCATGTCTGTCCGTCCATCTTGACTTATGTAGAATATCATTTGAAAGGTCTTGGATCAGATAACAATTTTGATGATACCACTTTAGTTCTTAAATCCACCGATTTGGCACTGGTAGTTGATTTTTATGTTATTATGCAATATACTTGTCGAATATCGTTAAAAAAGCACGTTAGTACTCATAACTACCATTGTGGCGCTGGAAGCAGTTAAAATTTGTCTCATTAGTTCACAAATCCACCGTTTCGGTACTTTTGTGGCTAATTATTCAATAAATATACGTGTCATGTATCATTAAACAATTTTACAAATTAACTTATTGTGTAAGACTAAGTTATTGAAATTCTGATAAAAATGTGGCAAAAATTACGCTGCTTTGGGGCGTTTTGAAAGCCCCTGATCCCAAAAATGCTGGTCCGCCCGTATGTATATCTGGATGTCTGTATCGATAACACCTCAAGATCGGATCATGCGATTCGTTTTTTTTTTCATCAATCTTCATATATTTTTGCCACAGAAAATCACCCAAAATAGCACCCAATTCCACGATATTGCTTTACATTTTTCCAATAGACACGTTTAGTATATCGTTTGAAAGATCTTGGATCATAGAACAATTTCGATACAACTTAAGTTATAAATCCATCGTTGCGGCACTGGTAGTTAATTTTTTGTATATTAAAGAATTTATACTTCTTGTATATTGCTGAAAAGGTCTTGAATAATACAGTAAATTTTTCTGCACACGTTAGTACTCAAAACTACCGTTGTGGCGCTGAACGCAGTTACATCTTTAGTTATCCACCATTTTGGCGCTGATAGCTAATAATTCAGGTATCATATAATGTATTCGTGTCGTATATCATTGAAAAAAAAATTACCGTCTTATTGCTAGAAGCAGTTACAATTTTTCTCATCCCCATTTAATCAAGTAGCGTATCATTTAAAAGGTTTAGTAAGCGCAACAATTTTACTTTTGACTTAGTGTTGATTTATTACAGAATAGCTGAAGCATATTAGTACTACAAATTACTATTGTGGCGCTGATTACAAATATATTTTAGGCCAATAGAATTATTTTCTAGCAATTTAGTGCACAATTTCAGCGTTTCGGCGCTTGTTGCAAATTTTTTCTTCAGTCATTCCTATCATTGAAAATGTCTTGAATAATATCACTAAGAAAGTTGGTACTCAAAAAGCGCTGGAAGCATTCATGGTAGAAATTTGATGAAGTATCAGCAAATTTTTTTAATTAATTTTGGGATGAATTTGTTAATGGACATTTTTGATTTCCATTAATTTTATGTGAATTTTCCTGGTTGGTGACTAATTATATTCTTAGGAATATTTTTCTTCCTATATATATGTTTCTTATCAAATTTTAAGCAATTCAGAACTATGTTGGGTTATTCTGGGTGATAGTCAGATCTTATTTCTACATTTTGCATGTATGCGTTAAATATAATAAAATTTGAGGTTACAATCATAATAATTCGCTAAGGCATTGTGATTATACTTTGTATGAAAGTTAAAAGTAGTTTCAATATTTTTGTAGTTTGGCCACTGCAGTCTGATGAGACGATCGATTTTTTTAATTTAAAGAATTCAATTTTTCATTAATTCGAAACCAAACTTCCAACGTCTTGGTAACCTCACCTCAACGCAAGTCAGAACTGTTTTAATTTTTCGAATCATTGTGTACCATGAGAAACTGTAAAAACTGGTCTAATTTTCAAAATCAATGAAGATCTAATATACGAGAGCATGGTTGCTTAAGTCATTTTGCGACTAATTTTCTTACAGGAAATTTACGATGTTAAACAAAAAAGGCAATCATCTGATTTACTTACTGGGGCATCGCCATAACAGACATGGTGACAAAGATTTGTGTGAATCTTGTAGGCGCGCTGTACTGGTTTTTTCGTCGAACTAAACTTCGGTGATTATTAGTATTACTCGCCCCAATCAATAAACCACTACTCAATGCTTTACGACGAGAATGATTTTAGAACCGGGTTTAAAGTACAATACCAACATAATCACATCAACTCTACGTTGATTTGGAACAAGCATATGATAGTATTGATAGCGTGAATTTGTAGTCCTTGCTGGGTCTCGTAAATTGGTAATTTATCCATTAGAGGTTTAATTCCCTCATACTGCAGTTCCAAATTAAGACTAAAAACTCAAATGACAGATTTGTTTTAAAATTGACTTTCTAGGGTTCTTTCCTCAATTGTATATCATAAGTACGTCTTTACATAAATGTATCGTGTCTATACAAACCAATTTAATAAGTACCCGAGGACAATGGTAGAGTTGCTGCCATTTATTTATTTATTTTATTTATCTACTTTATTGATTTAATAGGATTTGATAGGAGTTCCATATGCATGCTCCCCTAACAAAAAATTAGGAATTCATAAGCCTACACCTGTTAATAGCAGGCACCAAGAGATTGTTGCGGCGATTGCAACAGGTTGTTAATTTATCGAGGATACAACAAGGTTGTTGACAATTCAGAAACTTAAAAATGTACAAACATACTCTGAATTCGTGAAACTGCTCCAAACAACAGCCCAGTAATGAATCAGTGAGATGGGAAATGTGGTCGTATTTCCTTAAGCCAAAAATATATCTTAAACATGAATTAAATATACTAGACTGAAGTTCAGTGAGATACTTTTTTTAAATTCAAACAAAACAACGTCACCATATAAAAGATGTGGAAGCGAAGCATCTAGTAGTAGACCACAACAGTCTCAACAATAACACAACTCTGAGGCACACAGCATCAATATTATATTTCCAACACATGGTTTTATCAAAAATTAAGCCCAAATTACAAACAGCATCAGAGTAATCAACATCTGTTCCATTAACATGAATTTTAAGGAAATGGTTCGCATTATTATTTGTAGAAAATATAATGATGATTTGCGTTTTACCACAGTTCAAATCCAAATTATTATTTATTGACCACTGTGCTATCAGTTCGATATCTAAATTGACCGTAGTGATGGAATTCGAGATCTCCGTAGGGCGACAATATTTGTAGATCTGAAACTCATCAGAAAATAAGTGATATTTACTATTGGAAATTATAGATGGCAGATCGTTTATGTACATCATAAATAGAAATGGTCCTAAGACTGAGTCTTGGGCCACACCCCGGATAGTACTATAAATATCTGACACACCAGAATGTGTCCTTACTGATTGAGAGCGATCCCGCAAATAAGGCAAGATTAAGCGACAAGCCGACACCGTGAATTTAAAACAAGAATGTAATTTTTTAATCAAAATTGAGTGATTAATTTTGTCGAATGCTTTGCTGAAATCTAGCAATACAAGGATAAATATCATAACTTTGTCAATAGCACGGCGAATATCATCATTGATATGAAGTAAAGCAGTACTAGTACTGTGGTTAAGTCTGCAGGCTGATTGAAATGTCGAAAATAGTTTGCTTTTCAAATAATTAAGACAACGCCGGTACAAACTAATAGGCCGAAAATCAGATAAACTGGTCGGCATCTTTCTTTTAGAAATAGGTACAATTATTGAATGTTTCCACTCAGATGGAAAACGTTATTAGAGTATTAAATACATGCAGTTTATGACAGCCAAATATTTCATCGATACCTGTTGCATTGGATTTAATCGAGTTAAAAGCATCCATAAACTCAGCAAAATCAATATTTCTAAAGCTGAACATCCCCTCAGCATCAGAAGTATTAATAAGATTATTCATAATATTGGTGTCAGACAGTGCAGGGTCAACGCTATTAAACGAAAAATAATTGCCAAATCGTCTGAAGAGAACTGGGCAGTTTCTTTGCTTTTTGAAGCAGAAAATGTACCGACAGATCTGATATTTTCCAAAAAACTTTCGAGGGTAATGATGGATTTAAAACCACTGAAAAATATTTTGCATTGGCTCGCTTAATAACGTTATTAATTCGATTTTTCATAACCCTATATTCTTGATCTAAACACCTATTTTTTGTGTGCTTCCATCGACGTAAAACAAAGTCTCTCAGATTTATCACGTTAATAATATCATTATTAAACCATGGTGGATGATGGGGTCGTAAGTTTACAGTTCTCAGTGGAACGGAATCCTCAAACAAGGCTCTAATAAACTTCGTTAAACACTTAACTTTGCCATTGGGATCAGGAAGAGAATAAAGCAAACCCAAATCTAATTTGTTGCATTTGCTGTATGTGAGTGATCAATCTATATTCTTGAAGTCGCGAAAAGTAAAACTGGGAATTGCTTTAGTATATTCAATCCTATAATAGAAAAATAAAATATCATGGTCGATAAGTCGAAGAAGACGAATTTTTGGTTAAACATGTAGGCTTGCAGTTAATAGTTTTGAGACCAAACTTGTTTAATAAACTTTTCATTTTTCTGGTATTCGTATTAAGGTTATTCAGATCGTAATTGAAATCTCCACACAGTAAAATATCATTATAGTCAACACTATAATTGTCAAGAATGATCTTTAAGTCATCACAGAATATTTTCCAAGGAGGTTTGTAGACTAACATTAACAGAATTTTGCTGCTGCCCAATGACAATTCAATTACAAAAATTTCCAAAATGTGAGCACAGTGTTGATTAATAATTTTGAAATTAATGTAAGATTTAAGATACACGCAAATCCCATCGCCCTTTTAGCATTATCTAGTTTAACATAAGCCGTAAAACATTATACCCAGGAATATAAATGGACGCATCAGGAATACGAGCATGAAGCCACGTCTCAACAAAACAAAGTATATCAAGGTTCACGCCATTTTTCATTTGTTTTATCTCATCAATTTTAGGAAAAATGCTGCGAGTGTTTAAAAATGAGATACTGAGACCCACACATCTATTTATAGAAGCCTTAAGTACAGTATTGTCAATTAAAGAGGGGGATGCACACGAATTTATTGCTGAATTATTCATACAAAGTTCCAGAATGGATTTCGTAAGAAAGATGAGGAAATAAAAATTAGCAAATATTTTGTTCACTAAAAATAAACAAAATACTACAAAAATAAAAATTATTAGATTATCGCCGCACAAAGTTACTGGGTGACAACATTACTGGGTGACGAAGTGTTACCAACTTCACACTGTCATTGCTGTCAAACCAGTGATAGTTAATTCTATTCTTTACAAGCGTACAAATGCATTTTAGTGGGAAATATTCAGAAAAAAAGTTATCCGCAATGGAATTCAAGCGTAATAGTGTGATTACTCTATATTTGGCTGTAAAACCACAGCCGCAGATTGTTAACCAGTTCAAACATCTGCATGTGAATAAAATGTTTGTCTATCACACCATAAATCGTTATAACGATACTGGCAGCATTGCAAAACACCATGGTGGTACATGGTGACACATCGCCGGATATCATTCGGAAGGTGAAGGCCAAATTGGATCGGAATCCGCACCGTAGCGGCAGAAAAATGGCTCCTGAGGCGAATTTTCACTCGAACGGATGCACCACATATTGAAAGATCATCTTGGACTAAAGGCCTTGAAATTCCATAAAACACATGGTCTCACCGATGCTCAAAAAAAAAGTTAGAGCAGAAAGAGCAAAGTTGTTACGCTTGCGGATTTACTTGCTCAGCCGTTCTACTAAAAATTTGGACCAACGGATTGCCGCTGGAAACCAAGCGCCGCCGATGGTGATGGTTTGGGCCGCCGTTACGGCCGAAAGCCATTCACCGGTCGTTTTTTTGGACCGTGGTATCAAGATAATTGCCCAAATGTATCGGGATCGTGTGTTGGAGGGAGCGTTGAAGACTTGGCCACAAAAACATTTCGGCCGCAGAGCCTGGACATTTCTACAGGACTCGGCGCCGAATCATAAAGCGTGCATCAATCAAGATTGGCTGAGAAACAACGTTTCGCGGTTCATTTCCACTGCCCAATGGCCACCAAATTTCCTGGATGCAAATCCGCTGGATTTCTCGGTTTGGGGTATTTTGAAAAGCTAGGTTGGGACACAAAAATACCAAAGTGTCGATCATCTCAAGCAAGCGCTTCGCCGGGAATGGGCCAAAATACCGCAGAGCCACTTTCGTGCTGCATGTAGCTTTGTTGGCCGTTTGAAGGCTATAATTGCGGCTACGGGTGGCCAAATGGGTGGCTACTGCTAATGCAATTCGAAAATTTAAATATTTGTGTACATTTTTTACTTTGATTCAATAAAATTCATCAAAAATTAAAAATTCTGTGGCGTTTTGTTTTGGTAACACGTCGCACAATGGCTGCGTACCAATAGTCGGTTAAATCGATTACTACGGTAAAAATCGATTTTAGTACAGAATTTTCAATCAGTTTGCCATAGAGTTTTTGAAAAATAATTGAATTCACCGAAAAATTTACTTAAAATTGACTTTTACCCGACTATTGGTACGCAGCCAATATAGAGCTTTACAATTCATACAAAAGCAAAAAAATAAAATCAGTTCATTCAATAATAAAATAATAAAATAAGTTGTTTTAATAACAGGTTTAGTTGTATCCTTGATTTGATCAGATGCACGATGAATACCAGGTTTAGTAACAAGGTCGTCATTATCAATCGAGGTTAATTGTTCGACGTTGCGCAGAAGAATTAGCTCGGATGTTTGTGTAGGTTGAAAATATACCAACCCAGACTTGATAAACGTTTTAAAAATCTTGCCAGATTTTCGCGCTTTTCTGGGCTCCACGAACAGCTGTTTATTTTTTACAGTAAGCCCACGATTGACATAGATTCGTTATGAGGAATTAAGACCAATATGATGAATCTTAAATCCCCTTTTAGCTTGTACTGGTTGAAGAACTCAATTGCCGACGATTTCATGGCAAACTTGATGATGATCGATGGTACACTAGTTATCGTGATGCCTTTCGACTTGATGCGGAAAGCAGTAAAATGATGCTTATTACAGTCGAATTTAATCGCATTACCAATGTTATAAACAATTTCGGACAGGTTTTCGGTATCAGAAATTGAAACATGTGGTACAACAATATCACATGATCTGTTGTCCATTTCAAGGATATCAATTCTTTCGTTGAGCTGCTCAATTTTTTTGTTCATCTCGTTGATGTTGGTAATAATTGTGTTGATTTGAATTTTGAATTGAATCAAATTATTAGTTTTCGAGGATGATGTATTGTTACCACACGCCATGACTATACGTATTTCTAAACTAGTGTGTGCAAGAAACCAAAGAAACACTATTACGTATTATTACACAAGTGATTTAATTAAATAGCACTTCTCGCCAACTTTTACAGATCAGTTTCTAGTTTTATTTTAATTAATTTTTCACAGAAAAAAAA
The DNA here is from genome assembly GCA_963691935.1 of Nephrotoma guestfalica. NCBI lineage: Eukaryota > Metazoa > Arthropoda > Insecta > Diptera > Tipulidae > Nephrotoma > Nephrotoma guestfalica. Next base: position 273,770,569 of record OY829914.1, on the reverse strand, counting down.
TATTTTTAGTTATTATCCACATCGGCAGAGCTAATTGAATGTAAGAAGTCTTAATTGCCTATTTTCCAAAAAATTGATATTTACAGATCTCAGACACGGATTTCTTAGTAAAGCTGAGGCGTTCTTAAGTTTAGAGCAAGCACAGAGTTTTCAAACTATGATAAAAGCTTGTTCTAGTTATTGGCCTTTCTATCATAAAGTGAAATAATGAAGAAAAAAATTTAATAGGAAACTAATAGAAGCGCAGTAGTCATCACGCCACTACTTCGTTATTAGTTGAACATTCAAGGGAATCGAACATTCATGGTACCTTTAAATCGCGACTAGAAAAATAAACGATGGTATAACCGTGCCAGAATTACTCTACTTCTATTCTCTCGCAAATTTGAAAGGTACGACAGATACTCTTTCCAATTTACACTCTTGATTTCAGATGTAATCGTACCATCAACAACTTCGGTAACATTCACCTAACGTCTATTCCTACATATGTGGACACCATAATAATCATAAATTTTATGATGTTTCAGATTGTCTAGTTTCAAGAAAAAATTTTGCGGGTTTGATACTAAAATTGGGATTGCTAGAAAGGCCATCGTTAGCAGTGAAATTTTTTATTCTAACCATTCCTAACCGCGTTTATTGTAATAACCATCGACCTAATGATGTTTTCTTATAAAATGGCACCCGCAATATGTCCATGTCAATAGGGAAAGTTTTGTGGATGTGGACATAGGATGGACAAAAATGAATTTTTTGAGTCACAATTTTGTAATAATGATCAGTTTAGCAAGGATATGGATCCTTAAATGAATCCACCATCCAACAAAATGAGCCTAAATCATAAGTCAGAACGAGGCCAAAATTATACTAATACAAATTAAATACGAAACAAAAATTGGCTTAGCAACATTAATTCAATTAAATGCAAACATAAGTAGAACAGAGACATTACACCCAAAAATAGACATAAGTCTATTTATGTATCAAACATACATAAATATAACATCATGTAGCAACATACACATATTATATACATAAAACAACAAGAATAACAAATTTCCAAAAATATAAATTCACATTTTTATCTATTAAAGCTTAATTTAATTTCATTCTCATTCCAAATGCCCCCCACCCCCTCTTTCCAACACACCCCCTCGCAATAAAAAAGCATCGTGTTCAACAATATAATACATACATAGAGTCGAAAGCAAAAAAGCACAAGTAGTATCGTATATAGTAAACGGTAGTAAAAATAAAAATCACCATCCCTATTTATGTATCCTGAGATTATATCCTTTTTTTAACAGTATATCTCTGGTTTTTTGCTCATACCGCAGAGATGGGGGACTACAAATATAAAGAAGAAAGTATTCATCACTTTGGTCATTCATTGTGTTTGGATAAATGGCTTTTCATTTTAAGTTAAGGATTTTATGGTGCATTCTTTGCTTTTATACATATTTTTTTGCGAGGGGGAGTACGTATCCTAGCAACATTCGCAGTTAATGGTTGGTATATATCTCTCTCCCTCTCTCTGTCTCTCTATATTCATTACGTAATTTCCCCACTTTATTTATGTACGTATATTGGGAGCAAAGCTTTAAATTGCCTTGTTACATTTTGTATATACATTTGATTGATGCAATTAAAGATGATTTTTGCGTAATAAATTTGATGCGGGGTTGCGAAAAAAAACGTAAAAAGATTTGTTATATAACTTTTAATTTTATGATATTGGATTACTATAAAACACCTTGTAAAATTGGAATTTATGTTTATGTTTTTTATGGGGCGACATTTAATAATATTTCCAATGGAATACATTTTATACTTTGTTTATGGGGGTACACGATACGCGCGCGTGCTTTATGACTTGATTTTGTTTATTCAACTATTCTCGGTCGAATGCTTTAAAATCCATTAAAATTTAGCTATAAATAAATAAATGTGGCGAGCCTCCCGCCCCCTACTTCACCCACCACTAAAAATAATTTCATTTTTATTATTATAATTTCCAATTTCACTTTCCATTCCAATAACCTCGTAAAATACAAGCACACCCTACGCACATTCAACAAAAAAAAAAAAAAAATTATGCCCCGACGATGATTTCGAATTGCTTTTCCCGAATCGTATTTAATTTTTACTGCCCAGTATTGTATTTTTTTGGTTTATATGTGGCAGCGCGATACTATATTTCCTATTATCTGTCGGCTCTGCCATGTACACAAGATAATTTTGTTTGGATTGTTCGGTGTATGTAAAGCTCCACACAGCTTTGTGCAAAATTTATGTCCGCATTGGGAAAACAGATAAAACTGTTTGCAAACGAAAATTTTATTTCGCATTTAATTTATATTTTTTACCAACCATTTTGTTGGTATACTGTATATGAGCACTGTTTTCAGAAAAATCTTGATTCAAAACAAGCTCGCTATACAATGCTACAAATTACTAGAAACGTCGACTTAGAAATTGAGAAAAATCCCCCCTTTCCTTCGTATCAATATTATATTGATTATTCATATTTTGTGTAACAATATTTTCACACATAAACATCTCACACATAAATTGATTTGATTTTCTGGGAAATACGATTATTATTGACAACATGAGGGTATGAGGGTTGTAAAATTCGATAAAAAGCGTGTAGACGTTTAACACTTTAATGTGCTTATATTGAAAAGCACGACATATAATTGATTATTTTGTGACCCGATATTATCGTCTAACACAAGTCGTTGACAAAGTGACAATCATTAGCTTTTGTACAAAATATGTTGCGTGCTTAATATTTTTAAAATTAATTTGTAAAAGGGAAGTCTTATAAGCTTTTGCGCTTTTGTTTTTTGTAATTTTCCAAGAGAAGATTTTTAAATAAATAATTACAATTTCTATTAGCGGTATGAATTTATAATAATCCGACTCAATACGATGAAGTATTGAGTAGTATACGATGAGTACTACCGACTAACGAAGACTGATCGATATGAAACTTCACCCTTAAGCTTTTTTATAAATTGAGAGATTTGGGTCGAATCGGTCAATCGGAAGTGCAAGTGTAGCATTCTAATTATTTATATAAAAATTCCAATTTTGCTTCATAAATCAAATTAAAATCATCGCACACAAAATAATTGAGGGCTGTGCGCATATACAAGCGATGACATTCGAAATGCACCCAAAACCGACTCGTAGCGCTAGATGTGTCATGGTTTACGCATCATGGATACATACAAGAAAACCCATATACAAATCAATTTTACGAAGCATTAGACAAAAGGTAAGAGGAATTGGGGGGCTATAAAAGAATTTTTATCACCACAAAATGCGGATAAACTGGATCGAAGAACATTAGAGTACAAGCTAAATAACGTCACACACGGTAATTCATATAATCATCAGTCGAACCTTAAACCATACCAACTGGCCCATACCATACCAACGAAAGACCGACACCCATGGATGTAGATAAATCTTTTAAAACTAAAAATTTAAATTACATGAATCGACCAACCCCGGATTATTTCAACCCGAATCCTAAACGGGTAAGCATAAGCAACAAAGAATTTTCCATCTAGAACAAGAAGAAGAAGAAGAAGCAAAAGAAGGAAAACGTACCTCTCAAGCATGCCATACTAAAAATGTAAGACCCACAATAACCACACGCTAAGATTCCTTATTGACACTGGAGCTAATAAAAACTGTATAAAGCCGGAACATGCATTAAATCGGCAGGAGCGATATAAGGGTAAAACATAAAATATCAGCACCAATATTCAGAAACTAATAACATCATATTGGATTTCTACATATTACCGGGACTAAATACCTTTGGCGGTATAGTATGCGATGGCACACTTAAAAGTCTGGAAGCAATAATTTACAGAGGGAAAACTATTTTAAAAATCTCACCTGGAACTAGAATCCCATTAAAAGAGAAACAGCTGTACAAGTAAATAACTTAGTAATTAGAGATAATCTCTTAGATAATAAATTTAAAACACAACTAAGTTCTTTATGGTTAACTAATTCTTACCACTTGTTGGACCTATTTGAGATCTATTCATCTGATACAAACGTAAGATTCGAGATAAGAACGACAAAATGCGAGTCTATTTACACTAAAACCTCCCCATATCCAATTAATATGAGGGTAGAAATGGATGAACAGATTCAAAAAATTATTATAAGATATTCATTCAGGCCTTACTATTCAGCAGTTTGGATAGTCAAAAAAGTGGGTGCAAATGGTATCAAAAGATATCAGATGGATATAGAGTTTACACGTCTAAATGCAGTGACACTATCCGATACATGTCCAATACTGATTATAGCAATCACCATTGCCAATCTTGGTAAATCCCACTACTTTACAACTATCGATTTGGCGTCTGGATCCTACAACATTAAAATGATATACCCAAAGCGATACACCCAAGACCGCATTTTCTACAATAAATAAAATGTACGAGTTCTTCATACTTCTACAAGAATGGCGTCGACGGTATAATAGTGTTTGGAGGAGAAACCAAATCAAAAACATCTGAAAAATGTCAACAAAATATACGACAAATTATGGCAAGCCAATGTTAGCGAAGAAACCGAATTCTGCTGTGTAATAGCAACCTTGGAGATTAAGCTGATCCAAAAAAGGTGTTAGCAGTACAAAAACTTAAACCTCCTGAAAATGTTAAGAAACTAACAAAAATTGTAAAACCCCTAACAAATCTAACAAGGGAAGAAAACACGAAAGTCAGAGTCAATCAATCAAGGAAAATAAAGATGAAGCTGTACGACAACGAGATGGAGGCCTTCCGACAGCAAACCAGTTCCCTTTAGCAGAGCTGATATTTCCAGACTTCAGAAGACTATTCCTGCTAACTAACCACTGATGCATAAAACCACAGCATATGAGTTGTATTATCGCAGGGAGAAATTGGTAAAGATCTCCCAATAAAGTCTCTCGTATCTCGCTCTTTGAACGAAACTGAAGAAAACTACGCTCTAACCTTCGCGCTCAACAATAGAAACAACAATATCAAACTCAAAAGGTCAATACGTCAAGGCTGAAATTAAAAATGAACACCTTACATCTTCAAGAAATGGCACCGTACAAGTGATATTCAGCTAATCAAACCTTGCGAATAGTTCAGGACATTTGCAATGAGAAAAATAAATATAGAATCATCCAGGAGGAACACACGAAAAGCGCACATCGCAACTTTAAGGAAAATATAGATCAGATCACAGAAGTATTACTTCACACAGATGGCTAGCTTCATAAAAAAATCACCCAAAGTTGTGAATTTTGCAACGAATGTAAATTCGATTGGCAGCCCAACAAGCCAGAATTTCAGGACATGCCTAACTCAACATATCCCGCAGAAATTCTTCACATCGACCTAATCGAACATAGAAGAATAGAACAGCATTGCACTTGATGAATAAAATTATCAAGGAACTTCGATATTTCAGAATACCGAGAATAATGGGAATGTAAAAGAATCCAGTTCCGTCAGCCCTATAATAACAAATTGAAATGAAAATACTGGAAATTTAAATTTATTTAACGCAATCTACTAAAAGTGAAGCGAATAGAACTCATTTACTTTTAACTCATGTCTATGGACAATGACAACGTCCCTCAACATATCCCAGTACGACAAGATAGTCCGGAAACTTCAAGATAGTCCATCATATTGTTCTTAGTAGCTATGCGGAAATTTTAGATTTGATTCTTGAGTCGACTCCCTTTAATTGGGCCTTTACTCTGGAGTAAAAGTTAAATTAAAGGGAGTAGACTCAACAAATATCTTTAATTCTCAGTTAAGAAAAACTACTAGGAGAACTTAGTGGACAACCGTCAAGAATGAGGCGACCAATCAACTGGATTCGTTCTGCTTGGCGGTGGATTGCTGGTTTACCAGATGCAACGAAATTCTCAAATGTCGAAAAAGGATTATCGAAAATAACGATGATATAAAATCAATTCCGCCGTAACAGATACCCAAAACTAGTAAGCAAGATTTTCACCATATACAAATAAGGTCGACAGTCAAAAACAACAAACAAATTCATTTGAAGCACAACGAGGTTCTTATTAACCAACAAAGCGCATACGGGAAAATAAATGCCACACGAGAGGAGAAATTAGCATATGTGAGCTTAGCCAGTTACAAGAATTGTTAGAAAATCGTTGTACCAGCCAAGTTATGAGAGGGTTAAATGCTGAATTTGAATTTATTGTTAACGAACTGGAAAAAATTAAACCAATAAACGACAATACAGTCTCCTTAAGTAATTTCCTAGGAAGTATTACCTACAACAGCTCAACTAAACACTTAGAGGAAAATTACTTGGTCCAATATCCAAATGAGACATTCGAGGTCAAAGACTTTTACAACAAAAAAATTAAAACATCCCATATACTTCAACCGGCACACGTGCGTGAACTATTTTTTAAATCTATCCTAAAAACAAAACAAAAAAATTTAGTAGAAGGTTAGCAAAAATTTCACAAGCCTATATTGATGATCAGACTATTCAACAAACCCTGATCAACTGAGACCAATATTTTAGATCATGCTTAGTACATTCAAGATGTACACACAAATTTAAAAAAATTATCTTCAAACAACCAAGGTAAAATAAGACTAAGACCACCTCGCGTCATATGACGAATGGCAATATTTCAAAGTTGCCCACCCCAGCTCCCCTGTACGCTCTTGGTCATAGACGAGACTACTATTTTAATAGCATGCTGAATTCATTCCAGAGGCGAACTTAGATGAAATGAAACGCACACAGTTTGGAACAGGGTCAAATAAGGCAAATCCCGGGTTATTCGTTGAATGGCAACATTTCAATATTTCCGTTCCAAAAACCACCATAGGTTCTGGGCCATATATGAGACTAATATTTTCATATCATGTGTGGTCCATTCAAGCAGCACAGACAATTTGAAAACATTTTCTTGGCAATAACAGGGTCAAATAAGATAAAAACCACCCCATGTCATATGTTGAATGAAAAAATTTCATTATATCCGTTACAGGAATCACAGTAGCCTCTAGTTTAGTGGTCAAGAGACTATATTGGTTTCTGGAACGGATATATTGAAAATGGTCCGCTTAACATAGGACATGGGGAGGGTTTTGTCTTATTTAACCCTGTTATTGCCTAAAGAATTTCTTCAAATAGTGTTTGCTTCTTGGATGGAACAAACATGATCCAAAAATCTTAGTCTCATCTATGGCCAGAGTCCTATAGTGGTTTCTGGAACGGATATATTGAAATTTTTCCGTTCAACAGAGGACATGGGGGACTTTTGCATAATTTAGCCCTGTTATTGTCTAGAGAATTTCTCTGCTTCTTGAATGGAACAATCGTGATCTAAAAATGTTAGTCTCGCCTATGGCTAAGAGCCTATAGTGGTTTCTGGAACAGACATATTGAAATATTTCCGTTTAACAAAGTACATGGGATTGTTTTTGTTTTTTTCACCCTGTTATTGCCTAGAGAATTTCTTCAAATAGTGTTTGCTTCTTGAATGGAACAAACATGATCTAAACATCTTAGTCTCATCTATTGCCTAGAGCCTATAATGGTTTCTGGAACGAATATATTGACATTTTTCCGTTCAACAGAGGACATGGGGTGACTTTTGCATAATTTAACCCTGTTATTGTCTAGAGAATTTCTTTGCTTCTTGAATGGAGTAATCGTGATCTAAAAATGCTTGTCTCATCTATGGCCATGTGCCTATAGTGGTTTCTGGAACGAATATATATTGAAATGTTTCCGTTCATCATAGGATATGGGGTGACTTTTGTATTATTTGACCCTGTTATTGCACAGATAATTTCTTCAAACTCTGTGCACTTCAAGAGTGGTACAAGCATTATCTAAAAATGGTAGTATCTTCTATGGTCAAGAACCTATAGTGGTTTCTGGAAGGGATATATTGAAATTTTTCCGTTCAACATAGGACAAGGGGTGATTTTTGTCTTATTTAACCCTATTATTTCCCAGAGAATTTCTTCAAATAGTGATTCCTTCTTGGATGGAACAAATATGGTCTAAACATCTTAGTCTCATCTATGGCCAATAGCCTATAGTGGTTTTTGGAACGGATATATTGAAATTTTTCCGTTCAACAGAGGACATGGGGGACTTTTGTATAATTTAACCCTGTTATTGTCTAGAGAATTTCTTAGTTTCTTGAATGGAGCAATCGCGATCTTAAAATGTTAGTATCATCTATGGCTAAGAGCCTATAGTGGTTTCTGGAACGAATATATTGAAATTTTTCCGTTCAACATAGGGCATGGGGTGGTTTTTGTTTTATTGAACCCTGTTATTGCTCACAGAATTACTTTAAACTGTGTTTGCTTCTTGAATGGAACAAACATGACATACAAATGTTAGTCTCATCGATGGCCAGGAGCCTATAATGGTTTCTGGAACGAATATATTAAGATTTTGCCGTTCTACGTATGACCTGTGGTGGTTTTCGCTTTATTTGACAATAACATCGTTAATGACAGCTAAAACAAGTTGATATATACTTCAAACCGTGTGTACTTTATGAACCAAGCGTAATCCAAAATCGTTACTAAAATTTAAATAATGAATTTTGATTGCTCAGCTTTGACATAGGCCTGTATTTTTCTCATTTATAAATGTCCTTTAGACAGATTTGGGAAAACTTTAAAATTCTTATTGATTCACGTTTGAGTAAATGTATTTGGTCATCGGCTATTACTTAGTTTGGATTTTTAATTTTTCAATTTTCAATATTGATAATTTCGATTTAACTTAATTGATCTTGCCACAATTTTAAATTATTTTTTTTGTGTTGCAATATCACATTAAGAGAGGTTTAGGAAAATTTTCTCTGCCATCACTGGCACCACAACAAAATATTGCAGAACGGTGAACCAAACTCGATCTAGAATATCTGCTTGATTTAAATATTCGAAACATCGAGAAACTTGAAAAATTAGCTGCAGTTCATCAAGTGAATAACGTCACTGGCATTGCCATCATAGCTAGTACATATCATCATACTAATTCTTAACTTAATGGTAAAATTTAGACAGCACAAAAAATGGTTCTGTTCCAAAAGGGAGAAACATCCAATCAACAGATGGTACTTATTGGTATTCAACGAATTCGGCTAAACTTTTAATCCACGAGACGCGGATTTTAAGAAAGGAAGAGGAGTTAAGTCAACACGATATAGCATGTTGAATGTTGCATAGCAACAAATACGCATCAAACCGGAAGCACGTGCAAGAAATGCAAATGAAATCATAAGAAAATTGTAAATAGTTAAGTTAGTCTAAGTTTGGATTGATAATAAAGTGGACTTGGCCCAAAAACATTTTTTATATATTAAATAATAATTTAATTTTAACTTGCTCGCTCTGCTGGAGAAAAATAATTTTAAATCAGTTTAGGCCTTAAACCGATTTATTAACTTTATGGCTTCTTGATCGATTACAAATTTCGATTTATTTCCTCTGATTTTATTTCAGTTAAACATTTAATAAGAGTCGTTCACGATTCGGAAAATTCGATTCATAAAATGTTTCCGAAAACGTGTTTAAATTGCCAGTTTAATTTTTTGCCCTCACTTGCTAAACATCCTCTGTTATCGATAACTAAACTTAAAACTAACTTCTGTACATCTGAAACGAGAAAATCGAGAACAAAAAAAGTTTTTTTTGGAAATTTAACAAATTTATTTTCTTCCCGTTATATACACACATTTTCAAGAGTTAAGCCTTAAAGCCTTTATCGTTGTGCTGTATCGAGAATAATAATAATCGAATTTCTATAGAAATTGTTTAAAGATTTTTATGTTTGTTTCGGAAACAAACTAAAATGGATTAGCGCGGCACATACACAGCAAGATGAAAATCCACTTTGCTCGGGATACAAGTATACAAAACGAGATGAACAGAACCAAATGGAAAACGTTTTGCATTATATGACATTTTTATGAAATGAAAATGTTTATCTAAATTCACGTATAATGGATATATTATTATCATACTTTATATTCATCAAATCATGTAAGTTATATTTTCAATTATATTTTATCGTTGTATTATACGTGATCCACTGTGCGGTATGACCTACATTTTCAGCATCGAACGAAGTCTGACTACATACAATGTATGTGGAACACATACAGTTTACCAAACAAGGAGCACACACAAAAAACTTGACTTGCACAAAAAAAAAAGCTGAAACCCATTTTCTGTTCTGTGACTGTGTGCTTTATATTGTATGTTGTATATAGATCATCTCCACTATATACGTTTTCATGTATAATGTAAAATTTTCCAAAAGGAACAAAAAAAAAATATGAAAATATTGTGGAAAATGAAAAACGGATAAGATAAGTTTTGTTCGTTAGAGTTTTTTTTTCCTTTTCGAAAAGAGAAGAATATCAACAATCCATGAACTATGATGAGGTATCATAATGTGTCTCATTGTATAGGGATACACTCGTACCAGTAAATAATATATACGAGCTGGCGTGGTAGTGGGTTGATGATGAAAATCAACATTCTGGGTTTATGGAAAAATAATTTTCGAAGAGAGGAATGAATGATAACGATACAGATGTATAATGACTGCGTCTTTAAAGGTGATAACACGTTTGTCGTAGCATTCTGTAACTTTAATGATTTATTCAAAAATTCTTGTGTATTGTCTAAATAAATTTATTACTTTCACTAATTTATCAGACCATAAAAATAAAATTCGTTTTTATTTAAAGATCTTGAAAGAAATCTAATTGTACACTTTTAAGTACTACGTCCTTCAACTTATTTTGAATCAGCGCCACATTGATAATTTAGAGTATTAATATGATTCATTAACTTGTCACACTTTGACAAATGATTGGAGATGGCTGAAACCGCGTATCAATACCCGATTCAGGAGGTCAATAAAATACTTGAATCCAATCCGCTTCCTGAGGTTGTTCGACCGTTTAATTTTTACATACTGCTGGATGTACTGGGTAAATCGCGTTGCACCTCATCCCACACTAAGGGGAAGATTTTCGTTGAAACGGGCGTTATAATAACTTGGTTTTTCCATTGGGAGTTTTTCCATCCGATAGATGGCGGATCGTGAGATCCCATATATGGAGTACCACTGGCTTCCATAAAAAGCGGCTGTAAGGAGACACTACAAACGAGAAAATCAAAATAAACGCGCTCCTGTAGAATTTTTTTTCTTCGTGCATGTAAAATTTGAGAGGTGTCGGTTTTTGGTTTGCGATGAGTGGATCAGTAATAGTACTAAAAATCGTACAAAGAGTTCGATGGAAGATGGCGTTGGACTAAGCCTTTTCGGATAAAAATAAAATAAAATGAAAACAGCTAAAAACTGAGTATGAGGTTGGTGGGGTCAAGTTTTTTTGTTCCAGGAGTTAATTTTGGGAGGTAGAAACTGCACAAAATAAAAAGCAAGGAAGATAAATAAAAAGAAATCACGAGAGCGTAGATCGACTTTTATGCGGCGAATCGCAGGTGGAATCGGAAAAATTGGGATAAGAGAGAAAATCAAAAAGGGATATTGATCGGATGATTAGAAAATTTGTACAAAAAAATATAAGTAAACATAAAACAAAAGTAAAACAAAAATCGCTGTTTTGAGGGAAAAAAAGAAGGAAAAGCATCGCAAGTTGGCAAAAGTTGATGGCCTGACCCAAACCGCAGGGAGAAAGAGTGTATAACAGAGTGGCTACGGTTGAGACCAGGGTGTGCGTGCGCTACATCCTAATGAGAATAACGAGGAAACATGGGAGAAAATGGGTACGTCGGAACGTGGTTAAGAGATTAGAAGTAAGAGAAAACGGCATCCTACGAACAGACAGGTGAGTCTACTTTCTGTCTAACTTTTTTTTTTGCTTGAACTCCTACCAGATACTTCTCACCCGACACGATCGCGTGGTTGATAATCAAGATCGGCGATTGATGGTCGTGGTTGTATTGCTTTGGGCTTTCCAAGCAGAGACAAAAAGTAAGAAGGAGACCATGCTGCAGGGGGAGACCGCGCAGTTTAGCGGTGCTTAAACAACACATCTTGAGAATACAACACGAAAAATTATCAGTCTGAAATATTTGACACTCGACGCCGAAGCCGTAAAGATTTATTTTATTTATTTCGTCTATTTCACATAAACTGCTTAGTCAGAACTAAAAATAATGTACAACAGGCATTACAACTCTGCTACAAACCGACGCTGCTGACATACAACAACCGTTTGATCTACATGCAGTCCGTTTGAATATCAAGTATCAACGAAAACCAACAACAATTAAAGCTCCCACATTGAAGAACAAACAACTTGTTCAAACAGCAACAGCCATAGTGACAACAAAGGTAATTCAAGAACAATTACAATTATTAATTGAGGATGGTAACATTCCAGAAGAAAGGAATCCTACCAAGGAGGAAATAAAAATTGAAAAAAGGGGTTATTTCGGATTAGGTGAAATCGGAGGAGGTGAAATTTCCAAAAAATGGGAAGATAGTTGGTTTCGAACTGAAGGGAATTATAATTGTTTACTTAAAAATTGGCAGAAGAAGATCAATTCTTCAGTGAACAATTTTAATTCGCTTGAGTTCGAAAGCAACAAATTTACAAAATTTTGAAAATATCTCCTCCCCGCGTAAAATATGATCCGGCTAGAAATTATTTATTTAGATGGTCAAACTGCAGTAGACGAGACGACAAATTTTTCACTGAAAAATTTTAATTATCTTCAGTTCGAAACCAACTATACCTTCCAAGAATTGAGTCATTCAAAAGAAAATTTTGGACACAATCCAGATATACACGCCAGAGTAGTACAGCTCGAAATGAAGTTAACAAAGCATGCATCATTCCGGCAGATATATCAACAGATCATTGAGGAATACATCGATCTAAAACTCATGAAGTTAATGCAATTGAATCAACGCTTATAGGAAGAGGCTTGCAACCAACATCATCCGGCAGACAAAGTGCTACTACGTCAAAAATAAACAGCACCTATCGATACAGCCAAACAACAACATTCAACCAAAGAATAAACGGAACAAAGTAGTCTAGAGCTAAACAACCACCGGTAAACAAAGCAAGGTAAAAAAACGAGATGGCCAAGCTACAAAACAAAACTGCCATAGCTAGACTATATAAAAATTCACCGTTGGATAAACTACACCAGGGGTGCTAAGGCTGATTTATATGGTTTCTGTGACGCCACTAATCAAGCACCCATTGCAGTGATGTATCCTACTAATAACTATTGGCATCATGCAAAGTCTGTATACATAGCATCATGTGGAACAACCGATTTAGCTCAAGCTAACAATAATTGATGGTGGAAGGGTCCAGATTTTATTCATAATGAATTAATGCTGGATTTCGATGCAACCATGCCATACTTAGTTTTAATGACGTACAGCTGGAGGAATCAGATAAAAACACAATAGTCAATTTGATTGAAGTAAAGAAAGTCAATTCATTTTCATATTTTTTGAGCGACATCGTACTCATTTCAAGTTTGAATAAATTGAAACACATCGTCAACAACAAAACAGGAGAAGTGCTAGATGCAGAAACTAAAATTATCAAAATCATTCAGGACAAGATTTCTATAATGAAATTTACAGTCACAATTTGACAAAAACGCAGTATCTCATCTTTGAATTCAATCTTAGATAACAACGGAATACAAGAGTAAATAGTCGGCTCAAAATTCAAATCTTACACCTGCCAGCCGAAATCCAATAATATTGGACAAGCACAACATGATAACGGTACGGATTATCGAAAATGCCCACTATAGTACGTTATATTTGAGAAACAAAAACTGGATTACTGCTGGTAAGTGGGCAGTACAAAACTTTGTTCAAAAATGTCTAAAATACATGTGCCATAAATAACACATAGCAAAACAATTAATTGGAATATTACCAGCTGCCAGAGTACAACCAGGCAGAGTATTTTCCAAAACGGGAATCGGCTATGCTTGTCCTATCCAATTGAGAAAAACCAAAGGAAGGGGATACAAGGCTTACAAAGGCATTCGATCGATTTTTTTCTAAACGATGATTATGTACCGATATTTGGTCTAACAATGATACTTACTTTAACGGAGCAAACCCCCCTCCGAAACAACAACCACATACACCAGTAAAACTTGTATGCAGCTGTCAGGTTTAAATTACAATATTATAGAATGATCTATGGCAATACAAGAATTTAATAGCAGACAACGGGCCTTGTGTTAGAGGACATGTTTGTAGTCCTCACCCAATGAGAAGCTGAAAACTATAAGTCCCAGTTAGAAAAAATTAAACGATGAGAATTGTTTTTTTGGTTCTTATCAAAAATCAACCAACCATAGTCGATAACACCATAAATTTAGGAAAACATAACGCAAACCTTACCACGATTTGAAAATAGCTCTAGTACTTAAGACGTGCTCTATCACGCCACCAAGAAATCCTACATCCAGCTATACTCACACCATGTCAGCTTGAACAAGAGTTATAATTTATTCTGTGCCTGTAACCAATACTCTACCTGGAGACAATATTTAGAACCTCCAACACGTATATTAATACATCATAGTTCCACTGATTACATTTCAATGGACATCGGCAAGAACTCTTTCCATTATTAACCAGAGAAGATGTGAATCAATGTCAAGTATTCCAGCCTGTACTAGTACTCCACAACTATCAACACTCGAAACTGTATGCAGCACTAGGTCATAAAATTTTATAATCACTGGATCAAACTTCACACTACCAACCTTTTGATATATGTGAAACCCAACGAAACCACAGCTCAAGACAATAACAACAAATATTCTCACCATTCAACTATTTTAAGGCAGAGAATTTAGTGCATTTGTCAAGAATAAAACGAAGGAAAATAATCAATGGAACTTACTAGCCACACCAGAAACAACGAATTTGGAAACACAGATAGAGACATTGAAAGATGACGAAAAAATTATTCTCCATCATCAGTGCGTTTCACATCTCATTTTGGAGTACTGTAGCAACAGGAACGCTGTAGCGAACCTAAAGAAATTTGTTATTTATACAATTTTACGCGGGTGTGCACTCAATATTTTAACAGTGTAATTGAATAGAGTTGATTGAAAACCGCATTAAAATATTTAAAAGTAAACTCATTCAATTTTTTTGAATTGCTCAATATGTCGTGCTCGTAACCGATAATAGTCATTTCCACGCGATTTCATTACATACAGGAAATAGTCTAACTAAGAGCTTTTCAAACTATCATGGTAAAATTTAGGGCAAGTGAAATGCACCATGAATTAACAAGCTCTCAATGGAAAATACTAAAACATTCAATTTTTGGAGTTCGAACCGTTGTGCAGTTTTAAATTTCATTATGATATTTTGGAGGCCTTAAGATTTTCTATTGAAAGCTTGTTAATTCAAGGTACACTAGCCCATAAATCTTACAATGCTGTTTTGAAAGCCTGTTGTTAGGCTATTTAATGTTTAAAATGAAAAACATATTGAGCAACACTAATAATTGAATAAGGTTTTTTAAACTATTTTAATGCGATTTAAATCAATTCTATTCAACTTTTGGCTGAATTACACTGTTTGAATATCAGATGCACACTCGCGTAAATTTTAAAATAACAAATTTTGTTAAGTTCGTCACAGTGGTAGCAATAGGAGTTAAATGGGTTAAAAAATTAAGGGGCAAATGTGACACCAGTGTTAATCCAAAAATCATAAAACAAAATCAGAGCAGAGGCCTGATTTTTCAGGTGGATTAGTCTGGATGTTAATTCAGAGAATTAGAAAGCTTTTGTGAGCTCTTTCTTAAGCTGGTCGGGTATATCCCATAGGAACTCACCTAAAATACCACCCAATACCACGATATTGCTTTAAGATCATTTAGTTCATAAATTCACCGTTTTGGCGGTGGTATAATTTTTTGTTTATTATAGAATATATATTTGTTGTGTATCGTTTAAGAAATCTTACAGAATGCCATACATTTATCTGAACATCTTAGTACTCAAAACAACCGTTGCTGGCGCTGGAAACAGTTCCCACATTTTAATGGCCTTGTAAAAAGCAACCATTTTGTAAAGAGCGCTTTACTTCACAAATCCACCGTTTGGGCGCTGGTAGCTAATTATTATATAATTGTAACATACCAATGAAAATGTTTTGAAGATTGTCACAATTTTAGCTGAAGATATTAGTACTCCAAACTACCGTTGTGGCACTAATTACAGATATATTTTTTCTCATGCTGAAATGAGAGAAAGGAAAATTTTTGTATTTGTATCCCATATTATTGAAAAAGTCTTAAAGAATGTCACAAATTAATACCAAGACTGTAAGGACTCAAAACTACTGTTGTGGTACTGGAGGCAATTACATTTATCTCATTCCAATAAAATCATGTGACATATAAATCATTCAAGGTTGAACGGTTTTAGATAAGCAACAGTTTTATTACCAACGCTTTAGTTCACAAATTCACCGCTTTCGCGCTGGCGACTAATTAATCCTTTAATTTCCAGTGAATTTTGGGTTTATCAATTTCCGACAGAAGTTCTCATTACCTCGTGTTTCATCGCTATCACTAATTTGAATGAAAATTCGTGATATCCCAACATTTCTCGAGAATTTAACATGTGTAGCCTCTTAATTTGCTTAGTGAGCTTTAAATTAGCAAGTTTTCTGTCGAAAAGTATCTCAAATAAATAATTTGGAAACAAATATTGATTTGTTGACAATTTTGACTGCCTGCGCAGTGTACAAGACATGGGCTAGTATGGAACCGGTCGTCCTCGAATTGGTTAGCAACGACGTAAGGTTGGGAGTGCCTCGGCCCCAATGTAGATTGCAAAGATAACATAAAAAAAAAATCTAATTCAAATAAATACAAAAATTTTCAAAATAAACTTACGTCACGTAAAACGTGTACCATACCACGTACAAGCATACTAATTAAAAATGTAAATATCTTCACACAAACATAATTACACAAAACTTCCGTCATTTTGACCGCATATCACAGCTGGCAGCGTCACAACAGCATAAAAATCTGAATATATCTAATCTTACACACAAATACATACAAATATACTAAACTACCTGCTGGTTTGATTGTAAAGTGTTTTATTATCGCATGTACAGAGCCACCGCACACAGCTATAAAAACACACACACATACACACACCTATTAAAATGAGGCAAATAATTTTTGTTTTTGAAAAATATTTAATCCAAAGGTAAATCGCAAACAATTATTTTTCATTAAATTATAATTTTCCAGTTTTTTTTGTTGTTTTAATTTTCATTTTTTTTTTCTGTAGGTGCACATAAAACTTTGAGAAGGGAAATTATAAACAAATTAACAAAAATATTCATACCCAAGTACTTCACATCGTATACACCCATCCGCCCGCTGCTGCTGCTGCTGCTATTTCTCTCGTTCCATATTTCCACACATTTTTTAAGTTACTAAATCAGGAAATTTTAATAAATTTTTACCTTGTGGGTGGTTGATAGGTATGTATATAGTAAATATATATAATGATGAGAAAAATTACAAAAATTTTCCAACATTATGTGACTCAACCATACCGCAAAATAAACAGAAACAACATTGAATAATTTTAAATATATTTTTTATAGGATTGAGGGGTTGCAAAATAGGAAATCCCGCGTCGTTAAATTTTCTCGAAGCAATCACATTTTGTTGTTGTTGTCATTTTTCCGTCATCGGGATCCGAGTTAAATTGGCTATCAAGAATCAATTTAATTTCTTGCTCCACTATATTCCTATATTACGAGAACATTGTAATGTTTCTACCAACTAACGCTGTGTGCACTGTTCTGTATCCACAAAAACGATTATTATTTTTCTGTTGTGTAAATGACATTTCAGCAGGATATTGATAAAAAAAAATTTGTAAAGTTGAATCCTTGAAACCTATACAAAAAAATTAACAATCCTGGAGTAGAAGATTTTTTTTTGTATGCGAGAACGTTGAGTTGTGGATAAAGCTCTCTCCGTATATTGACTTGTTTGATAAACGTAATCAAAACCGTTCCCGGAACATAAACAGCTTATTTTTATGTATAGTTTAGCTGACGTACGCTGTTTTCGTTGTGCTACTGCTGGGGTAGATTCATTCTACAGAAGCGAATGTAGAAAAAAAATAAACAACAATTAAATGGAATATTTCAATTCCAATTGAACTACACAGAATTTTCTGTTCACGAACGTTTGCATAAGAGGCTTAGGAACACGAATAATTCCACGAAAAATGATTTGGTATAAAATATTACTTAGCTTTAGGCATATTCAAATTAATTTGAGTCGTAATCTCGTACATGAAACTTTTGTAAATTTTTAAAGAATTCTAAGAGGACAAACTTTCCACAACTAATCAATGGATAAACAAATTAATTAATTTATAATTATTGTTAAAATTAATATTTTTGATTATTGTTCCTACAATAATTTATTAAGAACGATAATTCACAAAAAAAAAAACAATTGACAACTCGAACAACAAGAACAACTCGATGTTTAGTCGATAATTCTTTGAAAACCTTTTCTTATTGAAAAAGCTGGAACTCAACACACACAAAAATGGTTCAGCACTCAATGCTATGAGGGAGTAGAGCAAACAGTTTAATAAAGAAATTCAATTGATTTGCAACAAGCGAGTTTGAAATTGTAACGTGGAATCTGATCTTGTTAAAAGCTATTAGCTCCAAGAAATCATCACGCACGGTAGCTCAAGCCAGTCGCATGCGATTTAGATGTTCATTGAAACGACCAGAATGCAGATGTTTAACATTTATTAGGATTGATCTAAGAATTTAGGATTTTCTTAAGAAGATGAATATTGAAGCTGACCAATAAGCTTATATCCCCTAAGCTTCGCTTTGGTCGTCGCTGTTCTTCTTTACATGTCATTAATAGTTGTTAAAATCCCACTGAAATTGTTGCAAGATTGCTTTGCAGTTCAATTCAGGCAAATCTTTACAAGCTTCTTGCAATAGTATCTGTCCTTGCTTAAAGGCATCTATTTCCATCCAATAAGACGTCATGTTGTAATAAATAATTACTTTATATTTGGTTTCCACCACCTCTAGGCTACCTAGCTCCTCGAACTATATATACAGGGTGGCTGAGACCAAGTGCTACCAAATGAAAACGCTGTAATTTTTTTAATTTTGATTATTTTTTATTGAAATTTCGTGGAATATGTTGAAAACATATTACATTTTATGAAAAACATGTTACTGCTCGATATGACCTCCTTTGGCTCTGATTATTTGATTCAGTCTTCCATAGAAAGCATTGGATGCTGACCGAACGTGAGCTTGCGGATTTTTATTCCATTCTCGAACAAGAGCTGACTTCAATGCATCAACACTTTCGTATTTATTAGTGGACACCTTACTCTCCAAAATGGACCATGTGGAGAAATCCATGGGATTCAAGTCTGGTGAATATGGTGGCCATTCTTTCGACGAAATCAGCCGCGGAACGCAATTTTGTAAAAATTGCTGTGTCGCTCGAGTTTTATGTGACGGTGCCGAGTCCTGTTGGAATGTCCAACGGTTCGTACCAAAATGTTTACGTACCCAAGGTAGCAAAGCATCGTTTAGGTTCTTTTGGCGGTACACCTCTTGGTTTACCTTGACTCCATGTTCGATGAAAACCAGAGGAGTGCGTCATAGTAACTATGAGTAACAGTCATAGTAACTATGTGTGCGTGAATTTCCACCCAAATACAGTGCAATTAAACTATTACGTTTGAATTCCATTACGATTCTTTTATGAAGATATTAATTTAGAACAATTATTTGTTGACCACATGTAAACAACTAACCAAACTTTAATCTGTCAAAAAATTGAAGCGCGAAAATGACAACTACACAAATGACAGCAGAGTGAAGTCAGTAACATTTGGTCTCAGCCACCCTGTATATATATACATGCCGAGTGGTTGAATGAGTGTACTTTAATGTTGGCTTCTGCGATACCGGTACACTACAAATTGATAACATAACCAATGCTAGATCGAGCTCTGACGGGACCTCTTGCTAGTCTATGGCATCTACTGGACGGGTTGTTATTCCAACCTAAAATTGGAGAAGTATTACTGGTATTAGTCTGTGCTGCAACGTCAGTGATCCGTCCCAGTTTTATTGCGTGCAGTTTTATCCCGGCTGTTGCTCGTCATTTATTAATACTAGATCGTTTACCGCTGGTTGGATGCTTTTCCATTTATTTCGCTGCTGCAATTGGTGAAGGGATTCCAGGGAAATCTTGTACCATTTTCTCTATTAACTTACATCTTGTTCTGAGAGATAAATCCTCTAGGATAGATCATTTGCTAAAGGTGTCTTTCGTCGCGAATTTAGACATGTATTTGAGTGGTCACGGTGCAAAAATCTTCAAATGTGAGGTGGTTTCTCCTGTAAATTCTCCTTAGGTTAAAATTCTACTTGACTTAATTCCAGCTTCCAATAAATGCCAAGTGGTTTTTTAAAGGGCTATTATATTTGCTATTGCGACCGGTAGCGTTGTTATTGCGTTGTAAGGTATCCGTACATTGCCCCCGCCTGAATGTGAACCTTTTTTAAGCTACAGCGAAGGCCTACCACACTATATGACATTGGTAGGTTACCTATGAATTGCTCGGTAATATGTTGTTTGTGGCGAAAGCAGATCTCACATTTCTGGATAACAGAACGTGTTGTGCGCTGCCACCAAGGATCCAATATTTATTCCTTAAATGAATTAATATCAAATGAATTCCTATGTTTTCTTAAAATTAATGGATTTTTAGTTGTTGCTTGTAGGTCTGTAGGCGTCTCTTGACACGTTGCAGACGATTGTATTTTCATCTAGAAATGGGTTTGGTTATAAAAGTTTACTAGCTTTGTCTAGAAATCCTCTTCTTGACATAATTTAAAAATTATGATGTCCGCTTGAACTCCTTTAAATGTTGAAATGTTTCTCTCAGGAATAACCCTTTCCAAGTAGTGTCTTTATTTGTCATATTCGCCAACACTATCTTCTGTTTTGTTTCTTCATGTAAATACTGCTGGTGTTCTGTTTCGTTTTCCAATGAACGTTTATTTAATGATTCACATCGAGGTGCCATGCAATGCAGGAAGGATGGCTTACGTCACCATAAATGACAGTTAACGAGCTCTTTTCGGAGTATGTCACGTGATGCAATATCTGCTGGGTTCTTGTGGGACCTTTTGTTGAGCCATGTTCTTGCTGTGAGAATTTGCGTTATTGCTGAAATCCTATTTGCTGCAAAAGTATTGAAGCGGTTTGGCTCTTCCCTGATCCAACTTACCGTAATCATTGTATCCGCATATGCATATATCTTGTAGTGCGCATCGCCAATTAAACGTACTTCATTGATAACTTATTTTTAATTGGCGGAACCCTTGTTTTTGCCATTAATAGACTTGATGTTATACGGCCGGTTTTGTTGTTCTAGAATATCTGTGAATCCGTGCATCTATTCTGATTCATATTTTTCTGATTCTGATATCGTCGCCGATATCAGTTTTATATTTGAGCTATTTAGTATTTATCGTCACTAGTATAGCGGCTCATCCCATCCAATCACCGAGGTCCATGTTTCTTGTATTAAAAATTTGTTTTGCAATTGTGATAGGTGAACCATCCTACTCGATCGAACAATTTTGACAAGTCAGCTAATAATGAACTTTTTGTTGATTGGCCAGCCTCTATTTACACTTGTCTACGCCGAATTAAAATGTGCCTTCGTTTAATTATATAGGATTCCAAATATCTCTATACACTTATGGCTTGATGTGGACATTGTCAGCG
The DNA here is from genome assembly GCA_963691935.1 of Nephrotoma guestfalica. NCBI lineage: Eukaryota > Metazoa > Arthropoda > Insecta > Diptera > Tipulidae > Nephrotoma > Nephrotoma guestfalica. The sequence goes on along the minus strand of OY829914.1, from coordinate 273,748,638 downwards.
CTTTGCAATACTGGTGGGATAGTTTAAATATTTCCTTTTGGTTGGAGTACCACTTTCTGTGGTAAAACCCCTTATTTGGTTAGTTGGTTTACAATTAGCTCTCGTAATGCAGAAACATTTTCTATTATGCTGTCATCCACGAATGACGTTCATCCTAGGCTAGTTGTAGAAGGGCAGCTACTCGTAACAGTGTTCAATTCGTACACTTCCAATGGTTTCGCAGGATCACTTCACCATCGCGTTGATAATTTCTGTCATCTTTATTAAGTCTCACCTGCTGATACATTTTTTTCTATATCTCCTGTCATAAAATACTTTTGTTTGCGCCATCGGAGTGCACTGTCAGCTAAATCCTCTTGTAATTTTGGGCTGGTCACCATGATGTTGTTTAACGACACTCCTGTTGTTGTCTGGATGAGGCATCAAACTACTAGCAGTTTTGTTGTAGTGTTATATTGCTTGGTTATGCCGTGATGCGGAATGTAATAGTAGCTCTCAACCGAGAGGTCTTCACCATTTTCCCGAACACATTTCTTGTGATACAGGCTTAAATATTATTTAACCCTTGATACAGGCTTAAATATTAGAATGACATCTCCGATTTAGTTAAAATTTGTGTATGTAATAGTTTTTATGAAGTGTATTTGAAATATGAAAATTATATTGAATACTGAAAAACAATTCCGATCTTTGTTCAAGCATAGATATGTATTACACTTGTCGTATTTAATATAAGTCAATTTAGAACAGTTAATTACCTAACAGAGTTGTCTTTCTGATGTCCAGCTGCAAAAATGACTCGTATTATCTTCGCGAACATCCCTTGGAGATATACGGCTTACGTTCGGTTTCTTCTTTTTTTATTTCAATTGCCGCATTAGTATTGGAGAAAATTAGACTACGCTTAGAGCGGTCCCCCTTTACATAAACTCTTGCATAAACTCTCAGCAAGATGAATTCTCCTTTGCAATTCTCTTCGAAAGAAGCCATGAGTTTACGACCATTATATCCAATAGATGTTAAAATATACGAATATACCACTTACGTGGTCGTAATTTTATTTTATGACGACCGATCAGACTGTCTAATAAATCTACTCCTCCCATATGCTTATTATATTCCATAATAATTTGGGGACAATCACACTGTTTCTTACTACGAATGTAGCAAGTCTTTACTTTTGTTATAGGTAACTTTCCCGCAAATGTAGATAATAAGGTGACATATTTAGTGTCTTTCCACAGCACGACGCTTACTTCAACACCTTAAACTGTGCCCACATTTTCCAAAATAAAGCCTCTGGGTTTGTCCTTCAAAGTACGCCAGTAGGTAACTTAGAGTTAAGTAGTCTGTCACGCCGAACCGTGTCAATCGATTGAATGCCAACTTTGTATAATTCAATCACTGGTGGCAACGTGGTATAATAGTTATCGAAGTACACATGATGGTTCACTGATCGTGGTACATCTAGGTTTGCTGAGCTACCCAAATTGGATTCGGAAGATGATCGTTTCCCGTTTTCTTGTCCAGTAAACACCTCAAAATTATACGTGAAGCCGGATACTCCACTAAGCTCAAACAGTTTGTAACCCCATTTATTAACGTTTAAGGTAGCTCCTCCCTTTAGATGAACATATCTGCTCATCTATTGACTGGTTCTGTTCTACTGGAATTTTTTTTAAATTCTATATTAGGGCTTCCTTGAACAATCGATCATAATTCGCATCTGTTTCTGGTAAGCAATTGGCATTGCAATTAAAATGTAATATCTTTCGAATTTATTCGAATTTATTGATGGAAATTGGATCGCGTATGATATTATTCCCCACTTCACTTGACCAATAGCGTCGCAAGCTGGTTACCTGGTGTACCGATGTTAGAATGTACACTCCGATATATTTTTCTAAGTCTTTTTTGTTTATTGAAAAAGTATCCTGTACATTAATTTCTTTGGGCTTTGAATTTTGAATCAAGAAATAATTGAATATTTGTAGCGGCGTATCTAGTTCACGTGCATAACTCGGCAAAGATTCATCACCCACAAATTTGTACTGATCTGGAGCAACCACTAAATTTTTTGTTTTCCGAGACTCATTGGGCACATCGAGGGGTTCTTCAAAATTGTTTAATTCATCTATATCACAATCGTTATTAACTATTATCACGGGTAAATTCTGAATTTCAAAATCTTCTTCCTGATTTATTTCAAAGAAAGGTTCCATCACAAAACGACTTGTAGATGGATTACAATTTTCTTCATTATCGCTGAAATTGTTAATCAGTTCCTCGATTTCAGATGCATTCAAATATTTTCGTTGCCACCTGCATACACAAATCTTGGCTGACAGCACGAGACTAACATTTTTTATGATTAATTTAAATGAAAGGAGTAATTTTATGCTGGGATATGTGAGCTAAATGAATACTCAACTGTTACATGTGAAGAACCGGACAAGTGGTGCAGTGGTTAAAGCTTCGGCACTTGAACCGGGAGGTGCTGGGTTCGAATCCCATTAGAGGCTAGATGCAAATCGAATTTTCACCATCGATTACGATCGGTGATGCTAATAAATACAACTAAGACCCTCTGATGGAGTGCAGAATTCCGTGTCACGCGATGACCCACCTTCCATGCCAATGTACAGGTTGACATGGAGCTTGCAATGTGCAGGTGGTATACTGTAGTTGTGTGAGTTGGTGAAGTAGGTGGGTTAATGATGTGGAGTGAATGAATGGGGTATCACAATGGGCCTAAAAATTGGCCTAAGTGTGCAGTAAGCAACCACTGAAACCTAACCTAACCTACATGTGAAGAAAAGAGAAAAACAACACTCATAAATAGTACTTTTCGGTTAATGGAACAGTTATTTGAATGAAGTGTCCTTCATAAAATTTCTTTCGAGCTACAGCAAACTGGCACAAGTCGTCCTTCTGGATTCCCCTAGTTTATATTTCCGTCTGACCTACGCTCCACTGTTGATGAGAAATACTCGTCTACCTTGACTTCTTCTTAGGTGAGACTTCTTTCTTCTAGGATACTGTCGCTTTTGACAACCAACTTGTTGTTCCTCTATCCCTTTGGTAGTTAACATAGTTGTTTTTTTGGATCTTCGGGGCCCCCCCATTATTTATCCGCCTCAAAGGCTGTAATTTGTACACGTGGTATGACCGCCTTATTATTTTTCATCGCCTCTAAAAACTTGAATCGGCTTTCCAAAAAATTGAAAAAAAATTCTAATTTGGTGAGTGCTTTTGGATTTTCCAGCGTTAATTCATATATCCGTATCGAATTCGAATCCAGTTTCTTCGTTAATATGAACACCACGAATGCTTCAAATATACAGCTCATTGAGAGCTGCTTGAGATTGTGTAGCATCTCTTTTCAGTGTCATGCTTAGCTCGAATTTATTGTCATGATGCTACTTGCAATGTTGGCAGAGACAGCAATGAATTAAAATAGTTATCTGCTAGCAATCTTGTTATATCGTGGTTGAAAAGTGTTCCAGGCCATCTCGTAATCCTCCCTTGTAGTTGATTATATTTTAAATATGTCATTTTTACGACGTTTGACAATATTTTATGTGTGGTGATTGAGCTCGCTAAAGATATCATTAAATGCATGATGATGAGGATTTTGAAGATATCACTGATGAACAAGGTGAAAGTGAACCTACCATCGATGAACACCTCGAAGAAAATAATATGGCAAGTGGTATTATGCCCAAAACAAAAAATTTACAATAAAATGGAGTGCAAATCCTCCGTACAACAAGAACACGTAATTTTCTTATATATAGAGAGATAAATGGCTTGACAACTCAAACATCACAAAACCTGAACACTCATCTACTAGCATTTCAAAAAATTGTACCAGAAACATTAGTGAATATTATTGTAGCTGAAACAAATAGAAAAGCACGGCAATATTATACTTCGACAAGCAAAACAGCGAAGCGGCAACGTCTTTGGTATAACACAAAATCCGAGGAAATGTATGCTCTCATCGGTATTCCAATTTATGCTGGCATCCATAACAGATCAGAGCGGTTGAAAACGGGAAAATTAGCAGCATTCCGTGATGTGTGTAACATGTTCTTGTCAAATACCCGAGCAACATACAACGCGTCATCAAATTTATCAATAGATGAACAACTGGTTTTAACGAGAGGAAGATGTGGCTTTCGTATCTACCGTCAAAACCAGGCAAGTACGGCGTTAAAATATTTTGAATATGTTATGCCAAAAATGCGTACCCGTTGAATGCCGAGGTGTATGTAGGTAAACAACCAAACGAAACTCGTTCAAATAATTATGCCCTTAATTTGGTCCATAGAATATCTGCGCCGTACCTAAACAAAGGCAGAACAATTACGATGTATAATTTTTTCACAAGTTGTACTTTGGTCGGACAACTATTACAAAAAAAGACCACTATAATTGGAACGATACGTCAAAATAAACCTGATCTTCCCAACCTAACCCCCACCTAATTCTGGCCAGCTTTGTTCCAAAACCAAATAATAACGTATTCCTTTTATCTACTTTACACAACGATTGTGGAATTGACGGCGATTCTAAAAAACCAAACATCATATTGGACTATAATGCAACGAAGGGAGGGGTTGATACTCTTGATAAACTCGACAGAACATACACCTGTAAAAGGAAAACCAAAAGATGGCCGATGGTATAATTTTTTATTATGATCGACATCGCAGGTGTAGCGGCTTTCAATTTATATAAATGCGCTAACCCACAATTATACGCAATCCGCGGCGCCTTCGAAAGAAAGACATTTCTGAAGCAATTGGCAATGGAATTGGCGCATGCAAATACCTTGGGGCGGCTGTCCAATCCACGAGCATTAAAACGTAATGTAAGAATTGCAATCAATCAAATAGGATAGAAAGTGTTGAACATAAACCCAGTTTCAACAACCGAAGAAGCAGCAACGAAGCCAACAGTTAGTGAACGTCCGCGATGCTACTTGTGCCCGAGATCGGCTGACTGTTGTTGTTGTTCAACTCACAGCCAAATTATGTGCATAGAATGCACCAGAGATGAAGAAATGGATTCGAGCGAAGAAGAAGTTGTTTCAGAAAATTCGTCTGACTAAAATACATTTAATAAATTTATGTGATTATTAATTAATTTTATGTTTCTTTTTTTTTAATTTATTTTTATTTGATATTTCTAACAGATTTTTGTTATTTGTTAATGAATTTTATTTTTCTATTAACATGTTAGTAAGAAATAAACAAAAAACGATCTTTTTCCGTACAAAATATATGAAAACATAGGTCAGGGGTCAGATTGACCCCTAGACACAGACAACGCAACGGTAACCTATACACAGAGTGTTAAAAAGGAATAACTGTCAATAGTAACTAAGTATTTGAGAAAGAACACATATGAAAAAGTCATAGCAGACTCAAACGCCTATTAAGTAAGGTGTCACTCTTGAAGAAAGCTGCATTGACTTTTCTGTCGATGAACAAGTTTTGAAGATCCAAATAATCATTAAGTTTTTATTTTATTTATTTTTATACGAATAACAAAGCGGCAAAACTTTAAGTCAGCTATTCTCAAAAAAATATTAGTAGCGCTCTGTTGGCTTTTATATGCTTTTTGTTTCAACAACTATTTTTCGAAGAACTGTATTTTGGAGATTTTTTTGTGAGAATTTGATTTACATTAAAAATAATTCCAATTTGAAAATGACGGTAAAACTGTAGAAGTTGTGTACTCTCTCACGATATAAATTGGATACGTTCTAAGCTACCGACTTGATGGATTTTTAAGACATGTGAATTTTATATTCCTCCATTTAGGTTAAATTATCTCATAGTGCATCATCTGTTTAAAATTTTCGTCTCTCCAAGCATATAGGGATAACTCTCAACACCATTTTTTAAATTCCTCACATTTTATTGCTATTCATAAATCACAGATAAAAAATTTTACTCCAAGAATATTTCACACCAGAGTTAAAAAAAAAAAAGTATACAGAAAAGCATCTTTCAGCAACATATGTGACATGATACATTTCAAAAAAATTTCAATTCATTAAATTTTCTTCGTTCACGAATTATAAACGAAATTTTCTTTATATTATGTATGTCTAAACAGTACCAGAATATGCTGCGACACACCGTATAAAGCGCATCCCGAAATTACACAAGAAATACAAAAAATTACCATTTTTCGTAGCCAGCCAGTATAATTCCGAAAATATGTTGAATGCATTTAATGCTTCCGTTGCCTCTTTTTAAAATTTTTTGTGTTCTTTGCCGGTCAAAAAAAAACAGAAACAAGACGGAAATCTTCTTAACGATATTATACTTTATGTTTTCTTCGTCGCCGTCGTTTTCATTCACCATCTTATTTCATTCTATCAGAAACATAAATTCATGTATATAAATTTCGTTAACATTTGGAAATTTAACAAAAAATTTGTGCCATATTTTAGATGGTGTTTCTGGATATGTATATGTTGTTAGCATACATAAAAAAAATATGAACATTGGAAATAAATCATTTAACAACAACATCCAATGATACGACTTAACCCTCCAATTTTCTTAAAGGAAATTTTATTTTCTCATTTCTTGTATGCTGAATGAAAAGCAAAAAAAAAATCTTCCAAAGAGTACCAATCTGTTATTCAATTCGTGACTCCATTATATTTGTAACAGAAATATAATCCTATGGTTAACGGAATAGTATACAACAACAACAAAAACAGAATTTTCCCACTTTTCATTTTATTGTTGTTGTGTCAAAGTGTTTTTTATTCCTCTATATATATATACTGTGTGTGTGTGTGTGTGCGCTACGTTCTTTTTTCGTGGAAATGGATGAAAAAGACATGTACACATTAGATAATAGATCTGATAAAAAGTTTACTTAAAGGGAGCTTTTTGTGTATTAATGTATAAAGGATAAATATAGAACTTTTATTTTTAGTGAAACTTTTTATTTTGTTTGAAAAAATTGTTTACGAAATACATACACGAGATGAAGCAAAACAAGTAAAAAAAACTGTCGGGTAAACGTCGTCCGGGAAAAATTATGATAGTTTATGTAGTTAGTTTTGTTTTTTCACTTAACGTGACAGTTTTGTAATGGAGCTTTCACAGATTGCCATATAAATATACACTAAACATATTAATTGTTTCAAACAATATTTCACACTTTTCATCCAGCAGCACAAACAAATTTTTAATTATACACGACACGAAAGTTTTGATTGACAATTTGGTTTTTTTTTCGTATATATATAAAGCTTTTAGCTTAATAAACAAAAACTTAAAAAAAAATCATTTTAATTCTTAATTGAATATACCAAAATTAATAACTTTTTTGGTATATTACGTTATAAAGTATTTATTTTTAGTTTGGCAAAAAATGTCAAAATCAAAACCGTGAAATTATTTTTTTCGAAAAATTAAATTTTCATAAAACAATTCAACCAAATCTAAGCTTTTGACATAATTCGATATTTCATCTTAAATAATTTCTTTTTTGTGTGCTGCTGCTGCTCGCTTTTGTATATAAATTGAATGAGGAAAAAAAAAGTTTGGTAATTTATTTTTATTATTTTGTGCTGCTGAAGCTTTTTCCTCTCATTATGAGTTTTAATTCAATTGTGTGTGTGCGTGGAGGAATGAGGTCTCGAATATTTTTCATGGCGTGAGTTTATATTGAGGAGTGTTTAGTGACAGGCGAATTGTTTACATTACACTTTTGGCCACAGTTCGGGATTTACAATGTAAAAAACATTTTTTTCATTTATTTGTAAATAATGTCAATTACTGGGAAAACGAAACACTCGTGAAGAATAACTGAATATATTACATAAATGATACAATTGTTTGTTTCAAGGTCATTCATTTAAACGGCCAATCATAACTATTTTTAACTTCTACTTAACTACAGTCACAAGAAATAATACATTTATGTATCTCCCTCATCACAGCAGTTGAGTGAAAAGTTGCAGAGCCTTGAGCTTTCAACCGAAGGCAATAAGCGCGAGCTGCTTTCCAGACTGCAGATCGCCATGGAAAGTGATGCGAAATCAGAAAGGCGAAGATCACAACAATCATAATCGTTACCGTAAACGATGAGCAGAAAGACCAGCCTGGAGCGATAGAGCAAACGAAAGCAACCATAACAATACAACCATCTACTCCTGAACAGGTTGACCAACAAAGTGGTTGACCAACAAACTTGATCAATTCCGCACAAAACAAGTCGCCAAATTAGACCAGCAAGCCGATTAGCAAAGGTCACAGTTGGCAGAACTACGAGAAGAGTAAAGTGAACAATTTGCTGAGCTTCGTAAGGAATAAAACGGCTAATTGGTAGAACTACAAGCAGATCAAGATGCTCGGTTTCCCGTGTTAGACCAGAAGCTCAATCAAATTTAGCATGCCCAGGGTATACAAGTTTAACAACTAAAATAGCCTGTTCAATGATTTTGAGGGGCAAATTCCAGCCAACTAAATCACTCAGCAATTTAAGTTACAAACTTTAATTCCGAACACCTTTAATTTCTGCAGCAATTAACAATTTTCACTCTGTTCACTATTTTTCGCACTGTTTAATTTTGACTTGCACTTTTGGCTGGTTAAATTATATCAATGCCTGCGTCCCTAATTGCTCGCGCTGCTATATGTATATGCCGCTGTTCGAGATAATTCCGTTTATTGCATCTGGCGATATATGTGCCTTGCAATTGGAAATCACTTTCACGATGCTAGTGAAGTTTATCCAAACTAATCCAAAAAAGACAACAAGAACAACCTTATTGTAACAGTATTGGTTAAAGTAAACATTCAGACGAATTTATATTGCATAATGTAGAGGAGATGTGATTTTTTAATTGGCCTTGACATTCCAAAGTCATTCTAAGTATTTTCAAAGCATTTAGCATGAACTTCAGGGATACTGAAGGACTACTGAAATAAATAGGAGTGTCTCAAGCAAGTTATATGATTTTCTAATGGGTTTGACAGGGTGTCCCATGAGTTTTAAACATGTAATTATTTTAATGGGCCTTCGGTACATTCCAAAGCCATTCTTAGTATTTTCAAAGCATTAAGCATGAACTTCAGTCAAACTGGTGGACTACTGAAACAAAAAGGAGTGTCTCAAGCAAGTTATATGATGTTCTAATGGGTTTGAGAGGGTGTCTCATGAGTTTTAAAAATGTAATTATTTTAATGGGCCTTAGGTACATTCCAAAGTCATTCTAAGTATTTTCAAAGCATTTAGCATGAACTTCAGTGATACTGGTGGACTACTGAAACAAAAGGGTGTGTCTCAAGCAAGTTATATGATTTTCTAATGGGTTTGACAGGGTGTCCCATGAGTTTTAAACATGTAATTATTTTAATGGGCCTTCGGTACATTCCAAAGCCATTCTTAGTATTTTCAAAGCATTAAGCATGAACTTCAGTCAAACTGGTGGACTACTGAAACAAAAAGGAGTGTCTCAAGCAAGTTATATGATGTTCTAATGGGTTTGAGAGGGTGTCTCATGAGTTTTAAAAATGTAATTATTTTAATGGGCCTTAGGTACATTCCAAAGTCATTCTAAGTATTTTCAAAGCATTTAGCATGAACTTCAGTGATACTGGTGGACTACTGAAACAAAAGGGTGTGTCTCAAGCAAGTTATATGATTTTCTAATGGGTTTGACAGGGTGTCCCATGAGTTTTAAACATGTAATTATTTTAATGGGCCTTCGGTACATTCCAAAGCCATTCTAAGTATTTTCAAAGCATTTAGCATGAACTTCAGGGATACTGAAGGACTACTGAAATAAATAGGAGTGTCTCAAGCAAGTTATATGATTTTCTAATGGGTCTGACAGGGTGTCCCATGAGTTTTAAACATGTAATTATTTTAATGGGCCTTCGGTACATTCCAAAGCCATTCTAAGTATTTTCAAATCATTTAGCATGAACTTCAGGGATACTGGTGGACACTGAAACAAAAAGGAGTGTCTCAAGCAAGTTATATGATGTTCTAATGGGTTTGACAGGGTGTCTCATGAGTTTTAAAAATCTAATTATTTTAATGGGCCTTCGGTACATTCCAAAGCCATTCTAAGTATTTTCAAATCATTTAGCATGAACTTCAGGGATACTGGTGGACACTGAAACAAAAAGGAGTGTCTCAAGCAAGTTATATGATGTTCTAATGGGTTTGACAGGGTGTCCCATTAGTTTTAAACATGTAATTATTTTAATGGGCCTTCGGTACATTCCAAAGTCATTCTAAGTATTTTCAAAGCATTTAGCATGAACTTCAGTGATACTGGTGGACTACTGAAACAAAAAGGAGTGTCTCAAGCAAGTTATATGATTTTCTAATGGGTTTGACAGGGTGTCCCATGAGTTTTAAACATGTAATTATTTTAATGGGCCTTCGGTACATTCCAAAGCCATTCTTAGTACTTTCAAAGCATTTAGCATGAACTTCAGTCAAACTGGTGGACTACTGAAACAAAAAGGAGTGTCTCAAGCAAGTTATATGATTTTCTAATGGGTTTGAGAGGGTGTCTCATGAGTTTTAAAAATGTAATTATTTTAATGGGCCTTCGGTACATTCCAAAGTCATTCTAAGTATTTTCAAAGCATTTAGCATGAACTTCAGGGATACTGAAGGACTACTGAAATAAATAGGAGTGTCTCAAGCAAGTTATATGATTTTCTAATGGGTCTGACAGGGTGTCCCATGAGTTTTAAAAATGAAATTATTTTAATGGGCCTTAGGTACATTCCAAAGCCATTCTAAGTATTTTCAAAGCATTTAGCATGAACTTCAGGGATACTGAAGGACTACTGAAATAAATAGGAGTGTCTCAAGCAAGTTATATGATTTTCTAATGGGTTTGACAGGGTGTCCCATGAGTTTTAAACATGTAATTATTTTAATGGGCCTTCGGTACATTCCAAAGTCATTCTAAGTATTTTCAAAGCATTTAGCATGAACTTCAGTGATACTGGTGGACTACTGAAACAAAAAGGAGTGTCTCAAGCAAGTTATATGATTTTCTAATGGGTTTGACAGGGTGTCCCATGAATTTAAAAAATGTAATTATTTTAATGGGCCTTAGGTACATTCCAAAGTCATTCTAAGTATTTTCAAAGCATTTAGCATGAACTTCAGTGATACTGGTGGACTACTGAAATAAATAGGAGTGTCTCAAGCAAGTTATATGATTTTCTAATGGGTCTGACAGGGTGTCCCATGAGTTTTAAAAATGAAATTACTTTAATGGGCATTAGGTACATTCCAAAGTCATTCTAAGTATTTTCAAAGCATTTAGCATGAACTTCAGTGATACTGGTGGACTACTGAAACAAAAGGGTGTGTCTCAAGCAAGTTATATGATTTTCTAATGGGTTTGACAGGGTATCCCATGAGTTTTAAACATGTAATTATTTTAATGGGCCTTCGGTACATTCCAAAGTTATTCTTAGTATTTTCAAAGCATTAAGCATGAACTTCAGTCAAACTGGTGGACTACTGAAACAAAAAGGAGTGTCTCAAGCAAGTTATATGATGTTCTAATGGGTTTGAGAGGGTGTCTCATGAGTTTTAAAAATGTAATTATTTTAATGGGCCTTAGGTACATTCCAAAGCCATTCTAAGTATTTTCAAAGCATTTAGCATGAACTTCAGGGATACTGAAGGACTACTGAAATAAATAGGAGTGTCTCAAGCAAGTTATATGATTTTCTAATGGGTCTGACAGGGTGTCCCATGAGTTTTAAAAATGAAATTATTTTAATGGGCCTTAGGTACATTCCAAAGCCATTCTAAGTATTTTCAAATCATTTAGCATGAACTTCAGGGATACTGGTGGACACTGAAACATAAAGGAGTGTCTCAAGCAAGTTATATGATGTTCTAATGGGTCTGACAGGGTGTCCCATTAGTTTTAAACATGTAATTATTTTAATGGGCCTTCGGTACATTCCAAAGTCATTCTAAGTATTTTCAAAGCATTTAGCATGAACTTCAGTGATACTGGTGGACACTAAAACAAAAAGGAGTGTCTAAAGCAAGTTATATGATTTTCTAATGGATCTGACAGGGTGTCCCATGAGTTTTAAAAATGTAATTATTTTAATGGGCCTTAGGTACATTCCAAAGTCATTCTAAGTATTTTCAAAGCATTTAGCATGAACTTCAGTGAACTGGTGGACTACTAAAACAAAAAGGAGTGTCTCAAGCAAGTTATATGATTTTCTAATGGGTTTGACAGGGTGTCCCATGAGTTTTAAACATGTAATTATTTTAATGGGCCTTCGGTACATTCCAAAGCCATTCTTAGTATTTTCAAAGCATTTAGCATGAACTTCAGTCAAACTGGTGGACTACTGAAACAAAAAGGAGTGTCTCAAGCAAGTTATATGATTTTCTAATGGGTTTGAGAGGGTGTCTCATGAGTTTTAAAAATGTAATTATTTTAATGGGCCTTCGGTACATTCCAAAGCCATTCTAAGTAATTTCAAAGCATTTAGCACGAACTTCAGGGATACTGGTGGACTACTGAAATAAACAGGAGTGTCTCAAGCAAGTTATATGATTTTCTAATGGGTCTGACAGGGTGTCCCATGACTTTTAAAAATGTAATTATTTTAATGGGCCTTAGGTACATTCCAAAGCCATTCTAAGTATTTTCAAAGCATTTAGCATAAACTTCAGTGATACTGGTGGACTACTGAAACAAAAAGGAGCGTCTCAAGCAAGTTACATGATTTTCTAATAGGTCTGACAGGGTATTCCATGATTTTTAAAAATACACTTATTTTAATGGGCCTTCCGAAAGCCTTTGGAATGTACCTTTGGAGAGGCCCATTAAAATAATTACATTTTAAAACTCATGGAATACCCGGTCAGACCCATTAGAAAATCGTAATACTTGCTTGGGAAATTTCTTCTTGTTTCAGTAGTCCACCAGTATCTCTGAAGTTCATGCTAAATGCTTAGAAAATGCTTAGAATGACTTTGGAATGTACCTAAGGCCATTTAAAAAATCACATATCCTCTAAATTATTTAATATAAATTCGCCTGAATGATTACTTTCACCAATACTAGTACAATAAGTGTGTTGTTGTTGGCTTTTTTGGATTAGTTTGGATAAACTTCACTAGCATCTTTCACGTGGGTATTCGCGAACTTTCTACGTCATAAGTTCTTCTGTCTTGATGATAACGTTGTCGTTAATTTCAGTAGTCCGTATTCCCCCCACCACTTGGAATGTAATCCTAAAAATCATTTCCCAATCAGTATTAGAGAAATACTTGATCCGATAACATCGATGATATTAAGAACAATCTGAAACTGGGTTCGAATTCGAAACCTTTGTGATATGCTTGTGTAGAGTAGAATTGGTAATTTTACGTTTCTTGTAGATAGATTTCGGCCAAACACAATTAGAATCTACCAATTTATGTAAAAATCTTAAGCAGGATGCTTCATTCAAAAAGAAGGTTTTTTGTAAAAAATTGGCATGTGAACAATATCAATTGTTGCAAATTCAATATAGAAACGATTAGTTCGCAGTAGTTTTTTTAGTAGATGATATACTTTTCAAAATCAATTCATCAAATATTCAAAACATCACTATGACCTTCCAGCTTCCACGTGTTTAAACAAAATTAACTATGGTATTTTTATTCATAACAGTTTAGTCGTTTTATAAATAAAATGCTTAAATCTGTCATCAGCTGATATTATTATTGCGGATCTTTCAATAGATTAAATAATTTGAACGTTCGTTTGCATTTACAACGTAGATAATGGTTTCATATACCTTCATTCTGTAATGATCTCGATATATTTTTGCAATCTAGTAACAAGAATAACATTTTCGAGTAACTCTAACATGGAAACGAACGATGCTAGCAGAAGCGAAACAACTAGGAAAGTCGTGGGTGGAAATCGAAGCAATAGAACCCAACAGAGTTTGAAGGTCCAGCCCCTCCAAAATTGGAGATAAAACGAAAAAATATTATTTAAAATATCAAGTGAGTCTTCGGTCATACTTTGGCATTTATTAGGATTAAGAACCCGAGGTGGTAATGTTGTTAAACATTGTCAAGGGTCTTTCAATAGAGAAGCTCGAAATTTGTTAGGTGTGATAACAGCCATCTTGTTAGATGTTGTCAAATCTGTTAGGAATTGTTCATTGGTGTATATCTAATTGCCATGGAAGGTTATAGCGTTGTCTACGAGCATGCGGCTAGTTCCTGGACCTCCCTTCCTTTGCAATTGAATGTAATTGAAAATTTTGGTAAAGGAATGGTAACCTGCCGTACAGTAGCAGGAGGTCACTTATAAGTAGGGTATGACTTTTTCGGATTTAACCCGATTTTTCCCTTATGATCACCCTCCCCACCCGCCCGAACGCAGCTCTTTTATTTACATTTTACGTAAGAGTGAGCATTTTCTATACGTTTAGATAAATTAGTATTACTTTCTCTTTCAATGTCGCTGTAAGAATGAAATGATATGTATAGTGAAATCGCATTTTTAGTTAATTTTGGGAATCCCAATGCAGCACGTGCAATACAAAAATCTATACATTTATTTGATTTATTTAAAGATTAAAAAAAGTTATTTAACCATAAATAAAAAAATTTGAATACCTTCGTAATTATTTTTAAAAATGGGGAGAAAACGAGAAACCCCGTCAGAGGGGATATCAGAATATCCAGATTTTAAAATCTTTAAACTTGACGGTAATGGCAATGAGCAGGCAGTTGTGTGTAAATATTGCTGTTTAAAAATAAGTGTGGATCCAGCAAAAAAACCGTACGATAGATTGAGAGAACATATGTCAAGTAACAGACATAAAACTTTACGTGAGCAATCGATAAATTCGGTTTGTTCTACATCCCTTCATCAACCGACGCTAAACGATATTTTAGTACGACAAAAAAATAAAGACGAGAATAAAGAGGGAGCCATTTTTGAATATGTTCGTGCAGTTTGTCATTCTGGATTAAGCCTTAGTGCATGTGATGGTGCTTTAGGCGATTTTGTTAAACGATATTGTCCGTCAACGAAAACTATGCCACACTACCAAACTCTACTTCTAAAATTATTTACCAAAAGTTTATACAACCGAATTAAATGAAATTAAAGTTTTAATTAGAGATGCAAAAATTAACTACATTATTGATGAAAGTAGTGATGTTGCCGGTCGACCTACAGGAAACACTTTCATTACATTTTATAGTGAAATTCAACAAAAAAGTCATTATATTTGGTAGACATTACTTTTGTTACTAAAACAAATAGTGCAACTATTGCAGGAGTTTTAGGAAAAATGTTATCAAAAATTGATAAAAAATGGAGCGATGTTATTTCCATATCAACGGAGAGCGCGGAGTACATGAAATCAATGGTTTGTCAAATACGAACTGGTGAAAATAAACCTAATCTATTACACATCACAGATGTTCCTCATCTAATTCATGTTGCGGTTGACAAAACTTTAAATGCGGTAGAATTAACTTCAACAAGAAAGTTTGTGATAAAATTAGGAGCTCTTTTCAAACATTCACCAAAAATATTTGGGATATATTTGGAACTCGTTGTGAAATATCTGGTATTAGACCACCAGCCGTAGTTCCTGTTCGCTGGTTTAGTTTCTTTGAGAGCTTAGTATAGTGACTATTAAAATGTGGCGCGGGATAAATAGTTTTTTGGAAGATCCTGAGATTGTTCGAAATAAAAAAGTAGCTAACGTTAGACAAATAATAAATAATTTTGGAAAAACTGAACTATGGCCGATTAAAGCAAATGTGTCAACTTCAAAAGGAACTAGAAACAAACAACCCATTATTGTATAAAATGGACCACTCAACTAATGTTTCCTTAAAGCTGCATATGGAACGTAATTGGCAAGCGACAAACATCGAAAAATGCAATACCATTATGGAAACTTTATCAGATAATTCTCGTGCATTGGTTCAAAACTGCATGAAAAAATTTTCAAAAGTTCTAAGTGAAAAATGGAATGCTACCACATCGCGAAATATTGATACTGCTACTATGGAATTTTGGAAGTCGGCTTCGATTATTGATCCTTTTAAAAAATCGCTAATTAAGGAAAATTTACAAATTTTAAAATATTCATCAAACTTTATCAGTAAAATAAAAACAGAATTATCAGAATATTTTATCGAGTTATCTCCTCAAAATTTAAATTTAAATGTTCCAATTGTGGATTGAAGCGCAAGGCAGGTATCCAGAACTAAGCAAACATATGTTAATGCTATTATGTATACCAACAGGGAGCTGTGATGTTGAGAGGAGTTTTCGTCATTTGCGACATTTTCAATCACCTGAAAAAGCTAGAGCATCTGATGAAACATTGACAATGCAAATGATGTTGTATTATAATAATAAAATACCGAATTAAATTTGATTTTTGTATTTTAAATAATTTCTACTGAAAATTCGTTCATTTTCTAAATTTTCTGTATATTTTATGTTTTTGGCCCGATTTCATCCCGAATTGGACTAAAATATATAAAGGGTGGTTAAATTTTAAGGGCCGATGTTGATTTTCAATAAAACACAAATTATTCAAAAAATTATTGTCAATTCTTTTTATTATGATAATATGGTATGGTTCAATTATGTATGGAGCACAATATCGGCCAAATGGCCGCCGCGACCTCGGCGGCACACCTCCACCCGATGGTCCAAATTTTCGATGACGCTCAGGCATAATTGAGGTTCTATGCCGTTAATGTGCCGAATTATCTCATCCTTTAGCTCTTGAATAGTTACTGGCTTATTGACGTACACTTTTTCTTTCAAATAACCCCAAAGAAAGAAGTCCAACTGTGTCAAATCACATGATCTTGGCGGCCAATTGATATCGCCACCACGTGAGATAGCACGGCCATTGAATTTGTCGCGCAAAAGAGCCATTGTCTCGTTAGCTGTGTGGCAAGTGGCACTGTCCTGTTGAAACCACATATCCTCCACATCCATATCTTCCAATTCGGGCCATAAAAAACTCGTTGTCATCTCACGATTGCGAACACCATTCACAGTAACTGCCTGACCGGCCTCATTTTAGAAAAAATACGGCCCAATGATGCCGCCAGCCCATAAACCGCATCAAACAGTCACTCTTTGTGGGTGCATTGGTTTTTCGACAATCACTCTTGGATTATGATTCGCTCAAATGCGGCAATTCTGCTTATTGACGAATCCACTAAGGTGAAAATGTGCTTCATCACTGAAGATGATTTTCTTCGAAAATTGATCATCCACTGTTGCCATTTCTTGCCACCATTCTGACCATTGACGACGTTTGGGATGGTCAGGAGGCTTTAGTTCTTGAGTCAATTGCACCTTATAAGCGTGTAAATGCAAGTCTTTATGCATAATGTTCATCAACGACGAGCGTGAGAGATGCAATTGTTGGGCACTACGACGAGTTGAGGTCGACGGCTCTTCAGTCACACTATCGCGAACAGCAGCAATATTTTCTGCTGTATGAGCTGTACGAGTGCATACCAGTGCATGGTGTTTTAAAATCTCCTACGGACCCGGTTTGCTCAAATTTTTGCACGATTTTTCCGATTGTACGCACATTTGAACGATTAAAGTGACCGAAAAAAACACGAAGTGCACGATATGCATTTTGATGTGAACGCCCATTTTCATAATATGCCTGAATAACTTTAACGCGTTGCTCGATTGTGTATCTTTCCATGGTTCAAATTGAGTAAGTCTGAAATTAAGAAATGTCAAATTAAATACAGAAGAAAAGTTGACGTTTAGGTGTGGTTCACATTCAACGTCGGCCCTTAAAATTTAACCACCCTTTATAACCCGATAATTACCCCCCGAATGCAACTTTTTTATTTGCCGAAAAAATCATACCCTACTTATAAGGCATTCGTTTTTATCGCTAAACCGGAACCCTTGTATTATCGCTTCAAACAAAAATTTCGATACTATTCAGATAATTTATGTGTTTTAGTAAAAATTGAAAAATAAACCTCAAATTGGAACACCTTTTAAAACGGATTAATATTCGCATAGTCTACGGAAGCAACAAAACATATTTAAAATTTCGAAATACACATAAAATTATTCTGGGTCTGAGTTACGTGCATAGCTTCTCGGGTAATGGGAAATAAAAAATGGGAATAAAGTAGTCCGAGAGTACGTTCTGAGAGTACATATTGCATCGCAATGAGTGTGGCCACAGCCAATTCTGTCGCTGCATTTTTACCATATTTCGCTACTCCCTTTACGAGTAGTTCCATGTAATTCAATAACCATGGCAACTGGAAATTTACTCAACAAAATCAAATATTTCCATACAAATAATTTTCTAATGAGTCGCAATACAATATTTTTGTTTTACGTTCCACACAATAATTAATTTAATGGAAAATGTAACATAAATAAATCTCTCCACTGAAAAGGCTTTCCACGAAAAACAATTTCACGATATACAATAATGTTATTATTATTTTGCAACCATGAAAACTCTATTGAACGAGTTAAATCCTTTTTCTGTGTAATATAAACAACATTCTCTAATGTGTTGTTTCATAAAAATATGATTGACATTTTTCCTCATATTACCGCGTACAGTAGAAAATATATTTCCCAATTTTCTTTTATTATTTTTTCGTCTAAAGTGACAAAATTGTGTAAAGCACAAGATGAAAACTTTCCTTCTTTTTTTTTGTTCAAAATTATAAGAAGAAAATCTTATTATGATGAAAATAACATGAAAGCTTTATAAATTTGATTTCGCTGTGTCATTATTTTCCCAGTTTCGTTGAAATTTTCATTTTTATGTGTATATGAAAAATGAAAACTCAATTTATTATCATTATTCCTACTATCATTATCATTATTAATACACACACACATATATACACTAAATATGTTTATATATAAAATACACACTCTATTTATAGAGAAAACGAAAAACTTTAACGGAAAATCATCAAAAAAAAGCTTTGCCATAAAACTTTTCCATCGTTAGTTCATTATTGTGATTAATATTTATTATGTATATATGTATAACGCTTATGTAGCATATATACATAAATAGGTGAAAGGTGGCATATATTATGTGATATGAAAGGATGAGGTGTTTAGTTTTTCCTCATTTTCAGTTTCTGTTTCCCTCCGTTCGCTCGTACGCTCGTTGTGCCTTGATTGTTTAATGAAGTTTATGATGTGATGAACATAGAAATGAAATGATGGCAATGGTGGTTGATAAGAATTTCTGCTCGTTTTGTGTATTATACATTTTCTTGTCACTTTGGAATGGTTTCTTTATGTTATTTTAGAGCTTTTCATAATTTTCTGTTTTATTTAATATTTTTATATATATTTTTTTGTGCTCGGTGTGTAATATTAACTTATCACACTTTTGTGTCGTCTTTATTGAAAATAATAATAATGATATGAAAGGTATATAATGTAATTTCACTAAAAAAGAAAGAAGTAAGTAAGTTTGTAATTATCCTATTTGATGGTAATTAAGTTTATGAAAATGACATAAAAAATCACTTAAATTTGTGATGTGCGGAAAAAATTATGATACGAACACAGCGAACTGATGAAGTGCTCACGGGGCTAAAATTTGTAATACAAAATAATGTAAAATTTAAACTCACAAATTTTGTAGAGCAAAATCTGTACATAATTAACCTCCATTAAATTATTGCGTGGGCAATGGTGTGAATCCGAAACAAAATAATTAATGTAATTAAATTTTTAAAAATTTAGTTTTTCTTTTTGTGGTTAATAAATCAAATTTTATATATAATCTTAAACCTTTTAAGTATTTTGAATTAAGTTGCTCAATCAAAACTTCAAGAAGTTATATAAAAAAGGTTGTTTCCTTATTGTTCAATCTTAGGGTTATTTCCTAAAGCTTAAATATCAGTAATTCTTGAGTGCAACGTTCTTTCGCTCAATTCAAATTTCTTTTCGCTAAACATTTGTTTGAAGATTTTGTTTGCATAAATGCTAGGAGCGGCGAAACCTTAACCACACTGGAAGAAAAAAGAAATAAAGCAACTTAGAGTAGTAAATATTAGAGAGCTAATATAGCCGAGGGGACTGACTACCTCGGATAAACAGCAATAGTCAAAAGTCGAAGGTTCAAAAAACTTCTGAACGACTAACGAAAATGAATTATTATTATTACTCAACTTGGCTGATAACAAAATATACACTGCGGCCCATAATTGTATTGTTACTAAAAATATTAAATATCGCCACATTGAGTGAAATAACAAAAATAAGAAGTCAGTGAAGTTAGCCCTAAAATCCATCCCGAATTTTTTGGTATGTTTCTTGGCTAAAGTGTAGTCAACCCGAAAAAAGTGTAGTCGTTACAAAAATGTAGTGCTATCCCGAAACCCCGAACTTTTGTTACATAAAATTTTTACATAAAAATGTAGGATTATCCCGAAATTAAAATGTAATTTAATTTCAATTTACACATTTTTAATAAATTTTTTTTTGAAAACTGTCAAAAATTGTGGCAACCTCTTATTGTGGACTAACCGTGCAATTTTATAATTTTGTAAAAAACATTCTTAAAATATTAAAAAGCTCGAGGCCTATTGGAATAAAACATACAAAAAAATTAAAATTAGAAAATTAAGCTAAACCGATAAGTGCATTGGCAGTTCATGACAATAAAATAAGCAAACCATAATGCCAGAGATAAATTGCAATAGCGTTAAATACCGTTATTTAGGTCTTGGCTGTGCTAATAAACCCTGCGAATCTCATTTTCATATCAGGTGGAAAAATGATGTAAATGTTGATGTGAATTTGTGTGGATAAAGACTCGAGAGATTCGCAGGGTTTAATAGCACAGCCAAGACCTAAATAGCCGTATATACCGCTATTGTAATTTATCTCTGGCATTATGGTTTGCTTATTTTATTGTCATGAACTGCCAATGCACTTATCGGTTTAGCTTAACTTTCTAATTTTAATTTTTTTGTATGTTTTATTCCAATAGGCCTCGAGCTTTTTAATATTTTAAGAATTTTTTTTACAAAATTATAAAATTGCACGGTTAGTCCACAATAAGAGGTTGCCACAATTTTTGACAGTTTTCAAAAAAAAATTTATTAAAAATGTGTAAATTGAAATTAAATTAGATTTTAATTTCGGCACTAAATTTTTGTAACGACTACACTTTTTTCGGGTTGACTACACTTTAGCCAAGAAACATACCAAAAAATTCGGGATGGATTTTTGGGCCAACTTCACTGACTCAAAATAAGGGCGCTTGTATATCTGAATATTGGGTACTTTGGCCTATCGAAATTGGTATGTAGCAAGGATCATATTCTTTAAATTCAATCGAATAAAATCGTCTACATTTTTTCGATTAAAAAACTGTTTCAAAAATTTGGTGACTTACATTTTGCCGTATTTATGAAACTAATGGTACTATTCTATGGAGAAAACAGAAAATTTTTGCTGAACATCTGACAAAGACAAGAACTAAAATTAACATTAGAGCGACTGATACAGAACATTTTTATTTTATGGTAGAAAAAATTGGGGAAATTTGAAATCAACAAAAACTAACCTTTAATTATTTAAAGAAATAACTAAAAATCTTTATTTTTAATAATTAACAATTATTTTATATCTCAAAAATTAGTAGAAAAATTAATAGCAATTTTGCGATGAATACAAAATATGTTGTTTAATTATTTTGGTTAATTTACGAAAATATCTAAAAAGTGTTCTGGTATAAAATATGGAGGAGAAATTTTTGACAACATAATAATTCGCTAAGGCATTGTGATTATACTTTGTATGTAAGTGCCAAAGTATTTTTAATATTTTTGTAGTTTGGTTACTGCAGTCTGATGAGACGACCGAATTTTTTAAATTAAAGACCTCACCTAGATGTAATTTTTTATGTTTAAAATTTGAGTGCTGTGTGATACTTCTAATGGTTACTTCAACAAAAGCGTTAAAACACCGTTACCCACAGTAAACGAGCTAGAATGACGATGACGATGAAACACGACGAAGTAGATCGGTGACCAGTAGTACACACTCGTACTGTTAAATGTTTCGTTACTGGAAGATAATGAAGAGTTGAAAGTTTGTTAGTAACAGTTCGTGGACAATGCAAGTGGTGATGATTGAAAACCGCTTGGCCAATCTTTCAAATTAATCTGTGTTATGAATATATATCATAGAAAATCAACACAGAATGCATTTCAAAAAAATTTAATCGATACATTGGCCAATTTGGTTACAGGCCATCATCAATATGTCAAAAATTTCCAAGTAGTTAGTGCCTCATTGGAAGCATTGAGTAAAATTTATAGTTACCGAGTCGATATCGTGCACAACTAAGTGATTTGAATGTCTGGTGGTTTATCTCGTATGAATGTCGGCGGTAAAAAGACTGTAAAGAAAATGAGAATGAAGAGAGAACCGAAAAGGATGATTCAGTTACTGAGGGTAGTAATGATGTGCAGGTTCCAAAAGCAAAGGCTAAAGCAAAATAGCGACGTCAACAAAGTTCAACCGCAAGAAAATGTAAAGGATCACGTATTTGCCGATATAAAATCCAATTTAAGCGATATGAATAGTTCGAATCGAGCTTTTCTAAATACGCTGGAATCGAATAACTCGGGGATTTTATTTTATTACGATAATCCCGTGGCCCCGTTAAAATTCGGACAATATTTATCGAATACAATATTAGTGATAAGCGTTGCGACACGAATAAGTACGTATTTGGCTGGAACCATCTAAGTAAGGAATCGCTCTATAACGATAAAAAGATCAAAGCATTTCAACCGTAGGAGATAGTAACATCAATTTAGATGACAGCGATAGTGATAATGGATTTATGTGTAATGATTTTCATAATCAAGCTGATATGGATGCACGAGTTGCGAAGAAATTGTCCAATTGAATTGGATCACCATGAATTTTCCATTGAAGAACTCGATACCCAGGGAATGAAGCTAAATACCAATGTGGTACTAGCAAATGTGATTGATAAAGAAAAAGAACTCGACAATAGAGAGGAATTAGGTGAAAACATTCCAAACGGAATGGATATTCTCGTGAAAACGTGATGTGTGCGACAGCAATATCGATTTCCAAAATGATCATCTGGACGATGATGAAAACCCGGTTCTAAATCTTAACTTGAGTAATTTAATGTCACAGAACAATTCAGGACCGCAAAAAGTGTTTTTAAAATACTTTACTCTGGTGTCTTTTATATTTATAATTTTGTTTATTTTTAGAACGAAAGAATTGGCATACTACTGTATGCTACCAAAGCCAAAATCAATAATATGAAACAGTTAAGGCTGTGGCGTTTTAAAGTCAAAAATGAACTATCGCAAGAACAATTGGTCCGCTTCATATATGCATTATTTTGTGAACACAGTTAAAGAAACGGGCTTGCTAATTAATAAACCAGTACACTCGGAAATGTTGATGCTGTAGCCAAGAATGTGCGTGAGTCGCTGGGAACGACCAAACCCGTCATCGTGCTCACGAATTGAACATTCCACGCACAACATTGCGACGAATTCTGCATAAAGACCATGGTATGACACCGTATAAAGTTCAATTGGTTCCGGAATTGAAGCAAAGAGACCATCCATTGCGTTTTCGGTTCGCTGGGGGCGGGCTTGCGATCGACTTGAAAAAGATGCCGATTTTAGCAAAAAAAAATCATCTTTTCGGATGAGGTGCATTTCCATCTTGGCGGCTATGTAAATAAGTAGAATTGTCACATTTGGGGCACGGAGAACCCGCACGTGATCGTAAAGAGGCCGATGCATCCTCAACGAGTGACTGTTTGGTGCGGATTTTGGTCATAGGCAACATTTGGTTTCAACAAGACGGCGCTCCGTGCCACACGGCACACGTTTTAATTGATCTTTCGCGCACTGTCTTCGAAGATCGAATTATCAGTCGAAATGCTGATGCGATTTGGCCGCCTCGGAGCTGTAATTTGACGCCGATAAACCAGCAACGATTGACGCTCTCAATAACAATATTCGCATTGCCATTGAAAACATAATGCCGCATATCATCGAAAATGTGCTCAAAAATTGGACCGACCGTATGGGGTACGCCAAGACCAGCCGAGGCAGTCATATGAATGAAATAGAATTCCATAATTAATCGGAAGGATTGTTCTTTACAACGAAAAAATAAATTTGAAAAAAATATTGAGAACTTTTTGTTTTATTGCATTTAAAAAAAATTTATTTAGCCCACCCTATATTTAGGTCGGTTAATGCAACTTCATATTGCACAATAATTTTATGGCAAAGTCTACAAAAAGCGTTTTCGTAGAATGTAAAAGGTTCGGCACGTTTCGTGCAACGTGATCAAGTTTGTTAACTTAACTCTTTCCCACTTAAATTCGATTGCCCGCAATCGGTCAAAAATATGGTATGGTGTTAAAATTAGGATTTGAAGTTTTGGAGGATTCGGCTTGCTGGATCTGATCATGAACTTTAGGACTATTAGAGGATTCGATTTGATATTGCTTTCTCTTAAAAGCTTTAATGTATTCGGAGACAAATTGCTTCAAACACTTGAGAGCTGTTACTATTATGACTATGCTTACAGGAAATGCGAATCCCGGAATTAAAAATCGGTTAGACTTGAATTCTGACTGTAACATTTCTATTGCGTCAGTATTATTGATATGGAGTGCATCCAACATTTCTAACGGGAGAATTTGTTTTATTTCCGCCTCACTCGGAAGTGGATGTAATATTTCTGGGAGGCATTGAAGTTTGGTATTTGGGGCAAAGTCTTCATAAGAATCGTACCATTGAAATTGTTTAGGAGGATTATTCCTTGAAGAAGTTGTGAAGTTGGATTACGTGAAAAGACTTTTAAAGATATTCGGAACAGACGTTCGCCCAAAATATACCTCTGGTATGGTTTCCTATTGGTAGTGGAATGAGTAGTATGGTTGTATTCATTCACGGCTCTATCAATAAGATGTTCGAGCGTTGAATAGAACCTTTTGACCTGTCCATCTACTTCGCTTTTAAACGGTGGGGTGGTAAAAACTTTAATTTTTTAATTCTTTCTTTCATCATTGATATGATGGATGCAGAATTGAGCGAATTTTCATTGTCAATGACAACAACTGCCACAGGAACGCAAAACTAGAACAATATGTCAAGAAGTGGTTTTTTACGTGTTCGACAGTGCAAGTTTCAATTAGCTTTGCTTGAGCGAACTTATCTAAGGAGAGAACAAGTTGTTTCTCCGTGGAGAAAATATCGATACGAATTGTATGGCCGGGGTAATCAGGAATTGGGGTGGCGTGAACTTCCTGATTATTGGGATGACGCTTGTACTTGTTTTCCTTGCATATTGTTTAATATTTTCGCAGGATTTGCATGCGAAAACCATGCATTCCTATGAGCGCGCTCTTTTTGAATTATTTCGTCTTCGATATCTGCCACTATTTTCTGTGTGAACTGCTTAATGCAGTAATGCTTCTGATGAAAAAAGTCCATTTACAATGTTAGGGTTTAAGTATCGTTTAAAGATACTTGTGAGCTCGGCCTCTGTGAAATCTGGTTGTTTGAATATGTGTCTAGTGTGGCAGGATGGGAAAAAGGTGTTTTCTTGATAGCGGTTTTCGAATTCATTTACCACCAATGGTATTAGGTCATGGGAGGTACTCTCATCACTGTGTTGGGTGATTGAGATACTATTTGCCTCAGTTCTAATAGGCAATCGCGATAAGACTTCGGCGACTAAATTGGTTTTAATGGGCTTATACTTAAGCTCGTAATTATATTCTTCCAAAATAGCCTTCCACCCTTTTCATCTTAGCATTATTGTTCTTATTGCTGAGTGTATACGTTAATGGTTGGTGATCTGTGAAGATGTTCACTTGTGTAGAACAATATAAACAATTTGTCAAAAAATTAAGCGGCCATATTATTGCTAACAACTCCTTTTCATTTGTAGCATAGTTCTTTTCGGCCTTGCTTAACGTTTTTGAGGCGTCTGTAGTCAACTCAAAGTCTTTGTTGAACTTAGGATGAGCCAACATTACCCCTTCAGATACTTGTGGATTTTAGCGTCTATGACTTTCACGTCGAGAAACATTGGTTTAGATTTTGAGACATTCTTGGACACTTGTCCATCTTTTCCTCTTAAACGGGATGTCAGCGTTTTTGCCAATTCGCACAATCACGAATAAACAGGCGATAGTAACCTGACATGCCTAAAAATGATCTCAGTTGCTTCAAGTTTGTGGGTGGGGACAGTTCAGATATATAGCTTCAATTCTTTTCTCGTTTGGTTTAATTCCGTTTGTATCCAAGATGAAGCCGAATAATTCTACTTGTTCTTGTATTTGCTTCTTCCAACATTTTAAACACTGCTCTGATATATTCTCAAAGTGTTCTTCCTCATTCTTGCCAAATATTATATTGTCTTAAAATCTTAAAATATCATCTAGTGCCCTTTGGAAGATAGATGGGGCATTTTTAATCCCCAATGGGGAATTTTACAAACTCGAATTTTCTTTATATCGGACTACTTGAGCGGAATTTGATGGAAACCACTTTTAAAGTCAATGGTGGTAAAAAATTTATTTTTACTACCGAGATTTGCGAGCACTTCGTCGATCTCGGGAATGGAGTATCTGCCGGGAAACGTGATTGAATTTAATTTTCGATAACCTATCACCCTTCTAAATTATCTTTCGCCGGACACATCTGATTTTTTGGCACAATCCAGACAGGTGAATTATATGGAGACTTCGGAGGACATCGGATATGGGTAGGACCTTGAGTGGACTGTGTGGTCTGAGTTGGTACGAATTTCACCTATAATTCTTGTGGTGAAAGTTAATTTTTTGTCTGGTTCACCAAAAAGTTCGAGACAATTGCCTACAATAGTAAGATTAAGTATTTGATCTTGATTTAGGTGAGTGGCCCGTAGATCGATTTTATTATCATCTTGGGATTCATGCTGTTTGATTGAAATTTGAATATTTGGATAAATTGAAAGAAAGAAAGAAAAGAAGTGTCGTCGATTTCGTCTGGTTGATCGTATGAAGGATCTTCGTAGTGGTTCCGAGAACGATTGTGTTTCCTGATCGTTTACGTTGTTCTTTTCGTAATTGTCTTGTTGAGGTGGGGCAGCTTCGTCAGGATTTTGTTCGGTATGATAGACACGTTGAAGTTTGTTTGGAAGATGCGCAGGTTGAACCGCATTGAAGAATGGTTGCTTTTGCGGAAATTGATTGTATCGCATGCGATTCGCATAATTGTTTGGAATTTGTGCTATGATCCATCTCCATTCGTTTAGGTGCAAGTTTAGGCGGACGCCCAAATTGGGGTCTATATGGTTGTTGCGGGTGGTTTCGAGGATATTGATTGTCGAAAAACGTTGGTCTATGTGGTTGTTGTGTTTGAATGGAAGGATTTTTGTTCTAGGATTATGCAATAGTTGTGGATAAAATGGGATATGGGGATTTGGATTATTAGTGTTGATTCTTCTTGGAGGGACGGACGGTGCAAGTGGCTTTCTATGGTTATGGTGATTGTAACTATTATTGTTCGCGTATTGTGTGCGAAAATCAACATTTTGTAATTTGAGGCAGAGACAGTGGGCCCGTGGTAAATCAACTGGTTATCTGATGCTCAGCAACCTTGACAGATCGCCTTTTAGTCCTCTTATATATATATATATATATATATATATATATATATATATATATATATATATATATATATATATATATATATATATATATATATATACATATATATATATATATATATATATATATATCGAGTGCCTTGGCTCTATTTGATTGTTCCATATTGATTAGGGGCTCATTGCCCATTTCCATACACGCTAATTTATTTAAGATTAAAGATAGGTGTTGGTACACTTCCCGGTAGAGTTCGGGAGTTATACGACCACCTTGGACTAGTGTGGTTATTGGGTACGGCAGCGTACCTAGATTTTGTTTGTCCGCATAATGCAGAGTCAAACATTTCAATATTTTATTCCAATTCAAAGGAGTGTTATAGAATTCGAGGGCAATATCAGTTTGCCCAAGGATTTTGTTTCGAATCACATTCAAAATTTCGTAGTTCTTCGGAGATCCTTTGAGGTGTTCGTAAATTTTTAGAATTTTTTCGACGCTCTTTTTCCAGGACCTTTATTCGCCAACCTGGCCGGATAATTTTCTAAGGCTTTTTACTAAGTCTGGTATTTTATCTAGTTCAGAAAGATTTTTATCTGATGGGGTACTGATGTTAAGGTCAAAATTCAAACTACACGTATCACATCAGCTCATAAATCAGTATATCGTATCCGACGTCAAAATATATAATTCTTCAAATTATACAAATGAGCTCAAAAATCGAAGATAACTCAGATTAAAGGGTCATAATTCCCTCAGTCCTCAGTAATTTAAAATTCTGCTAGAATGAGCTCAAAATTTACTTAATAAATGACTTCTTCGGACTTTGGAAAGCGGCTTCTAGCGTTTTTATTACCTGTATTTCCTTTATTTTAAATTCTTCTGGCAGTTTATCAATATTAAGGATAAATTGGATGATGATCTTCCGATCTAGAAATTTTCAACCGGATATTTTCTAATATCAACAGAAGTTTGAAAACTATCTTCCATTCATAAGCTCGTTGAAAATATCGTAGGACATTATAATACTTCCAATGCAAACCATTCCGCACTCGAAAGTACACTTGGAAGGTGCATCGAAGAAGTAGCAGCGACTCTCATTTTCTACAGACTGACTTAAACAAGGTTATGTTAAACAGCTTAACAATAACATAGACGTTATTTGCAGAGCAATCTCATCTCGGGATCTAGGATTAGACTAGGTAGATAGATATTCAAAAACGTCGAGCCGTTGCGGATGTTTTTTTATATCGAGTATTGTCTAGCTGTGTCGCGTAAGAATTTCTTTTCGCTAGTGAATATTTAGCACGATTGTACAGTAATTGCTAAAACTCTGCGAATTTTTTCCTTTTCCGGAAACCTGAAAGATTAAACTCTAAATAGATAAATTTTCAGTAGGATTTTCTAAATTGTGTTAGATATTCCGTTGACATATTCCAGGTATTCTGGGTTCATAATCCGATTAACCTGTCGCTTAAATTCGCCTGAATAATTTTCTATCTTCTAGTAGTGTTTTATAGATATCGTTGGATCTCATCAACATACTCCATTAGATGTCGTTCGAGGCATCTAGGAATTACAAATTTAGGCCAACTCTAAACCTAATCATGAGCATTGCATCCACCCTAGTAATGGTTTTTGCGAAATGAGCTTTCTAATGACACAATGACTCAACACTAAATAGACATGACAGACTCCCGTCAATTTTTAGAATTACAATGCTCAAATAATAATTACTCTGCCCACTTAACTCGAACTAATTATTATACCACACCACTTCAACCCTTATCACATCAAGACGATCACTTCACCCTCTTAACAATTATTTATGAACTAAACACAGACACAAAGTATACAACATAAAATATGGATGATTTTTGGAAGATAATTTCCCCACTTTTTTTTTATTGTTATCGTTATTTTTTCTCTACTTTTATGATTATTTTTCATCATCATTTTCCTTTAATTTTTAACGGAAATGAAAAATAAAAATGAAAATTCTATATTTTCTAAATCATTAGAGCGTACAGTTATAACCAACAATACAATCAAAAGTTTCCCCAAAATAAAATAAAAATACGATTCAAGGGTTCTAAATTCCGGAATTATCTGCTGCTGCTGTTGCTAGTATTGCTATACTGCGGGCACGGGTGAGGGGTACAGCAATAAAAAACAAAAATTATGAGCAGAAACTTCTGATTATGATTAATGAAGTTGGGAAAATACTTTTATCCCTGGAAATAAAATTAGAAGATGTATATAATTTTTGTGTTTATGCGTATATGGGTGTAAGTGAGTTTGTGTGTGTGGAGGGGCCGAGGCTAGATATTCATACGTAACTGTATATATAAGTAGTACAATAAAAAGGAAAGCATCTCAAAAGATGACGATAAATATGATGATGATGATGTATCTTATTTTTATTCATCTTAATCTCAAATTAAACTTGTTGTCTTGTTTGGATGGATGATTCCTTTTTTGTTGTTTATTTTATTAAAAAGTTTAGTTTTTATTACTTTTGTTGGTGTTGTTGTTTGCAGGGAGCTAAAAAAATTTCGAAAAACTCATAAAGTTTTGCTTGATATCTCAAGACATGACTAAACAACTATATACCTGTCCTATATACGTAATACAATTTTTTATTGCAGAGTTTTTATGTTAATTGAATGGTGTGAGAAGGACATGAGTCGAAGGACATATTCTATGGAGGGCTATAAAATTATATGTGTGTATGTAGCACTGTCCCACACCCAGTAAACATTCCAACAAATTTATATTCAATTCCAATACGATATAAACTTTATTTTAGGAGACGAACTTAAGTTTATGACGGAAAATTGATACAAACTATCATTGGTTATACGGTAATCGATAAAGTAGAATTATTTTGCTGTGCAGGTGTATTTATTCAGTGTGAATTAATTTCAAAGTCATTTCGGTTACCTTTTAACTTTTCGTAATTAATTAAAGCTGTGGAGTATAGAATTTTCTCTAACAATTAATATTATGATCGAGGGTAAACTGGATTTTTGGTTTTCTTCCATGCTGTAATCGTTAATTTCGAGCTCTTTCAATAATTCATCCATCGAGAGAATTTTGTGTTTTTTTTGCACCGTCACATGCTGTGTTTTTCGCGTGCTAATTATGCTTTCATTTTCCACATTCTTTTGTTCATATAAGTGTATCAAGTGTTTTCCTTTGTACGGCGGACAAGCCTTTTAAAATTTAAAAATTTCTTGTCATGTTACTACGACTGGTAGGGTGGAGCGGCGTCGTACGAAAGCACGCTGGAGAACGTTGAGGCACAAATTCTTAAAAGAAAGAGGCAAACGACATACCAAAACCTCTGGCGATAAAGCACCCAACCCCCAAAAAAAGTGGAAGTGGTTTGATTCCATGTCATTTTAAAATGATTTTGACATACCAAATGAAACGTAAGTAATTTACCTGTTTCTTCTGAAATTTGATTTTTACGATTTCTTTTATTTATAGAACAACTGGAAACTATCCCAAACCAGAATTCGACTATTGATACTGAATGGAGTGAAACTAGCGCATCAAATTGTAGTTTTCTTGAGTTACAGTGCACAACGAACACAAATTTTGACACTAGCAATCCTCCGTCGTCCTCAATACCGAAAGCTGGCTCAAAAAAAAAATAAATCCGATGCAATTTTAGAATCGGCAAGCATCGAAATGCAACAGCTGATGGAAATTGTCAAAAACTCTTTTATTCACGAAGAACAAGCACCAAAAACTCCTGTGCAACTTTTTTTTGAAGTTGTGTGTGAGTGTGGAGAGCGTATGCGTATCACCAATCGAATTTAGCAAATTGCAAATTGAAATCGTAAGAGTAGTGACCTCGAATTTGTATAAAAATTAAAAACTGAATACATTTATGAATTAAATTTTATTTAGTTTTTTACATTTTCTAAAATTAACATCCTGTATTGTGGCAAAGGCTGGACTTCCAGGTCCACAAAATTGTTAGAGAAATGGTTGGCATCATTTAGCCTTATAAAACTATAAAGCACCAAAGTCGCTCTTACAATTTTTTCGGCATTCTCTGGGAACATCTTCAAAGAGTTTGTAAGGATATAAAATTTAGCGGTTAGAATTCCAAATGTGTTTTCAATGTTAACCCTTTCGGAAGATAATTTTTTATTGAAATATTCTTTGTCTTTTGGAAGGAGACGTCCAGGATATGGCCGCATCAAATTTGACCGCAATGAAAATGCTCAATCGCCGATAAAGAAGCACGGAAATTCTTCATTTGTTTGTGGCAATTTCATAGTTTTTGGAATATCCATATTTCCTTCTACAATCTGCGGTCCGAAACCACTCTGTTTCAAAATGCCACCGTCACTCTGACTCCCATAAGCACCAACATCTACCGCCGAAAATACGTAGTTTCTATCACATGCAGCTAGCAAAACAGTACTGTGATAGTTTTTATAGTTGTAATATTGGGAGCCAGAGTGTGGTGGATATTTTATACGTAAGTGCTTGTCATCGATTGCACCAACGACATTTGGCATTTCTTTTGAGAGAAATATGGTTGTTTTTTCAAAATTTTCAAACACACTTCGTATAGTATTTCTGTTTTAGATTCTCCGTTAGATCCTTTAGCTTATCCGTGATTGTCTCCAAAAGGTGATACCAGTGCTGTGCCGTATTCTCTACACTGCGTAGATAGTTAATATTTTACACGTGTAGATAATGTATATATGTAGAAAATTTAAAAATGGCGTCGACAAGTAGAAAATGTAGACAATGTCGAAAATTATTATTTCTGTTAACATTTATCAAAATTCTATTGTTTCTCTGTAGTTCAAACCATTTCAAGATGTTCAGTCTTTCTCCACATTGAAAAATTTGCTCCAAAGCTTTTATATGCGGTAATGAAGCGCGAAAGTACCAAATCGTTAAATGTGTAAAGTTAAAATATTTTTAAATCGTTTATGTTTATACGATAAAAATTCTGTTGTAAATAGGGCCTATGTTGTTAGGTTAAAATGATGGAAGTGAGATGCTAGAACTTGTTGGGAGGATTAAATGATGGAAGGGAGGTGCTGGAACTTGTCACATACTCGTAAAAGTTATGTCGGCCGATAAAGAATATACAATTCCTGTTGACTAGACAACGCTATAACCTTCCATGAGAGTTTGCCATACACTGTACTGAACAATTCACAACAGATTTGAAAACATCTAATAACTTCGCTGCTGTAACCTAACTAATCGAGCGTCCCTAATGAAAGATCCTTTACAATGTCCAACATCATAAGCAAGCAATAAAATGGTAAAGCATAAAAGAAATTCAGGCAAATAATGACCATACGAGTACAAGTTCCTCGAGTTCATAATCCTAATAAATGCCAAAATATGACCGAAGTCTCACTTGATATTTTAAATAACATTTGTTCGGTTTATCTCTAATTTAGGAGCACAGGAAGTCTACTGGACTGGACCATCAAACTCTGTTGGGTTCTATTGCTGTAATTTCGACCCACGACTTTCCGAGTTGTTTCGTTTCTGCTAGCATCGTTCGTTTTCATGTTAGAGCTGGTCGTCCAATTTACCTTCTCTCTTAGGGATTCCCTTTCAGAGATCCGCTTGTCATTTTAATGATATAAAGAGGATTTCCTAAGATTTATTTACAAACACCTGTGGGATATTTGTTTCTTTATAACTTCATCTATGCCACCCGTTTTCGCTAAAGTACAACCAACGTATACGATTGCATTGGTGTGGTTAGTCATCGTCTAGCTCTCCTTATATTTATTTTGAGGGCAACTTCTTTTGTTAGATTTGAGTAGGTGCAGTGGTGAATTTCATTCATTAGACTGCCCAAGGAAGATGCGTTTTGAATTAATATGATAACATAGGTGTAACTTCGCCCTGGTCTGAAGCCAGTTTGTTCCTTTCTCAATTTCGGGTTGACTGTCGGTGAAATTCTATAGAGGATGGCCATTTCTAATATATTTCTGGTTATGTTGACGAAGGATATATATCCTGCCAAATTGTACATTCTCTTAGGTCATCTTTCTTGAGAATCGTTATTAATTATTGCACACGCATTGATAGAAGTAGTACGAGCATGTTTTGATCCGGGGGGTTTGCGTCTGAATTCTTGGTAACCGACCCGAGTTCGATATAGAATTCTTAGATTTGTTTCCACTGTTGGTCTACACAGATGGCTGCTTCTTCATTGGCTTCGCAGAATGTGTTTATTGTGTCCAGCATCTTTTAATCTGTCGGTGTTTAGTTTTTTCCGATTTGTCTTGATGCGTTTTACAGCGACAGATTTAATTTTGAATTATGATATTTTACTAGTAGGCGGGTCACTGCAAATGTCTACACCATTCGTTACCCTTACATCTTGTAATAATTTGAGAAATTTATTGTTGGTCATCACGTTTCGTCATTACATTTGTTTCGTTTAAGTAATTTCGCTAGTGTTTATTTCACCACTGTTTATCTCACTGCAGTGAGGCCGAGAATTTCGTTTCTCTTGTATCTCTAATCGTTGTGCTAAGCCTTCACGTTTCTGTTACAGTTTTGATATTTCAATGAGTTGAATTTATTTAAATGATTGGTCTATTGATTCCGAGCCAGCTTTTAGGGCTTCTGAAGGAAGATAGCTCCAGTGAGAAAGCACCAGGAAACAAAAACGTCGATTGATAATTAACTGGCGAATATCTGGGACAAATGTAATACTGAGCTAACCTGAGCAAAGTGGATATCGCTTACATTAAAGCACACTCACCTGTATTATTGATTAAGGAAGATCAACGTTCCAGCTATCAGGCAATTTTTGTCTGGAAACCACAAAACGGACGTTAAAATCAGAAATTAAATAGTTGTTTCGACAAAGTTCATGACAGACGGCACACGTGGCACAGCGAAACCATAACCGAATTTAGCCTAGAAAGTCACTTATGGTTGTATCAATATTGAAGACATCGATTGACCAAGATTTTCATTTTTACCGAATTTTAACGGCCAAAATATAGGTAAAACCCAATTTAAACTGCAAAACTAGAAGATGAAGACTTCACACAGAAAAACAATTTAAAAAAACAAAAAAGTAACAATCTACATACTCGTGAAGTTTGTCCTAACTTTGTCCTAAAATTACAAAAACAAAATTTAGGACAAACTTCATGCGTGTGTCCACGAGCGTGAAGTTTGTCCTAAAATTATCCTGACTATTTTATCATGAGTATGTATTAGTTAATCTCTCGTTATAATGAATTATAATATTTGTAATATTTGAACATACGTACAGTAAACGCTCGATTTAATGGACTAATTGGGGGTGTCCGTTAAATCCGAATGTTTTTTAATTTAATCGATTCGATCGAATTTAATCTGGAACGGAGCTCAGCCATTTCTTAGCCGGTTATGATGGGATTGGGAATGTTGGTTAAAAATGGGATTCTTAAATTATTTTTGGAAGAAATTCTGGAATATGGCCACCTGGGACGGAACTCGATCAATTCTTAACCGATCATGATGGGATTGGGTAAGCTAGATGGAAATGGGATTTTTAATTGATTTTGGGATGAAGTTCTGAAATATGGCCATATGGGACGGAACTCTGCCATTTCTCGTTGGGGCCTAGGTTACGTTTTCAAATTTTTTCAAAGTCCCAGCGTTTTCGGTAAAAAATTGTTGAAAAGTACTAGGAATCGAAAGAGACATTTCCAGGTTAAATAAATAAACCAATAAAGAATAATTGATGAGTGAAACAAAAAAAAAAACTGTAAGCCGTTCAATCTATACTCGTAAATCGCATGGAAGGTAATACGGAAAATGAGATATTTCCGTAAAAGGTCATAGAATTTTTCTGTATGTTGGTCGGGTGATAGAAGACACTCCAACGAATCTAACGATATACGTCACGGTACCATTAATCGCTTTTAACAGTAATATTAGCACCAAGTGCAAGCCGTTCAATCTATACTCGCAAATCGCATGGAATTACATTTATTTGTATTTTATTTTAATTTTAGGTACGTACGTACAATATAATCACGTGGGAATTAAATATTTCTCTGTAATTAAATAGGTAATATAAGATTTTATAACTATACAATTCTACCCAATTTACATAAAAAATAATTTTAAATTTTAAAATTCGTTATAACGAGAGTTTAACCCATCCATACACATTTCTTAAGGTTAGGACAAAGTTAGGACATACTTCACACCCGTCAATCTACATTGTCTACAAATTGCCTACATATTCTACCAATTCTCGACATTGTATACTCAAAAATCAATTGTCTACGCTATTCTCGACACCGCCTTGTAGACAATTTGGAAATACGCGTAGACGCACAACACTGGTGATAACATATCTACTAGTTCTTCTTCTACAGTACCTAGAAACAAAATTCCAATATTTCAACATGCTTCTTATCGACTCGATTTGTATTCTGTTGATAATCTTTCGTCGTTCCTTGCAATCCATGCCTTTTAGCCACATTAAATTGTCATCTAAATGTAAGTAGTGTGCACGACCGTTAAAAGTGTGAAAAACATTTACAAGTATACGTGTATAAAGGATATAATCGTGCGAAGTTTGAATTTGGAGAATTAAATGACGAAATTCAGGTAGATGAGATACAAAATTTCTTAAATGGGCGGTATGTTGGTTCCACTGAGGCTTCCTTATCGAATATTTCAATATTCTATGCACTTTCAATCGTATACGATTATTCGGAACATTCTGACACTGAAACTATTGCAAATCCAACATCGACAAAATTATTTGTATTTTTTGGCTAGAATAATAATGATGACCCTTCAGCTAATGGCTTTTGTATAGTGAAATACCATTGCATTATGTTTGGAATGATAGAGAGAAGAAGTGGACTAAGACGAAACATAGAAGTGAAAAAGTGATATCTCGTGTGTATGTGTTGTAACTCCTATAAACATAATGAATTGGTTCCTTTTGTTGCATGTTCGGGACTCAAAATCATTTAGAGATTTGCGAGCAGATTAAGCGCGAGGTATTACATCGAATGATAATAAATGGTCAGAGTGTTTGAAGAAAGCAAAATAAACTAAATCTCCTTGACAATTAGGTAAATTATTTTGGTTCATTTCTGGTTTGAATGTTCCAGAGAATGCCTTGCTTCTATGGTAAGAATTTAGATATTCGCATGAGTGAGATTTCCTTAAGGATTATAGCGAAAACATTTCATATTAGATCTCTTTTCATTATTGACGATACTCTTCAAGCTCACAATTTTTCCTACCGACATCTTGGTCTTCCCAATCCATTGCGTATGTGATGAAAATATTGATTTCGGTTTTATTGATCCACTAGATCATAGTACCGGTAGCTGAATTGAATGCCGGATTGAATTACTAGATCATAGTACCGGTAGCAATGTATTTTGTTTACAGCTCATGCAGGTTTTGGATAAACTGTATATCCTAGAAGCAATCGTTCATTAAAAATACCATCCATTGATGGATTATTTAGAGATGTGACTTGAACTTTTGAACTGAGCTTTTCCCATAATGCAAGCATCAATACCATTTGCGACGCTCAAAAGCACTATCGAAGGCAAACACGAGCGCCCGGATGACGGTCCCAAAAGGGCGAAAATGTTTCTTTAATAGCCGCAATGAATATCCGGGGAGTTGTTCACAAGAAAGTTGTGCCGAATATTTAGGGAGTTCCTGTTGTCAACTATGTCAATATTCATAAAACAAGTGAAGTGCTTAATCCTTATGAGGATTTATTTTCAAAAGATAAATTAAGTGCAAGATCACTTTCGCTAAAACCGTCGAAAATCGTTCATTGATTGACGGTATTAACGAAATTTTAATTGAATATTCTTTGCGGTCCATACAGATAAAATCCTTCAAAAGCAACAATTTTAATTTGATTTATAAAATCTTGAACAATAATTGTATAAAATTTAAACTGCTTTGTAACATCGTCAATTTTAAGTGCAACACCTATCACCGTATTCTACAGCCCAGATGGACTGATTGATCGGGAAGAAACTTCATTCTTAAGCTTTTCTTATAAATTGGGAGATCCCATAATGATTTTTGGTTGAAACCAGTTGTTGTGAGTGGCAACCTCCATAGGACCTTTTTTCATTTTTCCCAATATTTTGAAAAGTATATCAAAGGAAATGACGTTTCGCGACAAAAAACTGCTTTTTAGCAAACATTCGGCCCTGTAAGCCCAGACTAGTTGTTTTTGTTGAAATGATACTTTTTAAACTTCTCATCTTCTGTCATCTCATCACTTCTGTCATCTCAGTGACTTTTGGCCGGTGGGCCGGTGACAGATTCCATATGAGCTTTTCGTGTTTTGCAAATATTTTGAAAATTACATGATTTGCGACAATACCGGTCCATATCATTTGTCCATAATTTAAGCAGTCATGACGTGTTTTGCTAGAAAACTGTTTTCAACAAAAATTCGGCCCTGTACAGCCCCACACGGGTTGAATGATATAAATTTTTAGTACTCTGTGAATTTTGGTTAAAATTGGTCCACCAGGAGTGAATTCTTCCATGCGAGCTTTTTAGGTTTTTGCGAATATTGTGAAACGTGTATAGAATTTATGAAAAAAAACGATTAAAACAAAAAAATTGTAGATTACATTTTAAAATGACGAGTTCTCATCAAAAACAATTTATTTCACCAAAATTCGGTATCTCTACAGTCCAGGCGGATTGATTATTCAGAATCTAACTTCATATTATCTCGTTTTCCATAAATTTGGAGATCAACGCGAAATGTGGTGAACATCTGTGTACCGGAAGTGGCTGCTTCCATACGAGCTTTATTAATTTAAAGTGGTTACATTTTGATCTATGGGGTATTCGATATCTATGTGGGGTGTCTTCGGGAGTTTGGTACAACATTTTCATTTCCCCAGTTTTCATTATGCGTGATCCAACTCATTGTCAAAATAAAGTTGTGAGATTTCTGATTATCGGACTAAAATAGTCGCTATGATCGAAATGAGATCCAGGAAACGGTTAAAAAAATGATTTCGTATTCAAAGTTGTAAGATCGTTTGCTTATTTCCTCTATCAAATTGGTGTAAGGTACCTACGGTAATGCCGTTTAAGGCCTACATATCACGTTTTCGATTTTCTAATGTAACGAAGGGTAACTTTGCTTAAATGTCGGCCAACAAGACATGGATAACCAATCTGGGCTGGCCCACCACAGCTGATGATTTTCTAGTTCTGTTGGAATTAGTCCTCCCTGTGATCAGCAGGATTTTGCTTAATTAGCACAAGCCGCCATGTATGACTGGGTAATTGAGTCTAGTTCTGTTGCAAATAAAACACTCCCATTGTCTGGAAGGAATGGACAACCAATCCAGTACAATGGTTGAATCCGCCCAAGCATGAAGAGTTTCGTTTAATTTATTTAATGTTTTTGCAACTAGAATAAGCAGCTTGATGAGTAAGACTGACTGCACCACAGAGCTGAAGTTTCAGCAACGTGATCGATTTGATCGGAGTAATCTTGCGGTGTTGACCGTTCCGAACGAGGTACTTATCTAGTGGAGTGGAATCGCAAAATTCATGGTGTTATTCTCTTTTAAGTGGTTTGAAGCCATCGTGGAACTGAGATATCCTGTAGATGAAAAAAAATTCGATGTAGGAGACATTGAGTTTGTGCTTCAGCATGTAAACCACAAACTCCGAAATGTAATTATAATACGGAGAACAAACGGAGCTAAAACCCACCATGGAACAAAAATCCGACCGGCTTCTAACTGGATTTTACGACGGATCCTTAATGGGTCATCAAGACGGCTGACTCAAAATAGAAACTGATCAGTTATAGAGTTCCCTCTTGATTTCTAGATATTCGGTGAAATTCATGATAACTCGAGCTGTTGGTTGATCTTCAAGTAAATATTTGGAAATAGATGTCCATTTGTGCAAGTGTAATTTCACGAAGGTGAGATATGCATTAAATATTTACGATTCCTTGTAAAGACGATAAATACATGGTTTACGCCGAAAGCGTCATTAATCGATTTCTAACCACAAAAAATGTATCGTCAAGGGGTACCGGATTTTGATCGATTGTCAGTCTAACGAAATGGCTCCTCAGCTTCTCATAATCTGTGAAGTTTAAGAACGAGATCATCAAGTTCACAGACAGTGACATAATTGATGTATAGATCTAATTGATGTTTCGGAAGCTGCTTGCGATTATCCAAATTGGTATTATGGGCAATTGAGTTATTGTTCCAAATCTTCTACTAAACCTTTGGAGACGACCGTTTTGGGTGTACACGTGAATGAAATTATACCACGGCTGCTCCCTGAGTAAAAAGAAGTTTAGTATGGGCGGAAGGCACATTTAGTGTTTAAATAAGCTGACCTTGACGTGCAATTTTGGTAAGAGCAGCAGCCGCGGTGCCATATTTTTCGATAGCACAAAAAGATAGGTTAGGACGAGTGCACGATTTCGGAAAAACCAGCGAAAGACGCGTTTGATCGCAGTATGTAGAATAATCGCGGCAACCGTGCCGCCAAATAGTTGTAGTATTTGTGGGAAATTTTTTAAACCCTTACCTGTTATAGAACGAGGGAATCCATTGCACAAATTTAACGCATGTTCAAAAACGTCACGTTTATAGATCAAGCTTGAACAGCTACACTTCATCAAAAATATGAGAATTCAGCTGTTCATAAGTGTTCTACTCTACATCTCAAACTTTATAAAATTTGCTAAGGAATTAGTCTAAGTTTTCTCTAAAAGCTCTGAATGGGTTAAGTGCGAAAATTTTTGATATTTTATTTTGCCTAGCTTTCATTTCGGAAAGAACAGTTTAATAAACTTAAACAATTTTTGCTCAGTATAGACGTAGCGATTATAAAATCCCACAAAAGGCGTCCGTCAATCGAGATAGAACTCCTATCCCTCGAAAAACAACAAAATCTATAAAAGCTTACGTATACACAGAAAAGCTTTATAAATTATTATATTCTTAGTTATGGTGGTTTGGAAAAATAAAAATAAAAATTCAACAATAATAAATTACCAAATCACAAGCATTTTCTTTTTTATTTCATTTTCTTATTTTTTAATCTTATTTTCCATTATTCATTTACGGACGTTAAATTTTTTTTGTGTTTTTTGTTGCTGTAGTAGTTTGATCACAATCGCATTTTTCCATTTATTTTGTTTTTGCAAACAACAATAAAAAATATTTGAATATTTAACGACCACTGTGAAAAATTGAAAGAAATTTTTAACATTTTCATGTTTGTTTTACCACACACCACATTCTGCATATTCGCCTCAGTGGTATACAAATTTCTATGGTGAGAGTGTTATAGACGATATGCGGATTTTTTATTTATGTAGTGGGGGTGTATCGGGAATGCCGGAAATACGTTGAATGCTAATGACTTTGATTCATGTTGCAATAATAAATTTCAAAATGGTATAAAGTTAGAACGCATGTATACCACAGGTCAATGAAATTAATCGAGGTCAGTCTATATTACATCAGCTGAATTAGGTCACCTGGTTTTGTATTTTTCCCAATGTGTAGGATATAAAAATTTAATCAACACATTTTTATTTATAGCGCATATCCTTTCGCGGTAAAAGGGCACTTAAACGGATTTGTATACACTCCATGTCAGGACATAAAAAGAGCAACTACTAAATTCTATATTTTCATGTTGTTCATAAAAAGCTCATAATTTTCGTGATAAACAGCATAAATTAGCGTATGAAATATCAAATACTCTTACACCTACAAGCGATATTAAAAACCAAAAGCACTGTACTAACTCAAAATAGAATTGCAAAAGCCTCAAAAAGTTCTTTTTTCTACTCTGCAATTTATATATAATCTCAACGTTTTTATCCGGCTCTATAGACAAAAACCATATAATACATAAATCTTGTTGAAATTATATTCAGTACAGCAACAATAGAAAATGGAATTATCTCTACCCCAAAAAAAAAAAAAATTACAGTAGCGAAAAAAAACTTAATTAACCGTCACATGGAAAATTGAAAATTTATAATTTCATTAATTTTGTATAATTTTTACCTCAAAAATAGATTAAAGATGGAAAATTACATTGCACCGAAGATATATCATTATTTTAATATGCGGACAACGAACGTCTTGAAAAAGGTGGAAAAGAAGAAACGAAAAATTTGCTTTAACCCCGAAATGAAGAAGAAATTAGGAAAACTGCAAATGGATAATAAATTTTGGTGAAAATCTCCATAAGCTTTTAGCAATGAATTATAAACTTTACAGTTTTATTTTGTGGTATATAGTCGTTTGTCGTTTTAACACTGTAAGCGAAATGGGGGTATAAAAAATGTTGCACTTGGAAGTCTAATAAATACAAATTTGAAAATGATGGTTTCAAATATTAGTCAAGTGCAAATGAAAAATAGATTATTGCAGAACTTTTTTCCACGAATTGCAATAGAATGGACCGCGCCAAATGATTTTACTTCTTTTATGAAACGTCCAAAGCCCCCTAACAGAGGGTCGTCAATCCGGGGGATTGACGGGTCATCGGAGTATCGCGAAAGTTCAATTTGCTTAGTACAAAGCAATTAGAGTTATGTTTCTACCTTGTCTTGACCAATAGAAAGGACACCAAGCCTGTTTGCGTATTTACCAATATGACAGTATCCTGTTACCACGCACCGTTTGAATGTAGGTCTTTCTGTAAACAATTAAACTGCGATATGTAAACAATTAAACTGCTCGATGAAGTGGGGAAGGCTGTAAAATAAAATTTCTTGCCATCAACATCAAGTCCATATTGTACTAATTTGGCATCTTATGAGAGACAACAATAGAGCGAAAATTCTGCGAAAGCCTTTCCGGAAAGATGTCCTCAAATTCCACATGTTACATGCATACCTCGTTTGTTAATTAGCCAGCTCAGGGCCTCTCACACATGGCAATTAAACTAATTGCATCAGTTCCTTGTTACATGGGCTGCAATAGTCGGCACGATAAAAAGAGCGGCTCCAGATTAATTTAACTCTGAATTTAACACCTTCAGAGCCATTTGACCCTAAACCCCACCACAGAAGAATGGCGACTGAACAGAATTGTTGGAAGTTTTAAGCATGTGTTAATTGCTTCAAATTAAAGATAAATCAATTTGTCCACCCGGTGGTACGAATTATATTATCATGGTCAGTTTGTTTTACGATGAAAAACGTTATACAATTTCCTACCCGTGTCAAATTTCTGACAAATCTCAAAATGTGTACACAAATTGACAAAAATGCCTTTACTATATTTCAAAGGCCAACTCAACACGATTGGTGTTATCTTATATTTACTCATGACACAGAAATTTCACTACAAATGGGAAAAGAAGTTCTGACATAATAGATGATCTGACATAATAGATTTAGAAGTTGGGTCACTTAGTAACCAAACTTAAAATTTTTTGTGAAATTTGAAAAAATTTATTCTACAAAAGGCCAACCTCTTGTAATATTGTTGGTGCTGCCCGGCACCTTCTCTACATTCCAACACTGTTCATCAGCTAACATTTTTGGTATTATATTCTGCACCGTCAGCTTACTATCGTGACTTTAGCACCATATCTCTAGCTATTAAAGCACCCGTGTACGGTCAGAAACTGTGTTGGTAAGTAATTGACGTCGCCACCATTGCCATGTGCCGCGTTTTTTATCCGGCTTCAACCCTGTCCCCTGCTCCTGCCATTACTCCAGCATCTTGTTTTTGGTTACTCCCTATGGAACCCAATTTGCTATTTCCGTGTTCTGTCTAGCCGTCAGGGTTAATGGTGAAACGCTTGCAATACCGAAAACTGCCCTCTTTGAGAGCGTTCTTTAGATATTCCATACTTGCAAAGATATCGTTATTTGCATTCGTTCGAGCTGATCACAAGCTCTGACCATTTTGAGGACTCGCATCCTAGCTGATATCTGTGTCACATGATCGAGGATACCACCGAGGACAGCCAACCAAGCTAAAATATATTCCATCTAGTCCACCAATTTCACTCTTACTCCTTCAGCAACGGAGAACTCTAGATCCGTGAGAACTCGTCTTCCGCCCATTTGGATCGCTTCCTCTGGAGCCAGTATCATCCAATATCTGCAGACTCATGTTGAGATGATTTCCACCGCTGCATTGATATGCTCTACTAGTTCTTGCTTGTTCCATGCGCTAACGACGAAAGACATGTTGAGCCGGTGCATTTTATCATATTGCATTTCCGAACTCTGAGAGACATCGCTGGTCTTATGTAAATAATCTCACTTGATTCTATACTAATCCGTCAATCTGTTAGATAATGCATGAATGATATGAATGAATTCCCTTCGTCGCTAAATCTACGAACATTTTCCGTTATGACATCGGTTGTAGATCACCCTGCTCGGCGATATTTAGGATATACTTTTGCTGCAAACCATCCAGCCTCGGAGCGAATATCATCATGGCCTCCACTCTTAACACATCTTGCCTGGTCGGTTCGAGCATAGGGAAACTTCGGATAAGAAGGCCACCACAAGTTCAAATTATTTTGAAACAAATTTTACGCATCTCCAGAGATTCTCGCCAATCCTAGAACGAAGGTCCTTTCAGCTTGCAGCTTTAGACCGCCAAATCGCTCTGTTCAGGGTAACCTAACTTCGTGCTAATTGTTAAGCGAAAGAGCGATCCTATTGGCCATGGGTGCATCTATTCTATATGAGAAGGCGCCTTCTGATACAGGAGCAACCCCATGGAGTTCTGTATTCTCTGCGATCTACCAGTATATACATTCATTCCTCCTTCTACTGTTAGTTTTGTCCCTTATCGACGGA
Organism: Nephrotoma guestfalica; assembly: GCA_963691935.1. Classification (NCBI taxonomy): domain Eukaryota; kingdom Metazoa; phylum Arthropoda; class Insecta; order Diptera; family Tipulidae; genus Nephrotoma; species Nephrotoma guestfalica. The sequence goes on along the minus strand of OY829914.1, from coordinate 273,704,046 downwards.
ATACATTTTGAACGTGATGCAACGATGATCGCTAAGGGTCCTCGTCTCATTTACCTCTCAGTTTTCTAGTTTATTTACGATCTGTTCTGAGCCGAAAGTTACGTCGTATTTCGAAAGTGGGAGCGTCTCCATTAAAGTTAAAATAAAACAATCACATCCTTCTTTTGGTGCTGGATAATTGAAACCAAGTCAACGAGTTTGGGCGTGTTCCCTCAATTGTCATTTTTGCGAGAAGTAACAGCTGGAAATGGCAAATTCTCCAGCTCTATTCGCACGATCCTCTTTTCCTGAATCGGATTTTCTAATTGGAGCATCTGTTGAGAAGACGATAAGCGCTGGGTCATCCTCTTTGCCGGTTCGGCTCATTTACTATTACTATATCGAAATCTGTTTTTCTTGCTGTTGTCATAGCAGAAGATCCTATGAAGGACCATTCCTGTTTGTGTTTAAAATCCAAATCCTAACGAGGGTTCAACCTGATGATTAATTACCGTAGGATCCATTTAGTCGATATACCAGTCGACAGGCTTCATACATTCTCACTTATAGTGGCCGACCTTTCCATAACATATTGCATTTTCTGTGTCTTCCAGCATTTGTAGCAGAGGGATCAACAGCACGCATTAACACTCGGCAGACAACCCATCTTATTTGGATTCTACCCTTCTTCACTAACTGATTTCGTGGTATATTTGTATCTTAACCGTTGCATTGTTCATGTCAGAATATGATGCTTCGATACCCAGCATTACCTCTATTTCACTAGTTTCAGTCTCAAAGCCATATCGCAATAGCTCCTTTCGGTGAACTATCACTACACTCGTAACCTTGTTCTGGATCACCTCTTTAAATGCATTAGATGTTACCGTCTTACCGCTCTTTACACAAATCATTAAATGTTCCGCCTTGGTGTTTGACAAAGCGACCACTTTCACTCTAATTCATCGAATTCTACCGCTACCTTCACTTTTTGATATGCTTTTTCAAATTTTACTAAAATGGTTTCATTTCGATAGCTGCGAAGCGCAGTATTCCGAAATCTTCCGGAGTTTAGTGGTATTAGAAAAAGTTGAAAAGACACTTATACTCTCCGCTCTCCGGCCCATTGGTCGTAGCATTACGCAGCTTTTTAACCACATTGAGTTTCTGTTGGACAAACGCCGAGTTGTTCTCACTGTTATTGACGCAACTTTCTAGTACTATAGATACTGCATCAGTCAGTCGGAGCACCCTTGAATCCGATTTGTGTTAGCACTCTCAACTCTGGCGGCTTCTTCTGGCTTCCGTTGTTCAGTTCCCAGTAATTCTTGAAGACCAAATACTTGTTCTCCTAGACTGCACACGCTCGGTTTATCTGATGTATGTCCCTCCAGGAGTATTAGTTTTGTAATAGATTCACCAGTCTCTCTGCTGCGACGATTTATGCTAGGTAGCCGAAATGAATAATATGGCCTACTGATCAAAGCCAGATCTACCACTTCCTGCGACGAAATTCTCTGATGAATCTTTGGCTTGGTTTCTTTGCCACCGACGCCGTTATTCGACATGGAGTCGCATTTTCTATAGCCCCAGTTTTAATGTCAAACCAATTTCCATGTTGAAAACAGAGTTATGTAGGTTTGAGTCAGTGCGATATCGAGTTTCTATGATATCTAACGGTACTCGGCCTGGTTTGAAATTAAAATCGAAACTAGTCATTCCGACTCCGTTCGAATAGAATACATTCCGAAAGTGGGCTTTGATGTATCTATACAAACCAGACCGGATCTCTTTGACCCCAATCCAAAACTAGAGAACTATTCAATACGACTCAACTCAAGTTGTTAGTTATTTCCGAGAATCCACGAGCTGATCCTCTTTGCCACGCCGTATTAAGTCATTTTATTTTTGTTTTAATTTAAACTTTTAAATGTTGATTTTAATATTTTCATATTTAAAATTAGAATTCAATTTCTAGACCCAATAGGGTGAACTTTTTTGCTAACTTCATAAGGGGGTGATCTCATGTTAGAACTAATACAGACTCTATCCAAGTTCCATCATAAAACCGAATTTAGTCTAGTCTTCAAGCTGAATTAGATCAAATATCGAATATGACAATTAATCGAAAACCATAATTCACCGAAAAATGTAGGATGCGCCATCTAGATTTTCTTTTTTAAATCATATCTTATTTTGACCCTGATCCGTTTTTCTATCGAAATATTGACAAGAACGATACCTAGGCATCTCTGTGGTTCAAAATTATCACATTTACGCTTGATCAACGTGAAATCGTCTTTCTAAAGTGAGTGTTGTGGTGCGAAATTTAAAAAGAAATTAGAAACGACATTCACGCCCTTGCTGTACGCAAATTTGTCAAGAAAGTTTTTGAAACCACATGCTATTGGGCAACAGAAGCAGTCCTCGTATTTGTACAATGCGAACAACAGAGAATATTACTGATATAGCCGAAACTGTGAGACTCAATCCAGGAACATCAACTCACGACAGAGAACGTTAGGGGTTGCACAACCTTTCAGCAGGAGGGTGTGACATGAAACAAGAGCTGTTGTAGATGCTGGTTGTATAAAATTGCTGATATATACTTGCTAGGAGAGTGAGTGTATACGTCAACCCCCTAGATAGAAAAGTACGTGTATGTTCATAAACAATCCACAAAAATTAAAAGGAAAATGAAATTAAATCATAAATTTTGCACAACGTAAAAAAGTGAGGTTAAAACGTATAAAATGGAAAATATTTGGTGGGGTTACAAAAATATTTCAGGAACAACTATACCATGTCCACAGGAATGAATCTTTAGCCGGCATTGAGAAATAAGCAGAAAGCTAGCATTATGTTTTCCGCAATTGGAGTAAAAACCGGAGAAAAATATATGGATTTGGATTTGACAGAGAACAAAAGATCGGATATAATGGGTTTGACAGGTGTGGGTAACTGCAGCAGGGAAACTTCCGAATTGCAAAATGAAACTTTGCATACTGATTAAGCCCAATTTGTGGTAATTAATGTTCACGGGAAAAATTTAGTGCTAGTCCAGGAGCCGAAAAAAAGGGATAAGAAAATTTCAAATTTCGCCTAAAAGACGAAATAAATAATACCCGATTTCTAGAAAAAACAAAATAGTTTAAGCCTAATTTTAAAACTTTCTAAAGGCCGCTAAACTGATGAAATTTTTGCTTATCATAGAAATATGATTTTCATAAATTTTCATTCATAAATCGAGGAAAACCAAACTAGCCCCTGAAAGATACTATATTAATAAACAAAATACAAAGGTATATCGTTCAAAAATATTTGTGTTGAACAACAAATTAAACAATAGAAATAAAATGTTCTAAAATCCAAGACATAATCAATTCAGATAGTATATTACTGTCCGGTATGTTCATTGCCATCCGAAAAATATAGTGGCTGAATTTGTGCTAATCCAGAATTGGCCCAATTCCATTGAACTATAACCACCGTTGAATGAACAATTTTCTGACAAAAAGTATTCTAGAAATTAATGAACACAATTGTAGTTGTTGTTCAATGGAATTGGGCCCATTCTGGATTAGCAGCTTCTGGATGAGCGGCTCATTAAATTGTGTGATTATCCAGTGAATATGTCAGATGAGTTGCTGAGAGATTGAATCGTGGTCGGGATTGAAAATAGTTCTGGCATAAAATTTTAATTGAAAAGAGTAATTTAGCTTTGAAATATGTCATTGATACTTGCAGAATCAATGAAGCTACACAAAATAGAGTCAATAATATGAATAAATAAATTGTCGTTTAACATGCGTTTCAAAAATGATGTTGTCCGGTTCTGCATCATATGTATCATTTGTAAATACAACCACTAATTTAGACCATGCTGTAGGCGTAGAAATAACGAATCTAATAAGAAACCAGTAAGTCATCGATCCAAATATAAAGTCAACCAAATTGACCACGTTGAAAAGGAAAGACAATCCAATATGAAATTAAGACATCATCCAGAAATCGTAAAGTTGCGGTAATGTTTTGGTTGAAGTTCGATTCAGTCGGGAAAGATGTTGACTGCATGTTCTACTCACGGTCAAATGCATGTCTAATGGGCTGGCATCAATATTCGGAGCTTATGAATTATCGTAATCCAGAGATGCTTCCAACTCAACAAGGACTGGTTGATTTCAATGGAAATTCTATACTATTAATTGGAGGGTGGTACATCTCATGCCGCATCGGAAGTCGAAAAGTGAATATTATATTCCTTATTATAAACCACAGCTATCAGTCATTGTTGCCTTCAAACGCATGTGCAGCTCTAAAACTGATAACATACAATGCTGCGGTCAAAATAATTGGTATGTAAAATTTAAAAGATTTAATTTTTCAAAAATTGATTCCATTAATTAAGAACCAATAGCTTTCAACGGAACCCGAACTGGTATTTAAGAACCAAACATTTTCTGGTCTGGAAGCAATGGTCAGAAGTAAAATATAAACTAAACAATTGTTACATACATGTGTTAAATATTCCGACGCATACCAGAAATCAAAAAATGGAGAAAGAAAATACCAAATTACTCAGCTTATCGCCGCCCAGACCGTTTAAAACATTAAACCACATGTTTATACGAAACAACGAAATCAATGGAGCGTTCCGATGACATCTTCAAGCTGTTTATATTTCATATAACAAAATTTCGATTTTAGTCGAAGCGTGGAGGGAAAAACTATCGATGAGCATATTTAATCAGCGTCTTCTGAAGCTGCACAAACAGCACCGCTGTCCATTAATAAAAATGAAGTTTGCCTTTTAGAGTGACCAGACCAAAATTTCTAAATTGGTGTACTCTTAATTTGTTAAAAATGGACCATTGTTGAATTAGTTTTAAGAAGAAGTTCTTTCTTGTATAGGGTAAACTTTCTTTTATATAGTAGGAGTACTCGTAAGTGTGGAAATGTGAGAGCGCGGTTTTCGATGTGCTGTCTGTCTATGTGACGGTTTGTGTCCTCTCTGCTGCCTTAGTGGATTGACTTATTTTAATGAAACTTCATACTTGGGCATTTTCATGTGTTGGGAGGTCCAAGTGAGGTTTTAGCCGGCTATGACATCTTATCTTATCTTATCTTAGCTTGCGCTTTCTCGTTTTTTAAGTTTTTCAATTATTTTGGAAGGCAGCGTCTGCGATGGAATCGTTTGAGAGCGAAAGGAATTTGGATTGGATGTGTAATAGGGCAGGTCAAGATCATTTTCCAACATTTAGGCAGAAGTGACGATTTTGGTAGTAAACTGTTATTTCGCCATAGTTCAGTCGATCTGCGTACCAGGTGGACTGACTGCTTAGGATAGAACTTCATACTTGGAGGTTTTTGTTAGGTTGGGGGAGGTGGAAACTTCCTTTGGCGCTTTTTCGTGTTTGGCACTATTTTGGTATAGCATTTGCGAGGGAGTCGGTTAGGAATGGGTCGATTCTATGTTGAAGTTGTAGCAAGGCTGAATAAAACCGTTTTATTGTTGAAGCTTGTTCTTGCTTGCATATGATTTGGGAGATGCAGGATATTCCTGTTGATTTTCTGCTGGTTGGGCGGATGTTCCAGTTTTTGTTGTAAAACTTCTGCGTATGAACTTTCTTGTTTTTTGCTATGCTAGTGTTTTGTATTCTATGGGATTTACGAAGAGGCCAGGCGGAGTCTAAATCGACTTGGCATCTTAATTGGTCCAGTACATTTGTCACTAATTTGATCGTAAGTGAAGAATTTTTATAAAAAACTGATTTTCACCAACATTCACCTAAGCTCTCGTTTTATTTTTGGAAAGATTTGTTTCCGAAATAAAGTTTTTTTGTTGTTTGTTATTTTGGAGACGAGCCGACGACTACAGTTTAAGATTGTGTGAATGCGCAACATACAAACACAACACTTGATGGTTTCTCCTTAACTGGAGAGAACAGGGAAAGCAATGCAATATCTGGGGTAAAGAGGTCGGTATGAAAATGTTGTACAAGGTTTTGGCATGCGAGCTTCATGAGAGTCAGATGGTAGGAATCTTAAAATTTTTTGGTTGCCTTTAGCCGCCATAGTGTTCAAGTGTTGTGATACGTTTTGTCTTGTTGGACATTTTATACTGTCGTTCATTACCTAGAAGCAATGTCAAGTTAAGTCATAACATTACGTAACAAATCTTTGTATTGCGGATAACAAAGTCGCAGATAACAAGTCGCATATTGTTCGGAGTGGCCAAGAGAACTGATTAAACATTTTTAAATGATTTGTAAATTTAAAAGTACAAAAGCATAAAAATGTAAATATTGATCGTTTTGGGGTATTTTTACGTACCCCATTTCATATTTTTGAATTAGGGTATTTTGCAAAGTGGTTGTGATAAAATGGGTATAATTTAGAGAATAATTTAGAATAGAAAGAAACGAATAGAGAATAACAATTCACTGAAAAAGTCAATTTGGCCAAAAACAAAACAGTTTTTTTGGCCGGGGTATACGATTTATTTGGTTCCTTCAAAGAACATGAGAATAGTAATGAACATGGGAATTCGAGCGTTTAATTGGGGCATTTTGAGAATTCTTGCGAGAACTGTCGATTTCTGTGAATTGTGTTTCCTTGAGCTGCCATGTGTTATCAAACTGTTGCTTTCGGCAAAGTGTAGCTATATAATTGGTCTCAATCAATGACTGCTGTGAAACCAAATCACAAATTTAGGTAACGGCACAGCCCGATAAACATTCCCTTGCGTCTTATATTTATAAGTTGAATCCTTTACTTGTGTGTGGTCATTAGCGCATGTGGATGTATGTGAAGTTGGCCCGAAAAACCAGACCGAAAAACACCTTTTCTATTTTGGTGCGTTTCTTTGCTAATTTCAATACCATCCCGAAAATAATTTTTTCATCTATGTATCTACGAAATTTGAATTAATTAATATGAGAAAGCTAAAATTATCCCGAAAAGTTACTAAATTAATAATGCGATATTATACAGATAAAAATTACCTTTATCCATGTGTTACTATGGTTGTAGAGAATTTTTCCATTTTATATGAAAAGTCGGTTAAATTAAAAATTTAATTGCTGAAATCCAGGAGATATCCCCCTCGAGATTATTTGATCAAAAGTGAGGTTCATCCATCTCAGATATAACGCCAACAGATCAAGATTGAACGGTGGATATAAAGGCCTGATCTAAAGCACAATCTCAGCATAGGTTTCATGTCTGAAATGGGTTAAATTTGAATTAAAAATGTAATTGCTGTAATCCAGTAGAAATCCCCCTCGAGACTATTTGCTCAAAAGTTATATCCATCTATCTCAGATATAACGCCAATAGCTCAAGTCTGAACGGTGGATATAAAGGCCTGATCTAAAGCAAAATCTCAGCATGGATTTCATGTCAAAAATGGGGTAAATTTGTATTAAAAATTTAATTGCTGGAATCCAGGAGATATCCCCCTCGAGATTATTTGCTCAAAAGTTAGGTCCATCCATCTCAGATATAACGTCAATAGCTCAAGTCTGAACGGTGGATCTAAAGCAAATAAAAATTGCTGGAATCCAGGAGAATTCCCCTCGAGATTATTTGCCCGAAAGTTATGTCCATCCATCTCAGATATAACGCCAATAGCTCAAGTTTGAACGGTGGATATAAAGGCCTTCATCATATTATTTAAGACTTGAAACCTATTCTGAGATTGTGCTTTAGATCAGGCCTTTATATCCACCGTTCAAACTTGAGCTATTGGCGTTATATCTGAGATGGATGGTCCTAACTTTTGAGCAAATAATCTGGAGGGGGATATCTCCTGGATTTCAGCAATTAAATTTTTAATTTAACCGACTTTTCATATAAAATGGAAAAATTCTCTACAACCATAGGAACACATGGATAAAGGTAAGGCTATAATATTGAATATTTATGGAAATTATTTTATATAAAGGGTGATTTTTTTGTGGTTAGGATTTTCATGCATTAGTATTTGACAGATCACGCGGGATTTCAGACAAGGTGTCAAAGAGAAAGATGCTCAGTATGCTTTGACATTGCAAGAACTGAAGCCGAACGATCTGCCACAACGTCGAATTTTCAGTGAATGGGCCCTAGAAAAGTTGGCAGAAAATCCGCTTTTTTATCGACAAATTTTGTTCAGCGATGAGGCTCATTTCTGGTTGAATGGCTACGTAAATAAGCAAAATTGCCGCATTTGGAGTGAAGAGCAACCAGAAGCCGTTCAAGAACTGCCCATGCATCCCGAAAAATGCACTGTTTGGTGTGGTTTGTACGCTGGTGGAATCATTGGACCGTATTTTTTCAAAGATGCTGTTGGACGCAACGTTACGGTGAATGGGAGATCGCTATCGTTCGATGCTAACAAACTTTTTGTTGCCAAAAATGGAAGAACTGAACTTAGTTGACATGTGGTTTCAACAAGATGGCGCTACATGCCACACAGCTCGCGATTCTATGGCCATTTTGAGGGAAAACTTCGGAGAACAATTCATCTCAAGAAATGGCCCGGTAAGTTGGACACCAAGATCATGCGATTTGACGCCTTTAGACTATTTTTTGTGGGGCTAGGTCAAGTCTAAAGTCTACAGAAATAAGCCAGCAACTATTCCAGTTTTGGAAGACAACATTTCCGAAGAAATTCGGGCTATTCCGGCCGAAATGCTCGAAAAAGTTGCCCAAAATTGGACTTTCCGAATGGACCACCTAAGACGCAGCCGCGGTCAACATTTAAATGAAATTATCTTCAAAAAGTAAATGACATGGACCAATCTAACGTTTCAAATAAAGAACCGATGAGATTTTGCAAATTTTATGCGTTTGTTTTAAAAAAAAAGTTCTCAAGCTCTTAAAAAATCACCCGTTATTACAATTTTTATCTGTATAATATCGCATTATTAATTTAGTAACTTTTCGGGATAATTTTAGCTTTCTCATATTAATTAATTCAAATTTCGTAGATACATAGATGAAAAAATTATTTCGGGATGAGATATGCGTTTTCCATACAATTACGATATTTTTCGGGATGGTATTGAAATTAGCAAAGAAACGCACCAAAATAGAAAAGGTGTTTTTCGGGCTGGTTTTTCGGGCCAACTTCACATACATCGCCTCTGGATATTATTTATTATTATTAAACATTGGTAGTAAGTGAAACTACAAGTGCATACAATTTATCAGGATGTCAAAAACCGGAGGCATAGTCTCAATATTCGAGAATTCGCGTACTTAACTTTTTGTGAAGCCAGATGCCGCAAAACTGTTTAAATTCGGTCGATATGATATTTTCATACGCCCATATATCATTTCCAATTCCAAATGACATAGATGCATATTTTCCGCTAGCATTTATGTAATAAAATAAAATAAACGAGAAATGGAAAAATTCGATTTTCTTGACAGCATACAACATTTTTTTTTTTTGATAAAATACGGAAAATACCCAAATACACCAAAACGAAACTGGGTGATATATTTTTGTGTGTTTTGCTTGCAAATATTTTATTCCATACAGTATTTTGATTTTTATCAATTTTGGGTAATAAAAACAATTTTTATTTATTTTCTTATATACGTTTATGGTGTATAACCCAAGGAAATTCATTTTCTTATAGCTTTTCCCATATAGGGTGTATACATGTATTTTTTATGCTCCAGATATGGTTTAAGACGGTACATAGCAAAAATATTATCTTTCTGGTATTTACGGTGCTGTGTATACATACTGACAGACACACAGAACGAAGTCAATGTCTGAATAAAATGGCGGATAACATTAGAAGATATTGTATGTCACGTTTTTGTTGTTTTTGTGACGATAACGAAAAGATAACGTAAAGTGAAAACGAACGAATCTCAAAAGTTGAAAACATTATTTAAATTCAAAGTAAATTATTTTTGGTTTTAGCATAAAAAGTATTCGTTGGCTTAACCCTTTTTTAAGGAGGTCAGGATATTGTGCTCATCCCTCTCTCGCCTTATTTTGAAAAATATATCTTAAGTAAATATTTATACTAGAAATTTATTATACACAATTTTTTATTTTAACCCTTTCACAGATCGGGTAAATAAATAAAATGCTACGATTTTTTAATAGTCTTTTAATGCCGACTAGATGGGTTGGTGGGTTTAACTGTGCGCACACCATACCTAACGATGTGGTAATTCACCCCCAGTGCAGTAAAAAAAATCGGGAACAAACAAAACAAAAATTTAAATGAATTTTCAATTAGTTTTTTGTTTTGGTTTAAGAAAATGAAATAATATTTATAACCAAAGATTTTCTTCATCCCTCAGCTCACAGAAGTATATGTAGGTCACCTGCGATTCTGCACTGATTTCTTAAAGCTCTTTAGCACATACACACAGACACATAATATATAGTACTGCTATGTTTACTGTGTAAGAAATATATAAATTCGTCACCATGCCACCCTTATACAGGTAATGCCGCTGCCGCACACACACACTATTTTAAGATAATTTTTTCAATTTACGATGAGAATTTTCTTCTGTGTGCCGTTTTACAAAAAATCGTACGAAGAACAAAAGGTTCTGAATGTGTGAAGTAAAATCATAAAATAACATAAAACACATACCCAAAACAGCAACATAAAAAAAATAATAATCAACTTCAAGAATATAACAGACAAAAGGAAATTAGCCTCTTTGTAGATTGTGATGAATGTACGTAGGGAATGTGCGGAAAAAAGGAAAAACCACTGTTGCTATTTTCATCGGCTGCGCGATGTTTCGTGTGCGTTGTTTTTGTATTTAGTATAGCGTTTTATGAATTATCTTCAGAATAACAAAAACAACCAAAAACATTGTGGTGCGGGGTGTCGTAATGGTGGTGGGCGCTCATAAGACAGATATACCTACTTTTGTCTATATGGAGCAAGTGAATGAATTTTACACACACACACACACACCAAAAAAAATGTAAGTTAATTAAACGAGATTTAGGTTTATAGGGTTCTTGCATTTTAAAGGTGATGTATTATTGTGAAAATTACTGTATTAATGTAGTTTTGCTAGACTGAAATAATTGTCTTTGTAGGAGCAGGACTGATTTATACTTAATCGATACACCGAAGGGGAGATTTGAGTTTTATTGTTACAGCCGACATTTAAATAATTGACCATTGGTATGTTCAGAGGTGACTCCCATTGTCAACTGCCAGTTCTTTATCTGCCTCCAAGAGTTAAAAACGGATAACATCGTTGTCAAACCGAATAAATCGGCATATGCCACAAAATCGCTCGGAATGATGTGCACCCATTGTAAAAAGAATTCCATAATAGGCATAAAACTTCTGTTATTACAGATGTAAAGAACTCAGCCGGTATTTTGAGACTTGTTTAGTGGGACTCCGGCTAAGCTTGGTTTTGAAAGTAGCTTTAATGCTTCTCCGACTAGGAGGTGTACAAGTGTCAAATCAGCTGGATCATCGTTTATTCTACACAATGACCTTTAAATTCAAATGTAAGTGAATTATTTGATTGGCTTACAATTTGTCATTTTATAGTCTTTGAAATTCTCGATTAGCACTGACTCAGTATCGACTCTGTTTACAACCTCTAAATTAACTACTTTGATGATACGCAACATACGCGTTTTATACTGGATCAGTGGAGCCGCATAATCTAGACCGACCTGACTTCTGGTAAATCTGCCATTTTCTGTTCAACTTTGTGATGTCGATAGCGAATTCATATCATCCAATATTTGTTTCTGATAATAATTACCAGTGTGGAGAATTACCTGCGTGCGTACGAGTATGCAGTTAATATGTATATCACGAATTATAAGTTGACAAATTTTATGGGCTTTGATAAAATCACCGGATGCTTTAGAGAATAAGATAGTGAAGTATTTCCTAAACTTCCCTAAAAATTCAAATCCGCCATTTTTATTTTAATGTATGCGTGAAACAAGTAAATTATAATTTATATGAAATAATGCAAATAAGTTTACAAATTATGCTCGATACGATAAACTTACGTTGTATGCAATTTTTCAAAACAAAATCCCATGTCCTAGGAAAACCACCACCAAATACTAAGTGTACATTCGAGATAACAATGATCTAGTCCAACCGAAAATCATCATGCTTGGAAAAGTTATAGGGGCTAAGGGTGTTTAGTATATTGTAAGCGATTTTCCATAAAATTTTCCCATGTCCTAGAACACCCCCACCAAATACTGATTGTACATTCGAGATAATAAGGATCTAATCTAACCGAAAATCATCATCCCTTGAAAAGTTATAGATTAGATCAATAGATTAGATCCCCATTAGCTCGAATGTTTAATTAGTATTTGGTGGGAATGTTCTAGGACATGGGAAAATTTTATGGAAAATCGCTTACAACGTAAGTTTATCGAATTGCGACTTGAACGTACTAAACACCCTTAGCCCCATTAACTTTTCAAGGGATGATGATTTTCGGTTGGATTAGATCCTTATTATCTCGAATTTACCATTAGTATTTGGTGGGGGTTTTCCTAGGACATTGAAAATTGTTATGGAAAATTGCTTACAACGTACGTAGTTTATCGTATTGCGAAATGGGAATACTAACACTCTTAGCCCCTATAACTTTTCAAGGGATGATGATTTTCGGTTAGATCAGATCCTCATTATCTTGAATGTTTAATTAGTATTTGGTGGGGGTGTTCTAGGACATGGGATAATTTTCTGGAAAATCGCTTACAACGTAAGTTTATCGAATTGCGACTTGAACGTACTAAACACCCTTAGCCCCATTAACTTTTCAAGGGATGATGATTTTCGGTTGGATTAGATCCTTATTATCTCGAATTTACCATTAGTATTTGGTGGGGGTTTTCCTAGGACATTGAAAATTGTTATGGAAAATTGCTTACAACGTACGTAGTTTATCGTATTGCGAAATGGGAATACTAACACTCTTAGCCCCTATAACTTTTCAAGGGATGATGATTTTCGGTTAGATCAGATCCTCATTATCTTGAATGTTTAATTAGTATTTGGTGGGGGTGTTCTAGGACATGGGATAATTTTCTGGAAAATCGCTTACAACGTAAGTTTATCGAATTGCGACTTGAACGTACTAAACACCCTTAGCCCCATTAACTTTTCAAGGGATGATGATTTTCGGTTGGATTAGATCCTTATTATCTCGATGGGGAGGATCACCTCCTCGATGAGGATATCTAGATCCCCATTAGCTCGAATTTACCATTAGTATTTGGTGGGAATGTTCTAGGACATGGGAAAATTTTATGGAAAATCGCTTACAACGTACGTAGTTTATCGTATTGCGAAATGGGAATACTAACACTCTTAGCCCCTATAACTTTTCAAGGGATGATGATTTTCGGTTAGATCAGATCCTCATTATCTTGAATGTTTAATTAGTATTTGGTGGGGGTTTTCTAGGACATGGAAAAATTTTTCTGGAAAATCGCTTACAACGTAAGTTTATTGTATTGCGAATTTAACCTACTAAACACTGTTAGCTCCTATAACCTTTCAAGGAATGATGATTTGGGTTCGATTAGAGCCTTATTATCTCGAATGTACACTTAGTATTCGGAGATTTACATAGAAGCATTGGACTACACAGTTCTAGTCAAGGCAGAGACATTTATTGAATAGCTGCTTCTTTACTCGTAGATCGATTATGCAGCCATATGCCACTTCAGAAGCATCACAAAACGCATGCAACAGCAAATGATTCGGATTTTGTATTTTGGCCAAACTTCGGGGTATATGGATTACCTCTAGTTCCCCTAGTGACTGGTAAATCGTTTGCCATAAATTGCCAAAAAACTGGCATCCCATTCTATTGCCCATTCATATTTCCTGCAGCAGGATTTTAAAAATTAAATCAGTTGGTGCAAGTCTCCCTAAAGCTGGGTCCAATTTAAGTTGCTATTACTCTGGTGTACTTTAAAAGAGAAGGTGTCCGTTTCTGCATTCCATATAATTCCCAATGATTAAATGCGATGTTCATTTTCCGAGGTTGAAGCAATACTGCCTCGGTTATGCTGTCACACCCGATAAGCATATCACCAATATAATATTCGTTGTTTATCACGTGAGTATTCTTTGAATATAATTCTTGAAAAGTCATAATGGATTGTTTTAGACTTTCCACAGCCGAGTAAAGTGCACAAGCAGTGCCACACGTCACGTTGTCCAATTTGTTCCATTTTACCTGATCAGCCGGCCTTTCTCCCCACAAGGACAATCGTAGGCTTCCAAAATTTTAAAATAATCGTTGATAAGTCCGTTTGAATATCAGGACCAATTTGCACAATATCATTTAAAACATTTGATTGCTGGTTTTGTAGGAAGCATCAACCACAACTCATAACTTCGTGGTACTGCTACCTAGCTTGATAACGACATGATGTGGTAAAATGTTTTGGTATATGTGACATATGTCCTATAGCAAGCTATAAGCTTCAAAAAAATCTGGTACTTTTTCGAATTTTCTTTCCATTGCTGCATGTCGCGTGTTGTCGTTCGTTCATTATAAAGGGCGTGTCCTTTTTTGGGTGACATTGAAACAAAGAATTTTTTAATTTCAAATGAACTTTAATAAACCAAATATATGCCATTTTGATCAATAATATTTTGCCATTTTTCTGGTAGAGCCATGATCCCATCACTGTAGAACTTCTCTAGTTTAGAGGCGAAAAATCGAGACAATTCATTTTCGCAGGCCTCTTTTGAATTTAATGTAAAACCATTAAGATGGTTCTGCATGGACCGGAAAAATGGTAGCCTGATGGTGCAAGGTCAGGACTATATGGTGGGTGCATCAAAACTTCCCAGCCAAGCACTCTAAGTTTCTGCCGGGACATCAATGATGTGTGTGGTCGAGCGTTATCATGATGGAACACAACGCCCTTTATGCTGATAAATTCTGGACGTTTTAACTGAATTGCTTGCTTTAAACGCGTTAGTTGCTCACAGTAAAGATTAGAATCAATCGTTTGGCCCTGTAGCAGTACCTCATAATGCACGATTCCTTCCACACCCACCAAACACATAGCATTACCTTTCTTGGCGTCAATCCTGGCTTTGATACCGTTTGGGAAGGTACTTCGTCCATAATGTTTTCACACAATGTTTTTTCATCACCAGTAATCATTCGCTTTAAAAATGGCTCGATTTCAGCGTTTCGCAGATAGAAATCCGGTCCATTAAATTTTTAACTGTTAATTCATGTGGTACCCAAACGTGAAGCTTTGTTTGTATCCAACCACTGTCAAATGATTTAAAACTGTTTTGTCATCTTAGTTCTTTACCAATTGCATGGCTGCTTATATGCCGGTCTTCTTAAATTTTCTGCATGATTTCATCGACTTTTCCAGTTGGTCGACCAAACCAGTGGTTTCCAGTGGTTGTCGTAATAAAATTGTAAAATATATCGAATTTTTTCATTATTTATCGCTATGTTTAAAATGTTGTAACTTTTTATTCACTTCACCGATTTTAATGTTTTGTATGTCAAAGTTCAACAAGTTAAAATGTCACCTTTAAAACACACAAATTGCCCGATACGATCAATGGTTACTGGCGATCAAAGGCCACGAACTTTTTGCCCTACCTATTATATTTCGCAAGGATGTTTAAGTGCATCAAAGGTTGTTGATGGCGAGGTAGTTGATGACGGTCATGATTAGTGATTTGAGTAACTGGGTCGGTGGTGTTATATAAGTTAACAGTATTCGATAAATCTTTGCTTGCCTGCTGCTATTAACCAGCAAAATTTCGAAGACTTTAGCTTTGAAAATGCATCTACTACCCATTGCTCTGGATTCAATATCTCGAATAAAACGTCTGCTGCACCAAGTAATGCATCAATTTTGTGGGATTTTGAAGAATAATGAGTCTTCAAGTTTTCCATCCATTAAAACTAACGGATTTTGCTGGTTTAGCTATAAGTGAATGGATTGTCATATCGACCGTTCCTTTAGATGGAGATGGCAGATGAACTTCGCTTAAGACCTAGGCACAGTATTCGGTATTAAACTATGTTTGAGATCCGGAGTTTAATAGCGCGCGTACTGATGGGAGTTCTCCGATACGAGTAGATAAAGTGTAGTTCCATTATTGGTTGATTTAGTACGTAATGGAGCCTCAATCGTTTTGTTTGCTTGGTTGTTCGAAAATACGTCATGACTCGTTAGTAGTCGACTTGACTTTGACTGCGTACCAACTTTGTGAAGCAGTGTGTTATGTCATTTAGAGCAGATGAGACATGAAAAGTTTGAGTAACGTTCTGTGCTTAAATGGCACAGAAACATTCTTCTTGTTAGAAAGCGGGCATTTAAAAAAGAATGATTTTGTTCCAGCACGCCTGAACTTATACAATTTAGTGCGGAATTTGCATTTGCAAAAAAAGAATAAGTTGGAACCTTTGCAGACAAAGTAGTTGCGTCGCGATTCTCTAAGACTTCACACTTCCTATTTAAAATTTTTAATAGATATGCGAATGTAGGAAACTCCTTATCTACCGATTCACATTCAAGGAAGCCGTTTTTTTTATATCTACTGCATAATTTGTCCCATGCCTGTTTGAGAGCTTTCCGATTCGATTCGCCTGCAATAATGTCCATCATCATCTCCGAAAATATACATTTGAATTACATTTATAAAATAAAATCAAAATTGTAAAGAGTAGCTCAAAAGTGGTACACACCAATCCATAATTAAACTGTTACGAATTCTACTTTACACACGTTAATCATTCGGTGGTCGGGTGGCTAAGGCATATAGACCACATAGTGTTTCAAACACAAAGGTCTCGAGTTCGTATCCTGTCAGAGTCCTTAAGTTAAAATCATCGAAGTTGTCGGATCAAGTATTCCTTCAACACTGATCAGAAATTGGATTTTAGAATGGCATTCCAAGTTCAGGTGAATACGGAGATAACGAAAGCAATTGTAAAAACGGCGGCGATAATTATCATGCAAAGTTCGGCTATAACGGCGAGCATCATCAAGGCAGAATTGGCGCGCAATTTGGGACCCCAGACATAGTTGTAATTTAACCAGTGAACAATGCTAGTAAAAAGTGAAAAGTAAAGAGTGTGAAAAAGAAGTAAGCAGTAATAGTGAATAGTTAAAGTGAATTAGTAAGCGTGTGCAATTTTTGAAATGCTGTACAAATTAAAGGTTGGAAAATAAAGTTTGTTTTAACTTAGATCGCTGAGTGTTTTATTTGCAAAATCGAACGCAAATGTATCGAACGCCCGAAATGAGCTTACTAGAGATAAACTTCTACAAGTTACAGAAGTTAAGGGAAAATCTTTAGAAAGAGCTTCAAGCTTTCAGTCGAAGGTAATTATAACTGAGCTGCTTTCGAAACAGCCATAGAGGAGGATGCTGAAACCGGAGGGCGAAGATTGCGACAATCATCACCGACGCCAGGACCATCAAGGATTCTGTCAGTTTACCACAATCGATGAGCAGAAAGTTCAACTCTACGAAAAAGAAGTAAAAAATGAGGAAACAGAAGCGGTTGAGCAAACGGGAACAGCCATAACAGTGCAAATCGCCTACTCCCGAACAGCAGAAGCCATTTTTCAACATAGGAGGATGAAGGCGCAATTACATCAAATAAAGAAAATGAAAGCAGACCAGGCTGCCAAGATTGACCAAGAAAACGCCAAATTAGGTGTAACAAGATGTAAAAATCTGGCAACTCCGAAGTAAGACGCAAAAATTGATCAGCAAGTCGAGCAGCAAAGTACACAACTAGCACAATTACAGAGTGTGCAGAATGACAAACTCGATGAAATGCAGCGTGCCCTGATTTTCAAGTTATAGATCTTCGAGGAGAAATAAAGTCGCTTGAACAAAAAATCGAAGATCAGCTCAAGAAATTTGAAAGACAAATCAGGCAGGAGTTTGAAAATAAAATTAAGAAAATGAAGGCCCGTCTCGAAACACATACCTTGTAAACTACTGAAGAAGGCCAGCTAGAATGTTTCCAACTCAACCAATTCCTGGAAGAAGAATGGTGTCATTCGATGGTGAGATTCCACTTGTGAATTTTAAAGAGCAGTTTAAGCGCAGATGCCTTGCAAACTGTATCTGCATCAGAAAGGAGTTGTGAACAAGTCATGATTGAGTTGGAGCTAAGGTATGGACAGCCACACGTCAGAAAACTATGCAATATTCAACTCCAAAGCAAGCAGCAACTACGCGGAGGAACCCTGCAAGGCATGGAGCAAGAAGTACCGAAATTAGTGCGTCAAGCTTATGGCAATTCACTTACAAATATGTTGAACGAACTAACAGTAAAGAACCATCTATAGAGGTAAAACTATGAACGAAGTATTGGCATTGGCGTTAGAATATGCTGCAGCCAGCGTAAGTTTAGCCTCTGAGGCTGACACAGTAAAGTTTTGCAAGCTAGGTTTCGAGGATATTGCGGTGATAAAGACTATAATAAGAGTGCAGTTAAGGAAAGTAACATAAAAAGCTATTGGAGCCACAGAAAATTACAACAGTCAAGTATTGAGTCAGGTGACATCAAAAGTCAAAAAGATATGAGAAGCTAAGCCACTACATCCGAGACTGCTGTCAACGCTGGACTAGTGGAACCTCGCGGCAGCCTCATTCCCGAGCAAGATAAGCAACATCACAACTGGCGAGAGGAACAGTCATCTGGAATAAATAAAGCAATAAAGGGTTCAAGAAACAACCAAATACAGAGGCAAACGCTGGATTCTAACTCGAATAGTGCAAGGGGAGACGAATTGCCTTTAAAATAGAGCAAAGAGCCGAGGGAGAGGCCCAGCGGATGTTTTCATTTGCGTATTGAATTTGAGAAGGAGACGTGCTAGAATACGACGAGACTGAGAAAGAATGAGGGACATGCTAAGTCAATAGCGGAACGTGTCCAAAAAGACGAGAAACGGCCGATGTGTCATGCAGTAAGGGGTCGCAAAAATTAGGTAGCTGAACAACGACGACGAATGGACAAAGATCGATCCGCAGTAGAGAGCAACAGCACAAACGTCAGTAATAAATCAGAAGCGCAATACAAGCAGAGTGGGAGATTTTCCAGTTTTCGACGAGGTGACTTATTGTGGCTGAATTCCAGAAAGCAGAAAAGCAGGTATCAAAATGAAGAACGGAAAGGTCCATACAAAATTGTCAAGAGGTTCAGTGACGATGTGCATCAAATAACAGTGATAATATTGATTGAAATTTGTATTTGAGAAGGACATTCTATGTGGAGGGAAATGTGAAAAATCATGAAGAATACTGGAACTAAGAACGGCGGTAATCATCAATACGAAGAAATTTATGACGTGGAATGTTCGCTGTTGTATTCCTAGATGAAAGTAATTTACAATTGCAAGACACATACACAGCAGCGATGGACAAATATTTTGCAAAATCGGGTACGACTCCATATCGAACGCAATACAGTAAATTCAATATTAAAAGTTTTGGAAAAGAACAGCAAAGCAAGTAATATCCAACTTTTCGTTTTGAAACGGTTCCGAAAAGCTCGAAAACAAAATAACTGGGTTATTTGGTGAAATGTAGCACAGAATCCAAACGAAGATGTCATTTCGAAAGATACAGATTGTTGGAGTGGTTAGCCTCTAGTAAATGTATAAAAGCTTTAAGCACCAAAGAAGGACTATTACCCTTAAAAGGGAACAAACTGCGCCACCGTAAAGCACTAACAATTAAAATTCACTAAAGAGCTAAACCCAATTTATAATTCGTAACTTAAACATACGTAAATTTGTCCACTGTCCCTTATTAAAACGTCGACCATTTAAAATTTATTTTAAGATTTGTTATTAAGCAGTTAGATAATCTGCGGGCCTATATAATCTAGAGCTAAGCCCAAAGTAAATTTATCTAAAAAGTCCATGCTACATAGCATTTACCTATGCGATGATGACAAAAACATTATAAATTTTGTGTTCAAAATACCCAGTATACTGTAATTGACTATAACTAAATCTCAGCCATTAATAATATTAAACTCACCTTTTTCTTCGGCTCTATGTATACATAAAGGTACACAGTAGATGAAAATACAAGAAAATCTTTCATTTTCTTCTTTATACTTTTTTTTTTTTTAAATAAATGACGATAAAGTTAAGTCAGTTTAAAACGTTAAATTACCTTTTTTGTACTGTGAAAGAGATTAAAACTCATGTAATATAATTTAATCATCATTTAGTCTCGAGCAAATATAAAAACGAAAACTATGAATATTTAATTCTATATACGTGTATAAATACCTTACGATGCTATAAAGGGATCTTAAAATAAAATTCCCATTTAATTTTTGATTAAAAAGAGCAACAACAAAAAAATTAAATTCTCCTAACACCAATGGGATTAATAACCACTTTAGATTGTATGTTAGAAACGGCAAACCAGTTTTTAGAATTACATATATGATTGTGAACATACATATATTGTCTACCTACCTTAGTTAGTTTTGTGTCAGTACCAAAAAGTAAAGTTTTAATGATTATTACACAACAATTATTGCCATCCCCCATTATAATTATACCGGAGATAACCATATAAGCATTTATAAATCCATAAGATACGTAGAGGGTATAGATGTAAGGTCCCCCGGTAATTAAAATCATATCACACACACACACACATTAAACAGGTGGAATGTATTACCATGGAGTACATAACAAGTATAAGATTCATGTTGAACGGTATTTCTACTGTATACAACAATTTTATCCCACCATAATTTATTGTGCTTTAGTTTTTCTCATCTATATGTCCTTCAAATGGATTAACGTGAAAAATAACAATTTCCTAAATACCTTTCCAAAACAACGCAGGATATACCAAAAGTACACAGAATTAAATTTAATTGTCAGCGAATTTGAATTTCGTACCTTTAATTATTATCAATCGAATTCACAATAACAACGCGGCACAACAAATAAAATGTTACCCAAATATCCTTCGACTGGAAACAAACAAGAAAGGTACGACATTGTTACCAATCCCAATAAATTTGATGTTGGCACACACTCGTTATCCCTGGCACATTTTCAAATATTACAAAAGCACAACGATAAATAAGAACAAATCTAACAAGAAAGGATTAAAATTTAATAAAATTTATTTTTGTGAGGCTGATGTTGCTTTCGTACATTCTCTTGTGCGCTCGTTTAAATGATGAAGGATATTTAAGGATTGGCAGTCGTTTTCGACAAATTAAAAATAATTTTAATCTTTTACGTTGGTATTAAAAGTTATTTGTAGTGTGCCTTCTTCTCCATTTAGTCTGTGCTCCTCAATGGTAACATGGGCCATTTGATCATAGGTTTAGTTGGACCGGTTGAAATTGAATCCCTGGTTGACTGTTGGGGATTTCATCTGGTTGGATTTGCATCATCCGTCTCCGGCGTTTGGCCCTTACTTTGTTGATAAACATCGCGAGGATTAAACCGCAAATAACAAAGATAATACCAGAATCGATAATCGCTGCTTCCTCGTTCTCATCAAATATTTCTGGTAGCTGTTCAATGTTTTCCAGATATAGACTGTGCAGATATCCCGGATCAATTCTGGTGCCGTTCTCTGTAATGTTTGTCCGTAATACCAATGGCAGGATTTGGAATGTTTTTTCTTCTTTGTTAGGTATTGCACCAGAAAACTACCTTCCAAATGTTTAATGGTGTTGTTGTAAGAAATACTTCCGTTGAAGTTGCTTAAAAATTTCGTGTTTCCGTCCAACCTTTCGATGATTTGATTTTTGTTGAACTGGAATTCGTATCTAGCATCGGCACCCTTTATGAGTTGGTTAATGCAATGATCTTCCTTTAGCTCTTTCAAGAGCGTTTGCATTTCTGAACAATTGCAAATATCTGATTCTGGTTGAGTAGAATTCCGTTGACTTCCAAGTGTATTTGCTTGTTTTGGTCTATCGTTGATCTTATGATGATATGGTTGTAGTCTTCTTCGCTTGTTTTAGGTATTGATATAATGTACAGAATTTTGGAGTTTTTGGTCATCATCATCGGTCCTGCATACTCAATTGATTCAATTTCGTTGGAATATGGAAGTGTTTCTACTTCCGTTACTAGACGATTAATTTTTGTCCAATAAATTAGTATTGATGATTTTTACCACTTTGCCAATTGTGCTGCTCTCACTATTTCTTTTATTTCCTCGTTGACAATGAGGAGCCGATTGAATAAAATTTGTTGTAGCTTCTCATCTGAATCTTCCTTAAAATGGTCAGTGAGTTTGTTTCAGCCACTAAGCATTTTGTCTGCAATGTTCATTAAGGCTTTGTTGATCTTGTATTGTTCATTATTATTGTTGATCATTTAGTTTTGGCTTTTGATAACTTGATCCCAATCTGTGGCGTCTGGTGTTCCTGCGATCCATTGCCATGCGCTCCCGATCCAGTTGATTGATCGTTTGGTTCTGGTGTTTTGTCCTTTAAGTTCAGAAATTAATTGCCTTATTTGGTTTAATTGATGATCCAATTGAGGTCGAAGTTTGTCGTCTTGGTGAGTTCTATTGACCAAGTCTTCGTAGCTTTCCAGATTGATGACATGAATCAGCTTGAAACGTCCACTGACGATTTTTCCATTTCCTTGTTCCGATGTTACTAATGGACTCTTGTATTCGTAGATGCTCGTTGACTAGGTTTTCGATTTGAGCTTTGTGAATCCGTCTCCCGGATGTAGTTGTAACTGTGACATTATTGTCTTTAGCCACGGTTTTCTTTCGAAACCTTGGTTAATCTTTTGATTTAATTTGCTTAATGGCGGTGTAGATTGTATCACCGAATTCGAATGCTTTAGGTTCGCTTCTATTTGAGTTTTCCCTTGTTATTTTTGATTCCTGTGATTTTTTCAGTCTTTCTGTTGTCCAGTCTCGTTGATTTTGTTTATGAAGTCAGCTAGATTTTGGTAGTTGATTCGTTGTATTCTGCCCAAAAATACGTCGCACTTTTGCTGAGTGACCGAGTGTATGTGAGTGTCCTGTAAGCATCTCACGATTTCAATCACTGTTGAATGGACTCTTTCGATAGTACCATTTACCTCACTTCGTTTTCAGGTAGTCTATGATGATTAGACTTACTAGCCTTCGCTCGTTGCCCATTACGATTAGTCTTGGTACCGTGAAGTAATGTAAGGCTTTGATGATTTTCTCTCGTATATGCAGGATTGATTTACTTTTAATACGGAAAAATTATGCGGATTTCGAGAACTTGTCAATGCACGATAGAAATTTTTCGTTTTTAATTTCCATGGTATCCTCGTGAAGTATTTCCGCTAGGTAGTTTGGAATCGGCGTTTTCTGAAGTTGGACATGACTTGGGTGTCTGACGTACCTGTTGGTATTACAATTATTACAACTTTGTGTGTACTTCTTGATCAAACTTGACATGTGAGGAAAGTAGTAACGTTCCAAAATTTGTTACTTATTCTCGAGATGGTTTCAATGTCGTCTGTGTTCCTCTGTGAGCCGCAATTTGCATGTGGAAAAGCATTCTTTATAAACCTCGTGTACTACCTGGATGTATTCCTCGGGAATTTTTATTCCATTAATTATGGTTGGATTTAACCTTTCCCGTAGTATTTTGAATATGCTCCCTTTATTTATTTCCGGTAGACTGATGTGGTCTGCTATAACCTGGGTGGGGTTCTTCGTATGTGTAGATGTTTTTGCCTTTCTTAATTATGAGCTGGTTCTTGAATGCATTAATTGGTACATCGCAGAATTGGATTAATTCTGTGGTATCTTCCTCCGCGCTATGCATTTCTCCGGTTGATAATGTATTAGCTTCCAATTCCAGCCTTGATAAGGCAACAGCGACCCTATTAGTGTAACCAGGTTTATAGATAAGCTCGTAATTATACTCTTCTAGCCGAGCTTTTCACCTCTTCAGTTTAACACCATTATTTCTGTTGCCAAATGTGAATGTTAAAGGTTGGTGATGGCCAGCATTTCTTTTTCATCGGCCGCATAATTTTCTTCAGTTGTATTTAATGATCTGGAAATATAGGTTATGTCTATCTTGGCTGATTTCACTCTGTGATAACACCGCGCCAATTGCAAAGACCGAGGCATCAGTGGTTAGAATAAGCGGTTTTTTGAAGTCCGGAAAAATAAGTATCTTTGATGATGTCAGTAGCTCTTTAACGTGTCGAAATGCTTCGATTTCCTTCTAAAACGTCTATAATAAGATGCTAACCCGAGGAACGATTTTAAATCCTTCAAATTGTCGGGTTTCTTGATGTTTCGAATAGAAATGATTTTTTTGGGGTCCGGCTTGATACTCTTGGTCGTAATAAGGAATCTTAGAAATTCCGTTTGAGTTTTCAAGAATTCCGTTTTATCCAGGTTAACCCGTAAATTGGCCTTTTCCAATTTCGCAAATACTCTTCTGATATTCGACAAATATTCTTCTTCAGTTCTCCCTCCGAATATTGTGAGATCGTCGATATATACATAGCATATCTCGCCGATAAGTTCTTTTAAAACGTCGCCTATCATCCTCTGCAATATGGCTGGAGCGTTTCTTAGGCCGAATGGGAGTCTTAAGAACTCGTACTTCCCATTTATCGTTGAAAACGATGTTTTGGGTATGTCGGTTTCTTTCATCTTTATTTGATGAAATCCTGAAGTTAGATCAATGGTGGTAAAATATTTTGAATCTCCGAGGTTAACTTGGATATTGATTCATTGAATATCTTGTTGCTTTGGATACTTCAATTGTATTGCTGAAAATCCATCTGTTCACATCGCAACATTGTTTTTTATTTACTTGAAAAATTGAATTCAGTGCAAAAATGGAATTATCTCGTGAAAATTTTCGTGTGATGAGTTTTTACGATTTTCGAAAGGGGCTAACTCAACAATAGTGCTTCGAATCAATTCATTTGACTTTTGGAGACGAAACACAACCTTTGGCTATAGTGGTGGTACAATGAATTTAAACGCAAACGAAGGTCGTCCAAAAACAGCTGTTGTGCCAGAAAACATCGATGCTGTGAGAAAACTGATTCAAGAGGATCGTCATGTGACTTATTGTGAAATCGAGGCTTGCCTAGGCATTAGTAACACCAGTGTACATACGATCTTACATGAACATTTAAAGGTGCGGAAGCTATGTGCACGTTGGTTCCACATTTGTTGACACACGCACAAAAAAGGTTCGTGTTGATTGGTAACGCCAAATGCTTGAAAAATTCGTTGGAGGTACTTCCAAAAATGTACACTAGATCGTGACAGGTGACGAGTCATGGATATAAGCGTATGAACCGGAAACAATAGGGCAATCGACTGTTTGGGTCTTCCAATTCGAAGAAAAACCAACAAAAATTGTGCGTGGCTCTTCAAAATCAAAAGACAGTCAATTCAGCTTGGTATACGACCATTTGTTTGCCCGAGGTCGAATGATCGAATTGATGGATCATTCGCCCTACAGCCCCGACTTGGTGTCCAATGACTTCCTCCTATTCCCGACAACCAAATATAAGATTCGTGGACAACAATTTTTATCGCCTGAAGGAGCGATTTGACCGTATGCAAATATAGCAATTTTTGATGAAAAATTTTAATTTTTTATTAATTTTTCTAAAACTTTTACGGCAGCTCTTGTAGCAGTTTCTCGTAAAATGTTACAATCAATAAATAATTATATGCGTTCACATATGTGAGTACTAAACCAACTTCCAGGACAGGTACGGTTCCAAAAACTATTCCGTTAGTAAATGCCGGACAGGAAAATGAGCCAAATTATCTGCAACTAAAGACACCGCCTTCTAGATTCTAGACTAGATCCAGTTCCCAATGAAAATGAGCAAAACCATTTAACAGTACAAGATTCAATTATTCCTTCCATAAATCAAACTGCTTTCAGATGAAGAATCCGGCAGCCACCAAGTTCAGTTCTCGAAGAAAACATATGTATCGAGCGAAAATAACCCAAATAATAAAATAAATCAGAGAGACACATTTGAATCCACAAATACACAGGGATGCAGATCCTTGTTTAGACCAACCACCACCTGAACGTATATTTTAATATCAAAATTTTTCTTATAATCGTGATGTTCATATAGACAGACTCCCGAAATGGCATAACCTTAACTTTGATGATTCAAAGGAAATGAGTGTCAGGAATTTCCTCTTTAAGTTTGAAAGCTTAGATAGCCGTATTGGTTAAGAAATACTGAGATAGAGGCTGAACTCCGTTAATTAAATGGCATTTTCTGACCCCACGGTTAATCCTATAGGTAATCAGCCGGCTCTTAAATTTCAGACCACTATCTGTTGGAACTGCATGTCATTGGTATTATTATCAGTAAAACTCCAAAGAAGCAGGGTTGAAATTGTTTACATCAAATCTACCTCAAATGCTGGCCACTAATAAAGTCTTTAACTTCGAACGAGTCTAAAGGCCAGATTCCATCAGATCAATTGATTTTATCATCCATGATCGTTCAAGTTTATCCTTCAATAAGTTTAGTATGTTAAATGTTTCAGACTCATCAAGTAACGTGCCCTTGCTAAACCGTAATAAATTGTCCTTAGACCAGCCAATGTCGAGAATAAAACGTTAGTCGCTTTCAAACAAATTGCTCATAAAGAGCTCATTATGAAATTGGCCTCCATATCGACATCACGAAAGTCCCAAATAATTTCGAACAGAAAGCAATTCCAATGCCATTCAATTGGATTCCAATGTTAAAACAGCGGATTTTGGATAATTCTGATAATGGCAAAATGCACCAGTTGAATTATATTCATAATATGCGAAACTGCATTATGCAATTTAAAAATTGCATTCTTTCAATAAATTGGGGTTAGGTTGAACACATCAACAAACATATCGAATTGATGTTGGATCTGCACTACCAATGAAACTATGGTATATACGGTGTCCTAACAACATTGTCCTAACAACGGCCGCTTTATCAATTTAAAGTGATACAGTTTGGGTTCCGTATAGCTGCCCTTGAATTGTGTAGGTTAATGCACAAAATTATTCCAGCGGAATTACACGACCTGGTTTCCGTCTACTTACACAACTTACTTATTATCACTTCTTCGTTCAATAAATATCATTATTTGAGATGTTTCTGGTCCTCTTCCGCAATGGATTAACGATAAACGTCGAAAAAGATGCATACTTCCGGAAACCTCCGAACCGACCCAGCCAAAATTGAAGCAATAATATATTTTCCTGAACCAAAAACCCTTCAGCTAATCAAACGCTTCTTGGGAGTTACTGGTATCGGAGGTTTATTCACAGCCATGTCGAGGTTTCTGTTCCTGTCTCTGATCACCTTAAGGAAGGTAATTTTCATAGACAACCAATGCACAAGAAGCTATATTTGCAAATCCGGACTATTTTAAATGCTTCTACATTCGCTATGATACGAGCGCAGAGAATGAAGAGGGAGTCTTATTAAAAAACACAAGTTGAGGTTGAGCAGCAAATCACTTACTGTAATCAGAAGCTAAATGCTGTTCAAAAAACAGTATCGCAATAGATCTGGAATGTTTGGCTGCTGTGCTCTACATAAAAGAATTCCACCAGTATGCTGAGGGATACAGATTTGCGGTCATAACTGGGCATTCAAGTCTAAAATAGTTGATGCGGATGCGAGATTTTGTTTCAAATTTTCAACTATTCGAAATACCTAAATCTGCGGATTTTGAATGCTATGCTTTATACCAAAATTGAACCCAAATCATTTGAACCATTTAATGACGTAACGTTATAGAAATTATGGATTATCGGTCCTCTACTTCAGCCCCTCCAGGAGCCTCCCACTTTTATAAGATTTACGTAGATTACCTTCGACCTTATTCGAGCACTAAGAATGGAAAAACTATTATCCTGATCGCCTTAGAGCATTTGGCTAAATTTCCACTTTTGAAATCAATGCCTAAAGCAACTTATTCTTCGTTGAACACATTTGGCTGTCCCCTAACGCTATTTACGGGCAAGGTTCAATTTACTAAGTAAGAATTAATTTTAGATATTTCTAACCTAACACGGAATTAAACACGAGCACACACCAATGTACTCTCCTAATCTAACGCGCCAGAGCGAGTCATTCCGTCTGCCTTGAGTGTAATCCGAGCATATGTGAAAACTGATCACAGAATATAATATGAACACTTCGGTCCCCATTTTAAGTGTCCTTTGATTATGAAATGATTCATATCCACACATATTTCGAAAAGTAGGGGAATTTTCGTTCATACCGGTTGAAAGATATTCATAAAGACACATCCACTGAGTGAGCAAAAAACAATTTGTCTCTAAGCTGCTAACCATTTTGAAAAGTACTGGTCAAATTACAAATGAGGTTGAAAACGAAAGTGTTAAAAATCTTGGTGTTTATCATGTTAAGGACTTGAAACTGATTGGACCCAAATTATTGATTCCATCCCATGATTACAAAGGCCAAAAATAAATTTTATGTTCCGTTTTACCATCATATTCAATTACTTTCAAAGAAGCATAATTTGTGTTCCTTTTTAAACTGCAAAGGCGTTGAATACATTATTAAATTTTTGTAAGATTGAGATAATGGAACATGAAGGTGTTTATATTGGGAGTGTGTGGGAATAAAATGGCGAGATGAGTTGTGCTTTTTCATTTACTTTCCTTTGGTAATTTTTGGTCCATTTCAATTAAAATTTCTTGCCAACAAGCGCTAGAAACGCTTTTATCAACGCTCAATGAAACCATCGCTGGCCACTAATTGTAATGCAAATTGTCAAAGTTGAATGTAATTGAAGGTCTTACGGCAAAATGGTTGTGGTAAGTTTTCCATATAAAATTTGAATTGATGCCAATCAAGAGTTGTCATGAAATGCAGCAATTAACAATTTACAAAGTGTTGGTCGGGATAATATCAAAATTTAGGGGAACTGAGAACAAAGATCCGTGATTTGTTGTTACAAACTCATTTAGTGGTCTCGAACTTACGGAAACTAATATTGAGGCTATTGATTTTATACCTGGCATAGTGGGTATTCGGGGGAGTTATTTTCAAGTATTTCCCTGTACTACGATGACATGAACCCACGCAATCCGTTCGAATCTATTTGATAAACAATGTCTTTATAGCTTATAACAGGCATCTGTCATCACCCGTTACAAGTTCAATCATACTTGTCCCACATATGTGTTCAACAAATACATTTACGAGCGGCCCTGATAACGTAACATTGAAGCCCATATTCTTCACAATAATGAAATATCCACAATGTTATTTTGATGACGTAATTATGCATATCAAGGTTGCTTGCGTGCAACCAAGTGTTTTGAACTGACTACAGTGACTGTGAGGTTCGAGGGCAAGAGGAGCGTCTCAGTCATTTGGGTAATTTAATGAACCATCACATGGCTTCACCAAGGCAATGAGTCCCATTCTCATAATATACTGAGTTACGAATGCCATTGCTGGTTGTGGTTGACATTTCATGTTTTTCTTATCGGTTCTCAATTCATTTTTCTACTTCCTTATTTGACCCAAGTAGTGGAAATTTTACTGTCATCCCATGACGAGTTCAAAGAAAAACCCGTGGTTGTGTTTGTTTGGATTTAAAGTAATTTCTTTTGCTTTAGTTTAGTTTTTTAGGTTAAGTACTTTTTTTTTAAAAAAATGAATGTGGAACATTTAGACAGTGTCGACCTCTTAATCGAATGTGAATTGGAAGCGCCGCCTTAGAAAAGTTAAACGCGTACATCATCCACTTTACCATACAGATGGTCTATGTACAGTCGGGAATTCACATAGATGATGCAATGGTAAAATGAAGGCTCGACAATAGGAATAATTATTAGGATGAAGTTGGCTCAAACCCATTCAGGAAGTCTGTTTTCACAACCAAAATTGGCTCATATATGTGTGCTTCCCTCTGCTGATACTTCATCACCCAATAAATTGATTTTTGTTTTCAAGAATTGACATTTCTCTGTTTAATCACGAGACCTGCGTCGCCCAATTTAGCAAAAATAATCTCTAAATGTTCCAAGTGTTCGTCTGTGTTTTTTGATGCTACCAGCAGATCATCAAAATAAACAAAACAGAAACTCAAATTTTGTAAGATCGAATGCATAAAACGTTGAAAAGAATTGCCCGCATTTCTCAGACCAAACGTCATGCGAGTAAATTCATATAACACAAAAGATGTGAAAATTGCAGTTTTGGCAATATCTGATTCCTCAATTGAAATTTGATGGTACGCTCTAACTAGATCGATTGTTGAAAACACCGTGGCTTCTTCCAATTGATGCGTAAAATCTTGTATGTATGGTATCGGGTAACGGTCCGGTACTGTGACGTTGTTTAAAGCCCTGTAATCTCCACAGTGTGGCCATTCACCATTTTTCTTCGGAACGAGATGCAGCGGGCTTGCCCAAGGACTATCAGAATGCCTACAGATTCCCTGCTTGATCATGTAGTCGAATTCTTTTTTTGCTACCAAAAAGCCAGCTTTCCTGTGCTCAATCGTCGAGGTTTGGTAAAAACCGGAGATCCACGAGTCACGATGTGATGGGTGACTTGATGTTTTATCGGTTTTTGTGCCTGAATCTCATGAGTGATTTCCTTGAATTTGGTTAATAGTGGAAGAATACGAGTGTCGATGACACTGGAGTTGATTACACGAACAGTGGGTCATAACAACGATGTTAGAGGATCTTGCAATCTGCCATGCTGAATATCGACTAACAATCCCGACTGGGTCAAGAAATCGGCCCCAATGGTTACTTCTGCCACCACAAATGTCCAAGCGAATTGTCGCCTGAGACCTAGGTCTAAGTTGATTCTTTGATTTCCGAAGGTTTTAATCTGATCGCCCTTGGCTGCTGGCATGACAGATATGTCCGCCCCGGTGTCAACTAAATATGTTTTATTTGATGATTTATCGTAGATTTTAAGGCGACAGTTTTGAGAGTTACCGGAGCAAGTCGCCGTCTGCACGGGAGAATTTAGTTTTTTGACTTAAATTCCTACCACTTGGGACAGTTTGTTTTATAATTTCGAGCTGCTGCCTTAAATCGGTAATGGAAAAAACATAATCGTGGTGTATCGTTATCCGCTGATGAGGACTGTTGACTTCCAGAAAACTCACGTTTGTTCGAACAGCTCCGTGCTCTGTTGGTATCCCAAGAACGACTTCTCTGATAATTGCGATCCATATTATCTAACCGTCGAATGATGTCACTAATTTGATTAGCAAGTGAGGCATCATTATTCGTAATTGGTGGCGTATTAATCGACATCACATGTGTTTGGGCCATTGTTTCGAGAATTCTGTCTGCTAGCTCAGCCAGTTTTGTTGCTGACAATGAATCGGTCGTGCATGCCAAAATTTCTCACTATCATCACATTATCATTGACTTCAGATCCCCCGATAGCTTGCAGTTTTTGCAGCAATTGAGATGGTTTCATGTCGCCCAACTCAATTCGTTGTAGTAGCCGATGAATTTGGGTCTGTTTTGATTCACACGATCTGTCCAAAATTGTCTTCTTTATATCGGGAAATGGTGTCCAAAAACAAGGACCGATGATAATGTCGCTGACGTCATTGATGATTCGGTCGTTGAGTGCACCAAGGATATGATGATATTTGGATGCTTCAGAAGTAATTCTTCCAAGTGCGAACTGTGATTCAATGATATGGAACCATATTCGTGGGTCCTGAGATGATAGCGGAACTAATTTGACTGCTACAGCTGCAACGGATTCGACAGATTGTGGCGGTGTATTACCAAGCGGTGACGGTGATTGATCTGGAACTGTTCCCGTTAATGCTCGCCTTATTTCATTCTGCGGAATTCAATGTGCGCTGTCTGTCATTTGATTTGTTGGATAACCTTGTATCAAGATCGAGAATTGCTAAGTGATATATGCGCCATGTTCCTTGCGTACTTCTTCAGTTGAATTCCACAATATACACAGATTGCGGTGAAATCCCCCCACACGTATGAGTCATTTTTGGTTGTGAAAACAGGCTTTACCGCGAACATAACGTTCTTTGCGATGCGACTCTCAGAATAATTAGTATGCTGGCCAAATACAATCCTCTAAAGCACAAAAGGGTGACAGCCTTCGAAAACTAGACGTATTATGCCATCGAGAAACAGACGTAGCTATATTCAAAACAGTAAAATAAAATCAGAATCGCGAAGAAGTACAAGAACGGAGTCTATTATAGCAACGGAGAACATCAAGAGATGCAAGTTAGAGCTCAGATTAGGTTAGAGCTCAGAACAGATCAAGAAGATGACCGAACGGAAAAGCAGAAAACTGAATCATACACAAACAGAGAGATTTTGGCAGCAATGGAAACTTGGAAAAAGTTACAATAATACGGCGGTTCTTTAGCAAATACTATTGACTAATTTAAGGGGAAGCTAAGGTTCTAGCAGAAAGGTTCAAGAAGAAGTCAAAAAGAGATCAAAAAAGTGATCCAGTTACATCCAAATCGAAATACGAATCGTACTGAGAAAATAAATGTTGGCCGAAGGTGTTTAAATTGTGGTGATGTACAAATGTCATGAATATTGTCACTTGTCTACAAGTGGGGCACAAAATAGAAGTCTGCCAAGAAATCGTGTGCAGTTCTGGAACCGCCCAGAGGTCTATCATCCAAAATAATAAAAAATATTTTGGGGGGGTGGGTTGGATTGGTTTGAAATGATTATGATATTTAGATGATAAAGAGCTCATCAATGAAACGGGTTCGACTATAATTCCAGAGACCATAATGATGTGAAGGTGTTATGGGAGAAATGTGCATGGCTATAGAATGTGGTAATATTATGATTGTATTGGCGAACATGAACCATCCAAAAGACGCTGATGCTATCAGTAAAGCGGTCGCCAACTATACAATCCGAAGAATCAAAAATTTCAAACAAATATCGAATTACTAATTGACGTGACGGATCAAATGGCAATCGCATCCAAACCGTAACGACTACGACGTTTTTGGCGTTTCATTAAAAACGTATTTAAAAGTTTGTGTCGAAACGGGATCGTATTTTAGCATCAGGTTACACCGATGGCGGGAGACTGAAAAAGGTTCTTGAAGTAGCAAAAAAGTGGTCCACAAAACAAGTGGATCAAATACCAATTTTTACGTTGTATGAATGATTATTTGGAGTACTTCATTGAGAACGGTGGTGGTTTCCTTGAACTTTTAGAAAGCGATTCATTAAAAAAAACTTTCAGCAATTTATGGGACGCTCCTCATCAAGTATTATGAGGTTTGTGGAAACTATTCTTCGAATAGTTGTTATTTTCAAATTTGGTGTGAACGAACAGGCTGCATCCATATGTTGCAACTTCGAACGACGATAAAAAATTTAATTTAGAATTAAATAGGAAATAAGTGTCAAGGGAAATACAACAGCTATGAGTTAAAAGTCTTCGCAATTTTATCTGCTTATAAGAAACTGCAAATTTACTTTCTTATTATTAACTTCAAAATCATTACCGGCTGCGCAACGTTTAAAATGCTGCATTTTTAAATACGATGTAACAGAAAAAGTAATGCTCTGGGAGTTTGATTATCAGATGGGGCATCGACCAGGGTACCAAATGCGGCATCTAGACGAGCTTAGTAAAGATCCTCTAGTCTTACCAATAGTTGATTACGATGGCGAATTACTTCGAATGAGAGCAGCTCAGAAGGAAAATATATCGAATTACGACCGTTTTAAATTGCTTAATTGCTGAAAATTGCTAATAATGATGTTAAATAGAACAAATGGAAAACGGAATAAAGCTTCTAGTTGTGCCGAGAAAGATGGAACGAGAAATCATTAGAAAAGGGGATTTCGCAGTTCTTAAAAGAGGAACTCTTCAAACGGAAATTTTACATCCCAGATGTACCGCCAACTGAGAATAGTGTGAGGAAATTTGTGCTCCGTATCGCCGTCCAGCTCGTTCGTGAGTATGAAGGCCTGCAATGTCCAATTTTCGGTTGGAAGAAGACGAGCATTTATACCAAAAAAAAACATCTCTTACAAAGCTAATTTTCACCTCGGCTAATATTTGAACGAGCAAAATTGCTGTATTTGGGGCACAAAAACTCCACACGTGACAATTGAGAAGCCAACATACCCAAAACCAGTGATTGTTTCGTGTGGATATGCTCCAAGCCATCATATCTTGTTTTTAACAAGACGGCGCTACTGTTTGCGCCCTATTTTTAAAAATCCTATTATCAGCCGAAATGGCGATGTCAACTAAGACAAGCCTAAGAGCTGCGATTTGACTCCGTTTGAGACTATGATTTGTGGAGAGCCGTCAAGGACAAAAGTTATGGTAATCATCTAGAGACGATTGAGGCTTTGAAATCTCTGACCCACTAACGGTTGCCATTGACAGTACCTTATGATGTCTTTTCCTATACTTCCTCATTAAATCACCTTTTCCGTCAAAATGTTACCATTTATATTAGATTAGGGCGTGGTCAATATTAATCACTTGTAAAAAGCATCCTCATAACTCAGTACTTTCAT
This sequence comes from Nephrotoma guestfalica, assembly GCA_963691935.1. Taxonomy (NCBI): domain Eukaryota; kingdom Metazoa; phylum Arthropoda; class Insecta; order Diptera; family Tipulidae; genus Nephrotoma; species Nephrotoma guestfalica. Next base: position 273,669,514 of record OY829914.1, on the reverse strand, counting down.
GATCATTTAAGGGTTAAATAAATCGCGAGGTAAGGGCGGTTTATTCTAATAAACAAAATAACAAAGAACAACCAATTTATTTTTAAAAAAAACTATTTAAAGTTCTAGTCTCGGTTTCAAAATTAAATAAGACGAGCCACAAGACGATTAGAAAATGCTAATTTCTTTTGTGATTCATTCAACTGTGCCGCTTTATTATTGCAATACACAACAAATTAATGTAAAGACGCGACCATGGAATGGATGGCATGACTCAAATTCAAAGCAAATTAAAATTTCCATAATCATGGATTTCTTCTTATCAGGAATAAAAAATCTGATCGTTATTCTGAATACAATTTACATTTTGTATTACAAATAATTTATTCAAATTAATTTTGTATGTGCAAGTTGTCTTGCGTCTTTCGGAGATAACGATAAACCGTTATTTCAATTAAAACGTATACATAGAAAACCCCAAAATTAATTATAAATAATAAAATTCATTTTCTATGAATAATATCGAATATGCATAGCTGCTTGCTAAGCTTAATCCAATAAATAAATCTTTATGCGAAATGCAGCATACACGTTCCTCCTTCCAGGATACCTCTTTGGTCCACGTATACATAACGAAAGAATAAATGGAATGTGGATCCTAAATATGTATACACCGTAGATAGTCGACTTCATTTGCACATAATTTATTTATTTCAATTTAATTTTCCCAATTTTAGTTGTACTTTTATGGTGGGATACATACAGGGGAGAAGGATGCGGACCGGATTTTCATTTCCATCGTTTGTTACAAAAGAAGGGAGACGAAGACGAACATAAAATTAATTGCAATTTTTTCTAATTCCTCTTTGTTATCGGTTACACAGACTAATACCGTTTTATCCTTCAAATAACAGTTTTCCTATTGTCTTTCATCCCGAAATGTGAGACGAATTAAATTTTCCTTCTTACATCCAATTTTCATTTTCGTTTTTTTTCCTGTTTTAATTTACTTTGAAAAATTTGAAAATAAAATCTCAAAATTGTTTTTCATCAGCGCATTAGAAGAAATAGAACAACAACCGAGAATAAGTTTAAACGAGCTTCTTCAAAATAAGGAAGGGGCGGGGGGGGGGGGCCTCTAACAGTGTATATATCTAAACACATATAGATACAACAACAAAATGTAGATATAAATTTCCAATTTAGAAACAAAATAATTTTTTAAACGGAAAAACCATAAATTTCACAAGAAAACTTCAAAGTGGAAAACAATCACAAATTTATACGAGGGAAAAACCGGCAGAGAAAAATAATTAAAGAATAAAAGATAAAAGTTGGATAAATTATTCATAAGCTCAAATGAAATGATATGACATGATTACAATTATGCCTTCAAGGGATACAACCGGTTGTTTTATGATTAAATTCAGCGGGGCAAAAGGTGCAGAGCACAAATAAATACGGCTGCCTATACATTCGCATTCAAAACGGAAATCATTAAAAATTTTCAATTTTCCCATACATATTTCCGCACACAAATACTAAATTGTTACAATATTCTAATAATCAAATATTCATAAATGGAAAACACATTTGTTATCGCATTAGCTACACAAGCAAACACATAAAAGTAAATTCGCAAACAAAGCAGAATTTTATAGCACGTCCTCGTCGTCATCATCGTCTCAGGTGTTGAATTACCTTTGAAGATATATGGATTACGGTACAGACATTATATCCCATTTGTAATTTTCCACTGTACCGCCACTTTTCGTACCATTGTCGTGTGCTAACAAAAACGCAAAAATATGGAGAACGGTGTGAAAATACGTACCAAATACATAATTTAGGGCTCCGTGCTACATTTTCCCATATTTTTGTTTTGTTTGTTTTTGTCGTTAATGAGGTGAAATTTTATCACTTTGATTGTGCGTTTGACTTCTAATACCCAAACAACAAAAAATTTGTGTCGAAAGCGTTTGTCATATTTTAGAAGAAGAAAAAAAATCTACGCGGGCGATACGCCATGCAGAGATAAAGGTAGAGGTGTGAAACGTGGAAGGTCAAATGCAGAGATTTAATGATGGGACCCGAAAACGTTTACACCAGAACAAACATAAAACTTTTAAAGAGGTGCAAAATGTTTAGTTGTTTTTGAGATTCATCTGAAATTTGAGCTTTATACATATTTTAAAGCTTTTTATGCGAATTGTTGTTTTTGGATTTTATACGATTCCGAGTATTTCAGAGTTCATACATTTTTAACGCTTTTTGTGAAATGAATTTATTTCACCGAATTTCAACAGAATTTTGTCAATAAGTTTAAAAGTTGGCGTCTTATTATCATCATGTTCTTTTGATAATAAGATTAAGCGTAAGGCTTTATGTAACGGTAATGTAGACTTTTGGGAATTAAAAATGATTATAATCTGAAGTATGGCTGCTAAATGATTTAGTGAAATGTTCTCGTGCACATTGTATGGAGAAAACGTTTTTCCATTGTTTGACGCCCTAATATACGCAAATTAACACCATCATCAACGCTGAATCAACAGGGACCATCTTTTACGATTAACATTTAATGCCGAGCCAACATAACGTAGAAATAAGATGAGTTCAATCTGGTTGAATTAAAATAATATTGGTTTGTCTTGTTCGTAAGTTGATATTTCATATTTTCTGTATGTTTTCTTAGAAACAAGGATTATATTTATGCAATACACAACAATCAATACAAAAATGCTTGTATAGGGTGGCGCATAAGTAACGTTATGATTTATTTAAAGAATAACTTTTTTGTTTCTGATTTTATTTCACGTTGGCACTACTTTCCGTTACTTTTCTTAGAACTTCAGGGCCCAGTGCCTTCACTTCTTCTCGTATATTAGGCAGCTGGATGGTTCCAGCAGCTGGATGGTTCTTGGCTTATTTGCATACACCTTAAGCTTTAGGTAGCCTCAAAGAAAAAATTCGGGAGCCGTTAAATCGGGCGAAAGCGGTGATCAGTTAAAATCAGAAAAACGCGATAATATTCGATCGCCAAAAATTTCGCGCAGGCGAGCTATATTTGGACGAGTGTGAGCTGTGTCCAATGATCTTTCTGATACCAAGCAGTGAATCTTAGTGGATACATTTGATCTTCAATATTTATTCTTGGACTTTGGGTGCCCCATATTCTGAAATTTGTTGCCGAAAAGTCTGAAGCAATCGGTAAATTGTTAGAGCTCTAGGTGCATTTCGAACATGAAAGAAATTTCGATATGTTACAAAGATCTGAATACACGAATGCTGACTTTCAAAATAAAATTGAACAAATTTGGTTCTTTGTTCTGCGCTGAGTCTTTCCATCATAAATTTCCCAACTTTTTCAAAGTTAATTCGGAACACAAAAACGAAAAAAATACGTAAACAAAAAAATGTATTCACTAATTAAATCATATCGTTAACTAAGCATGTTAGTCAACCACCAGTTCGCCCTGATAGTAAATAAAATCAAAACGGGAGATCCAGTCGAAACAATAAACGTTTTTGGTGAAACATACCGAAACAGGGCTCTGGATGTTTTCACCCGAGAATTGAATGGGGATTTATAAAAGTGCTCATCATACAAAAACCAACCACACTACCCAAAGTTTACACGTCCTGTTTAAAAATTCAGAACCTGAATTTCAGGAACCTGGCAATACACCAAAGATACATCAGCAATGTAGTAACTGCTTCACTACAACACACCAAATCTGCGAACAAATGATTTTACAATACAGTACAATGGATAAATATGGATGGACAACGAATGAATACGACAAGATTATCGAGTACCATATGGTATTCAAAACCAAAACAACTTACCACCACTACGACCAAGTTATCCGAAGCCGCCAACACCAATGAAGATCAGTGCTGACAAAACAAGTAAATTATTGTACATAACACACATCGAAACACAACCCGAAAAAGAATATTACAACCAACTAGTAAACGTTATCGAAGACCCATACACAGAAGATGACTCCAAAGTAAATTTTATGGTACAACCCTCTCTAGCGTGCCATGTATAGAATACACGCTAAAAGCGGGAGTACCCTTAAATTCCTATTAAATACGGAAGCGCACAAAAATTTCAGAAAAAACTGAATTTGCCGATTATGCCATTCCCACCGAAATACAATTCAAAATAAAATCGGCAGGGGGTCACATTGACATAAACAAAGAAATTATTAAATTCTTCGTATCACCAGGATTAAAATAATTCGACGAAATAATAGCAGACGACAATTTAAATGAACTCGGAGCAATAATTGATAAAAAACGATATTTTGAGGGATTGATTTCGGTGAGCTAAAGACGGTTGGAAAAGTGGCGTTTACTTCCTTTCAATCGTCGATAACGAATCTTTCCAAACCGAGTTCCACATAATAAATGAGGGTTTGTTGCCAGCTAATATACAGTTGGGCCCAAACCTATTGACTTGTGATCGTCGATTACTCCGAATAGTATCACAATTGGGAAGTCTATGCCCAAATTAGCTGCCCATATTGAAGCTCGCGTGAGATCTAATTGACGAGTATTTGAAGGAAGGCATTGTTAGACCAAGCAAGTCGCAGCATACCAGCCCGATCGTCCTACCTAACAAAAAGAATGGCTCAAAGAGCTTGTGAATTGATTATCAACGGTTGAATATGGCAGGAATCTGTGATCTATACCCGCTACCCTTAATCGACGACCAAATTGACCAGCTACAGGTAGCGAAATATTTTAGCACGTTAGACTTGTGACCAAAGTGTAAGCTATTAGTAAAGAAGGTGGAATACCATGGGTACATAATAGACAACTGCAAAGTCCTGCCATCTGAAGACAAACAGAAACCCATTTCTAAGTATCCTGAGCCATTCAACATCCTTCAGTTGCAGCAGTTTCTTGGTTTGATGAGTTATTTTAGAAGGCTTGTCGAAGGGTATTCATTGATTGCCAAATCTTTATCTGACTTGCCACCAAAGGACGTGTCTTCAAAATTCAGAGTATACCTCCTAGGTATAAAATTCATGAGGTTTGTGCACGAATTGCAAGATGGACACTCTATCTAATATAATTCGATTACAAGATAGAACATCGACCGAGCCATCAAATGCGTCAAGTCGCGTTATGCACTTGTCGAGAAATCCTGTGCTGATGATAATACGAGAGAAAGTGCTAAATCGAATAAAGGCGGCGCAGATGAGTGATACAGAAATCCAGCCAATTAAGAAGCTACTTGAAACAGGATGGTATCAAAATTGTATTACAAATAATAGAACTCTTTATAAATTGTGCAAAGGAACGAAGAGTCGCATCGTACTATGGGCCATGCAAATTGAAATCGTACAGAAATACTACAACCAAGGGCATTTTGGGCTAAGAAAAATGGAGGAGCTAGTGGAGAAAGAATTCTAAATGAAGGACCTGGCGAAACGAGTAGCGGCGGTGACTAAATATCTCGTTCGGTGTATACTTATCAACAGAAAGGACGGGAAACAGGACGGACGCCTAAACCCAATCCCAAAAGGTGACGCACCTTTCACAACATACCATGTCGATCATCTGGGTCACCTAACAACAATGCAGAAATCGTACCAGTACATTTTCTGCGTAGCCGACAGTTTTAGGAAATTCGTTTGGCTGTATCCAATAAAGGAAAGAACGGCGAATGAAACCATTGGGAAGCTGGAAGTCCAGAAAAAATTGTTTGGCAACCCAAGACGCATTGTATCGGATCAGGTACCAACATTTACATCCTCAGAGTTCCAAGGTTACTGTCGGAATTAAAATATTTTACACCACGCTACTACGACGGGAATGCCACCCGGAAATGGACAGATGGAACGAGTTAATCGAGTAATAATTCTTGTTTTAGCGAAATCAAAAACAAATTTTAACAACAATTTTTTTTTAGGTACAACAACGTGCCTAAAGACTGGTGTGGAATGTTAATAATAACTTCGAATACAAAAATCCCATTGCACGAGAAATCAACATATCAAGCCAACAAACTGTAAAAGGTCAATCTAGGGCTCAATTTGGATAAAACAGAATTCATGGAACAAGAAACGAAATTTTGGGTTATCTGATCACAAACAAACAAATCAAGGCGACAAGTTAAAAAAAACAGAGTTGCAAGAGACAATAACGTTTCCATTACAACCACATCCGGAAAACAAATTCATAAAGGTGAATAATAACTGTAAAACAAGGAAATGCTTGAGTAATCGGTGATAGTTTTAAGCTAATTTACATCATCAACTTAGACAACTACGAAGAACTAATTAACCGATTAATACCAACAATCAACAATATTCATCAAACCAGCAAAATTCGAGAACAACTGATTTACCAAGTTAAATAAACCTCACAATTGATAACTTCAAGGCCAAAAACCAAGATCCATAAGAGCAATCGGTTGGATTGGAAGTCTGTGGAAATGGATCGTAGGCTTAGAGACTGCTACAGACTGGGACCAGATTCGGATGACTCTGGCCAATCTAGAAATTAGTTTAAGTGGTTTCATTAATAAACGCTAAGATTCCTAGAAATCACTCACAATTTTTTTCAGAAATGATCGCCTGAAACTAGACTGGAGTTATGGGTTATCTAAGGTCGATGTTGATGGAAAACAGGCACAAACATGAAACCTTGTCATTATGTGCAGTTCATCCGGTTTAAGAGATTACATCAGTAATTGAAATTTTGGTTAAAATATGGGTTTTCTATTGCTGATCACGACCGATACAGATTAAGCACAATCATAAAACGTAGTTTAAGAGATTTTACTAAAATCTGGGGTTTCCAGAAATCACCATAAAATTGGGGTTCAAAAATTTAACTTTTAAAAATAATGTTAAATTACGGGTTTTTTGTGGCCAAAAATGGCTGATGTAGAGTATGCACAGTGGATCGTAGTCTTATCAGGTTATATACGCCTAGTTTACCTTGACTAAAAAAACTCGATATCTTCTAGAAGTAGAAATAATCGATCTAAGACCAATTCTGGAGGATTCTAGAGGAGAACTAAATTGTTTTTGAAATTCACAGTTTCGCATATCTAAATTAAACTAAATCCTCTATTGTAAAATTTAACAGATTTACGGGCGTTTAGGTGTGATAATTGAGTTAGAAGTCCCACATTAACTCCAAAAATAAGTGATGCACAAATTTCACCGATAGAAACAGAAAATAAACACAGTTAAACACTATTTGACTGGCACCAATCTTTGTTCAAAACTATGTCCAGTTCCACTCAAAATACATTTGCCGTGCATCACTACCAATAATGTCATTAACCTCTTGGAAATCAATAAAAAAAAATTTAAAATCCCAACAATGGTTCATAATCCGCAATTCTATTAATCTTTGTCCTTTCAAAAACTATGTATACCCTATCACTTCCACCAATCATTAATTTTTATTTATACATCAACAACAACAAAAGTAAAATCTTGGTACATTCAATAACCCATCTAATTTCGTTGAACGTCGTGCGCAACACCCCCAGCCAGCATGAGATTCAATTGTATGTTTTTGTAATACACAACAGAGCCAAGCAGCGCGCAAAAAATGCCGTCAATCAAATTTTTGTTGAATGAAATTTCGAATTGTTTTGTTATCATCATCAATTTCGATTATTTTCAATCGACTGAAAATTATTTGATCCACGCACAATAGCAACTGTGTGCTTGATATAATTTATTTATCTTGGTGATTTCTTATAACCAAATAATTCTAATATTTTAGCTAGCCGCGCTAAACCCCGGATCGTAGTGTGTGCCATAAAAATTGTAAATAGGATTTTGGGAATACTCTCACTTTACCGTATGTATGGCATAAAAATATTTTCAGATAAAATGGACCATATGTGGGGATCATTAATTTAATCGGCCTAAAAGATATCCTCCCATTGTTTAAATACAATTTTTCATCCCTCATTTAAAAAACACACATTTCGAGGGGTTGACTATTGTTTTGTATTTATTATTATCTAAATGTGTTACGTATGGATTCTTACGACTTTACAGAAAATATCTGAGAAGGGTGATTGTGCTTGCCGAGATATACTCGTACTGTAAACACCCGACACTATTATTCTAGTTCCTATATATGTTATTATTATTTGTCAAATGTATTAATGGTACATAGATAAAATTAATGAGTTTATATAACATACAAAACACACGCACACATACACATACGAAGTATTGATGGTATTATTAACTATATATAGAGACGTGATTTGTGATCCTAAACACTTAATATTTATTTACCAACTGTAAAATGTGATAAAAACTAACCGAACCAAATAAAATCTCGATTTAATTATTTTAGTTTTGGTCGGGGGGATGGATATCGACTATTGTAAATTTCCAACAAGGGTTCTTATATCTCTATATACCTATTTGAACCATTTCAAATGGTCGTCTAGAGAAAGATGATAATTTGATTAACGATTTATTGTTGTGAAGAAAAGAAATCATCTTCAATTAATCTTATTTTATTTATTGTGTATGGATGGTACCCCTCTTATCCTCGGAGATAAGATATGTTTAGTGTAATTTAAAAAAGAACCAAATCAAAAGAATTCACCACATCATTCATTATCATTATTATACAATAGAGATAGATAAGGTATCTAGGGTCGATAATATAATATGAAGGTGTGGCAATAAATTGGCATGCAATTTGTCATTGACTTATTCATAATTCTCGGTATCAAATCATCCAAATTTGATTTGATTGCCTTGTATTTTTTGTATTTGTGAAATTCCAGTGAATTCCAGCTTTTGAAATATTAAATAAAGACCTGTGTATTGCGTTTAGAGGGCGACCTATTCGCATTCATAGGCGGATGAAAATATTTTAACCGATAATAATAATGGGAAATGTCTACACACGAAAATTCTAGAATATATGTATGTATACGTAGGAATGGAGTTCTTGGAAAATCTTATATATGAGGGGGAAGGGATAAAGAAATCGAATGTTCAGAGATTTGATAAGGAATCATTTGATAGAAATTCGATTAAATTTTTTATTTTTCTCGTCTTGTGTTGTGCTTCAAATTAAATTATTTTTTCGATTTTTCTATTTTCCAATTTTTTTTTCTGTATTTTCTGATTGAAAATTCTTTTGATTTTTATATCATCCCTATAAATAAATTATTTTTCCAAAAAAAATTAAAATAGAAAATTACGTATTTAGAAGTGCCTATAAATCAAGAACAATGTAATTTAAAATTGGGAATAAGGAAATTATATTTTTTTATTATTTCGCCTTGATTCGTCGAAGCCTTTTCCCATTATACATTCGAAGAATTTATTTACTTTACAAGGAGGATTTAGAATTGAGTTATTGACAGATGTGTATATACACATGTTTAAGGCTTAGGGTCAGGGAGAGGCGAGGTAGATTAGGCAATGTAATCTACGCGGTTGTGCTGTCTACTTTTTTCTTGAATGTCTTTAACTGACTATTTTCAGGGCTTGTTAAATTTTTCGGTCCCTAATGAAATTTGCTATCGAAGCCAATTTTAGTAGTCTCGTTACAAAAGAAATTGCGTTAAAAAGTGTGGCGTGACTACTTGCCCATTGTCCGGTTAAGCCTGATTTTTGAAAACATATATTCCATTTTTCAACGTTCATAAATTTGTATCATTTCTCTTGTTGCTTCTAATTTTTCAGTTTTAGCCCAATTACTGAGTAGAAATTTATAACTTCTTCAGCAAACGATGAGGTATCGCTGCTGTAAGTTGTTTCAGCCGTTGAGCATATCAACTAGGATTTCATGAACGTATCGCAATCGGGAACTGGAATCATAATTTAAGTTCAGCAACTGAACTGTGTGCTTCAGACATATTGAGAGTTGCTGGAGGAAGATTTTTTTGGACAACAGGTTTTACATTGGTTATAATTCGTCTAAAGTGGAATCCTAAAAAGGGTTAAACCAAAAATTAACTGTATTTCCAGATTATAATTTTCTCACAATTGCCGTCAACAAAAAATTTTCAATCGGTAAAGTCACCACGGAAAAAGTGCACCACGAAGTATGCTAGGTTAGGTAAGCAGACAATGTTGCTGTAGTGATCTCAGTACAAGCTAAATCAAGTGATGAAATAGTTTACGCTTGGATAGAGTTTGCACATGGTTCACAGTAGACGGTCGGAACCGAGATAGTCAGGCTTACTAAGCAAATAATACATATGGTTGGAAGAGAAGTGGTGAACTCAAGAGGAGAGAAGGAAAATTAAAGTTTTGAAAGCTGCAGCTCTGGTAGTTGCCGGAGTCCTTACAATCGATCTACTGTCGCTTGATGATCATCATCAGATCTTGCAGTTGACTGCAGATTTTGAAAGAGAGGCATGTGGACGGTTAGACTGATCAGGAACTTCAACTAATGAATTAATTGTGACCATGGAGTGCTGAATTTTTTCAAGTGCCAATTCGTGACGGGATATGTCTACTTTTGAGCCCATTTTCATAAGAGAGGGAAGTTATGGTTTCCTCGGGTTTGATTTTGCCCAGAGGGATGTGATGATTTGTGTGTGTCCCACATTCTTTTGGTACGCTAAACTCATTGAAAGTAGGAGACAATTCGTTTTTTTAGTGCAGAAGGTTAGACTTCATGGCGAGCCCAAGCTGGAAAAAGTGGTTGGATTAGGAAAATAAGGTACAAAAATGAAGGGCCAATTTAAGGAAGCAGTGAGGACTAAAACTATTGCGATAGCGTGTTCAATCTGGTAACTCTACGGCGAGGAGGATGTACGCAAATTTATAGTGGGACCCAATACTACCGGATGATGTTCATTATCAGTTGGAGTAAATATTATTGGGGGTACAAATAAATTTTGAGGTTTTTAGAAGGTAGTAGTGAGGTTTATTCAGAAAAATTGGTACAACGTATTTTATTCAAAGTATCGCCCATGGTTAGCTACGACTTTTCCCCATATTTAAGGCTGCATGCGGATTCTGCGTCGAAATTGTTCGTGTTTTGAGGCGATGCCAGATTCGACTCAGTTTATTTGTCACGCATTCTTTCTCATTACTGATGTCAAAATCGCCACTCTTAAAACAGAGGATGATGGACCATGTCCCCCTTATGCTTCACACAGCAATCGATGTTCATCAGTTGTAGTTTTCTTCAAATTAAAACAAAAAAGCAGTGCCTCCCGCAAATTGTGTTTTGTTGCCACAAAAGTTCACATGGTTAGAGCCCACAAAATATGTTGTTTATACTTCAGCGAAATTACAGATACTAATTTTAGAGGGAAATGATGACACTTTAACATAAATAAGTTAAAAGATGGTCCGATAGTTGCGCTATCTTTAGTGACGCCCTCAAAACTTATTTGTACCCTAAATAATTAAATATTTTGAAACAATTATCAATATTATAAATAATATCAATAATATCAATAATAATAATAATATCAATAATGTCAATAATATCATTAATATCAATAATGTCAATAATATCAATAATATCATTAATATCAATAATATCAATAATAACAATAATATCAATAACATCAATAATATCAGTAATATCAATAATATTTGAAATATCAATAATATAGATAATATCAAAATATTAATAATATCAATAATATCAAAAATATCAATAATATCAATAACATAAATAATATAAAATATAAATAATGTCAATAATATCAATAACATCAATAATAAATATCAGTAATATCAATATTATCAATTAAATCAGAAATATCAATAATATCAATAATATCAATATAATCAATAATATCAATAACATCAATTATAACAATAATATTAGTAATGTCAATAATATCAGTAATATAAATAATATATATAATATAAATATTATAAAAATAATCAGTATTATCAATAATATCAAAATTATCAATACTATCGATATATAAATATTATCAATATTATCAATATTATCAATATTATCAATATTACCAATATTATCAATATTATCAATATAATCAATATTAGCAATATTATCCATATTATCAATACTATCAATATTATCAAAAATATCATTAATATAAAAATATAAATAACGTCAATAATATCAATAATAAATATCAATAATATCAAAATTATCAATACTATCAATTTTATCAATATTATCAGTATTATCAATATTATCAATATTATCAATATTACCAATATAATCAATATTAGCAATATTATACATATTATCAATACTATCAATATTATCAACACTAGCTGCGTTTTTATAAAAAAATCGGTTTGAGTTCACGATATCTTTTTTCAAATTTGTACAATTTAAAATTAAAAATTTAATTATTTTTATAATTTTGTAATAATTTTGTAATAATCTTTCTTGTAATATCGTTGTTCTGTATAGTTCTATACAATAACGGAGCAGTTCAGAACTATACAGAAATGATGACACTTTAACATAAATATAGTTACAAGATGGTCCCATATGATTTAATACTAGTTGTGCCATCTATTGTAAACCCATCAAAACTTGTTTGTACACCAAATAATTAAATATTTTGATATAATTATCAATATTATAAATAATATTAATAATATAATAAATATCAATAATATCAATACTATCAATAATATAATATAATATCAATAATCCAAATATTATAAATAATATCAATAATATCAATAATATCAAAAATATCAATAATATCAATGATATCAGTAATATCAATAATATCTGAAATATCAATAATATCAATATAGTCATTAATATCAAAATATTATTAATATCAATAATATCAGTAATATCAATAATATCAATAACAACAATAATATGAAAAATATAAATAATATCAATATTATCAATAAAATCAGAAATATCAATAATATTAATATTATCAATATTGCCAACATTATCATTATTATCAATATTATCAATATTATAAATATTATCAATATTATCAATATTATCAATATTATCAATATTATCAATATTATCAAGATTATCAATATTATCAATATTATCAATATTGTCAATATTATAAATATTATCAATGTTATCAATATTATCAATATTATCCATATTATCAATACTATCAATATTATTAATTCTAGCTGCGTTTTTATAAAAAACAATCTGGCTGAGTTCGCGATAGCTTTTTTCAAATTTGTACAAAATTTAATTATTTTTAAATTAAAAAACTTAGATTTAAAAGTAATCTATGTATAACCAAAACAATCCATTGTAAAAGTTGTATAGCTTTCTTGTAATATCGTTGTTCTGTGTAGTTCTGTACAATAACGTAGCAGTTCAGAACTATACAGAACATCGATATTGCAAAAAAACTATACAACTTTTATGATAGATTCTTTTTGTTATATTTCGGGTACCATTAAATTTAAGTTTTTAATTTAAAAATAGTTAAATTTTTAATTACGCTAACGCAACCCGATTGTTTTTCAGAAAAATGCAGCTGCTATCAGTATTCTCAATAATAACAATATTTTCAATATTATTAATATTATCAATATTATTAATATTTTCAATATTATCAATATTATCAATATTATCAATATTATCAATATTATCACTATAATCAATATTATCAATATTACCAATATTATCAATATTGACAATATTATTAATATTACCAATATCAATTTTATCAATATTATCAATATTATCAATATTACCAATATGATCAATATTATCAATATTATCAATATTATCAATATTATCAATATTATCAATATTATCAATATTATCAATATTATCAATATGATAAATATTATCAATATTCTCATTATTATCAATATTATCAATAATATCAACATTATTAATATTATCAATATTATCAGTATTATCAATATTATCAATATTATCAATATTATCAGTATTATCAATATTATCAATATTATCAATGTTATGAATATTATTAAAATGATCAATATTATCAATATTATCAGTATTATCAATATTACCAATATTATCAATATTATCAATATTATCACTATAATCAATATTATCAATATTACCAATATTATCAATATTGACAATATTATTAATATTACCAATATCAATTTTATCAATATTATCAATATTATCAATATTATCAATATTCTCATTATTATCAATATTATCAACATTATTAATATTATCAATATTATCAATATTATCAATATTATCAACATTACCAATATTATCAATATTATCAATATTATCAATATGATCAATATTATCAATATTCTCATTATTATCAATATTATCAACATTATTAATATTATCAATATTATCAATATTATCAACATTATTGATATTATCAATATTATCAATATTATCAATATTATCAGTTTTATCAATATTATCAATATTATCAGTAGAATCAATATTATCAATATTATCCTTTCAAGTAAATCAAAGTACAGATCAAAGTAAGATCAAAGTCAATTTTTTGCAAAACTTTAATTTAACAGAGTTTAATCCTGTTAGTCCCAAGAAAGTACCTTCAACTGCTTTTATTAAAATTATTATTCAATTTTAAGCAGTTAGTAAAATATACATATGAGTACAATAAACACTTTTAATGTGTATATACGTTAATGGAAAAATTACACGTGTATCGTCAGAAACCTGAAAGCGAACAAAATGGAAAACCTAATTTATTTATTGTGCGCCTTCATTTACTCCCACATTAGTTGCATATACTGAAATGGTTTACAAACGATTTGAACCTCCATCCAAGAACATACACGCGTACTAAGTAAATTTGCTATTCCCCTTTCCTTTCGGATAAAATTTCATTCACCGTGTGAATTTCTTCACCTTTTAACCATATTCGAGAAAATTGTTAGAAATTCTGACACAGAAAATGAATTGAATTTCTCACAAAAAAAAAATATTAAAGAATGTTTGTGTTACCAATTTTTTGTGTGTTTTGTTCAAAATAAAAAAGTATAAAAAAATCCAAAATAATGTAAATTTTCACCTTAATCCTGTGGGTGGGTGGCGAATGGGTGAGTATAATAATCATATTATAATAATCCAACGAATTTATTCCGTTTGGTATTTTTTGTTGTATTTTCCTCCCAGATATCTCGAAAGAAACTTTCGTTACTTTTCTACTGGTTTTTATTTCTGTTCTGGGGTGGATCGAGCTCAAGAAAAATTTCCTAACAAACTTTTTACGTTCTTTCCTTGGTTTACATTTCGTTGGAAATTGGGAATACAATACACACACACTCACACACACATACGATACAGAAAAATAAATAAAAATCATCGAACCGTGTGAAATTTAGCACTATTTTTATGTCTATTTGATATCAGAATATATACGAGTATATGGAAGGATATATGTATGAATATATCCTTTTTACTGGTACTGAACAGGATGTCCCATCTAATCGAACCACATTTGCTTTTAATGGAGTTTGAAGGTTGAATAGAATATATATGGGATAGCACACAACAACAAAACATTACTTAACGATTATAACATTACTACGTAGAAAAAAGGATGAGAACTTAAAAGCTTTAATCGATTTATGTGAAGCTGGCACGAAATACGATGACACGACTCACCCTATATAGAAGCATATATAGAACACAAAATAAATTCAAATTTTCTTATCATAAAAAAATTCGTTTTCTTATCAGAGAAACCTTATTTTGATTATACATACATCACATAAGAAATGGTTGACACCCATGATACATTTATTTTCTACATTTCCAAGTTCTTATTTATGTTCAAAGCATATTATGTACATAGACATATACAACACTCGTTTATAAGACGTATATGTACGAAATTTTTCTATTTTCATCTTGAATAAAATTAAATCTGCTAGGGTGGATTATTTTCTGTTCACTCACCCACACATACCCATACACCCAAGCTCGCATGTATTACACACAAGGCAATTCTTAGAATAGTTTTTTTCTGCTCGTAAGGCTCATGTTTTGTTTGTTAATTTTAATTTTCATCTCGAAATAAAAATTAATGACAACAACAGCAATAACAGCAACGCAACACCATTATAGGATATATGTACAATCTCGAAAAGTATAAAACATGATTTCATCGTTATCTTATCATTGTATTATTATATCATATAAGATGAGTTAGAGGTGTTTTATAAGTGTTATAGAGGGATTAACGCAAATAAAATGTATGGTACGGTATAATATGCATGGAGATGATTTGGTTTAGGTGGCCTTTAAGATTTTCTTGTCGTATATAAATTAAAATATACGTAAAGTGGTTCGTTATGTAATTGTTTTTGGGGATTAGTCGAGAGATAATTAATTGGCTTCCACAAATCAAATGGATATGATGATAGTTTTTTGGGTGCCCACCCAACAAAAACAACAACAAAAACCGTTGTATCATGTATATTTTTTGAGGGTGTTTTCTTGTTAATTACGTCATTAATTTACAAAAAGGAAAAAAAAACATTTATATATGTTCATCTGGGGTGACATGTGTATGGGAGTTGGAATATCGTTACAATGGATTAAATAGGGTTTTTCCCTTTTTTATTGCTGCCAACGCGAAATTACATAAATTGTATTGTGTATACATATTGATAAGATTGGTCATTTTTGGGCCAGATTTCACAAGTCCTTATAAGCCAATTGTAACAAAATCTCAACCCTTATAGCGACAATTGATCAATATCGTTTAGGTGTAACGAGGTACAACAAAAATTTCTTTGAATACGTTTTTCTTAAGTTTTGGGAAACCATTTTCGGACCAAACTCTTTTTATGATAAGTATGAGATTAACCCGAATAACTAAAATATGTCACTAAATGGCCGTTATAGTTATGCTTTTTTTAACTTTTAGTTATCAAACATATCATTACAACATCTTAGTAATCTATAAGCATATTTTTACCAGAAATGTTGACTCTGGGAGGGGCATAATTTACCACCCCCAAATAAATATATTTGGAATTTAACAATTTTGCACTGAGTACACATCTTTGATGACAAACATTGAGACACAACATATTGAGAAGCCAAGAAGTAGCAGGCACATTCAGGTGTATATTTTCTAACGTGATGTCTAACATTGTCGTACGAGAAACCAACAGGAAAGCTAAGGCAACTTATGAAGAATACAACAAAAATAATCCAAATAAACCAGTGCAATTATTAGCCGAGGACGAATTTAATGCATCTCTAGCAATTTTGATAAACGCAGTTCACTAGTCAAACCATAAACACGCAAAAGTTTTATGGGAAATGACTTCGAATGATTTATCGACTTATTTATTGATTGACATAACAATTTTAGTAAAGGAAAAGCGCATATGGAAGCATTATAAATGAATACCAACAACAAAAATCGAATGATGCTTTGTATCGCGCTAGTATGTGGTTGAATCGTTTCTAGGAACTACGCAGGTTTTAGAGATTCGACAATAAAAGCACAAGATAATATCGCTTAGAAACATATAAAGATCAGTCAGCGAATTGTTTGAAATACTACTAAACTCGAATCTTCGAAGCAATTATACGCCCTCTCAATGTATTGTTGTGGATGAACAATGAATGTGCGTGAAATATTTCCTAACTTTATCCTAAGTTCAAGAAAATTTGGGAAAGGTTTAGGAAATATTTCAGTCCTCTGTATACCGGAATGAAATAATTCCTAAATAAACCCTACGTAAAAAACGTGTTTGTATCCGTAAATATTTAAAGAGAGATTTTAAATTTCAAAAACTGCTAAAATATTGCTAGACCCAATTCAACCAAAAAATACGAATTTTAGGTAGTACAAAGTGAAAACAATTATCTCAAGAGTTATAATCTCTTAGAAGTATCTTAGGACAGAGGGTTTTTACTTCGATTCTTACCTCTGCAACTTTTGAATATTAAACCCAGTGTTCTCCTAGTTTTTCCGGAAAATTCATATTTTATTTTTGGAATGGGTCTAGTACAAAGTGAAATTACTTATCCCAAGAGTTGTAACCTCATAGAAGCATCTTAAAACAGAACGTTTTTGCTTCGATTTTTACCTCTACAACTTTTGAATGTCAAACCCAGTGTTCCCCTAATTTTTTACAGAAAACTCATGCTTTCTAACCTCTTAAAAGTACCTTACGCAACAGGGATTTACTTCGATTTTTAACTCTACAACTTTTGAGTATTAAGCCCAGTGTTCCCCTAAATTTTCCTGAACACTCATGTTTTCTAGTTGGACTGGAGTTAGTAAAAAGTGAAAACACTCATCTCAAGAGTTATAATCTCTTAGAAGTATCTTAGGACAGAGGGTTTTTACTTCGATTCTTACCTCTGCAACTTTTGAATATTAAACCCAGTGTTCCCCTAGTTTTTCCGGAAAATTCATATTTTATTTTTGGAATGGGTCTAGTACAAAGTGAAATTACTTATCCCAAGAGTTGTAACCTCATAGAAGCATCTTAAGACAGAACGTTTTTGCTTCGATTTTTACCTCTACAACTTTTGAATGTCAAACCCAGTGTTCCCCTAATTTTTTCCAGAAAACTCATGCTTTCTAACCTCTTAAAATTACCTTACGCAACAGGGATCTACTTCGATTTTTAACTCTACAACTTTGGAGTATTAAGACCAGTGTTCCCCTAAACTTTCCTGAACACTCATGTTTTCTAGTTGGACTGGAGTTAGTAAAAAGTGAAAACCTCTATCTCAAGAGTTATAAGCTCTTAGAAGTATCTTAGGACAGAGGGTTATTACTTCGATTCTTATCTTTACAACTTTACCCAGTGTTCCAATGATTTTTCCGGAAAACTGATGTGTTCTAGGTGAATTGGGTCTATAGTACAAAGTGAAAACACTCATCTCAAGAGTTGTAACCTCGTCGAAGTATCTTAGAATAGAGGGTTCTTACTTCGATTTTTACCTCTACAGCTTTTGAATATTAAACCCAGTGTTCCCCTAACTCTTCCGGAAAACTCATGTTTTCTAGTTGAATTGAGTTTAGTACAAAGAGATAACGCCTATCTCAAGAGTTGTAATCTCTTAGAAGTATCTTAGGACAGGGGGTTTTTACTTCGATTTTTACGTCTGCAACTTTTGAATATTAAACCCAGTGTTCCCCTAGTTTTTCCAGAAAATTCATATTTTATTTTTGAAATGGGTTTAGTACAAAGTGAAAACACTTATCCCAAGAGTTGTTACCTCATAGAAGCATCT
Source organism: Nephrotoma guestfalica (assembly GCA_963691935.1). Lineage (NCBI taxonomy): Eukaryota > Metazoa > Arthropoda > Insecta > Diptera > Tipulidae > Nephrotoma > Nephrotoma guestfalica. The sequence continues at coordinate 273,650,380 of OY829914.1, read as the reverse complement.
TAAAACAGAACGTTTTTGCTTCGACTTTTGAATATTAAGCCCAGTGTTCCTATAATCTTTGCGAAACACAAATGATTTCTAGTTGGACTGGGTTTAGTACAAAGTTAAAACCTCTATCCAAAGAGTTATAAGCTCTTAGAACTATCTTAGGACAGAGGGTTATTACAACAATTTTTACCTCTATAACTTTTGAATATTAAAGCCAGTATTCCTTTGATTTTTCCGGAAAACTCGTTTTTTCGAGTTAAATTGGGCCTAGTACAAAGTGAAATCACTCATCCCAAGAGTTGTAACTTCTTAGAAGTATCTTAGAACAGAGGGTTTTTACTTTGATTTTTACCTATACAACTTTTGAACTCCCAAAAAGTTTTTTAATGAGAACGATGATCACCTCAAGAAAATCGTTAAGCTCTTGCTATGTGAAATATAGTTTCGCCTAAATGTTGATACAGATTTTTTTTACTTAGGATTTATTTAGGAATTGCAGTATTTCATTTCGGTTAACTGGACGAATTTATACGGGTAAACAAGCGTCAGGAAGAAATCAAATCAAAGTGAAAGAATTGTTACTGATTTGTGTGCTCGCTTCAAGTGGTCTTGTAGAAATATTGTTAATGTATTTGGGTTTAGTGACAATATCACAATTTGTTCTTGTGTTCCTAAAAATCATGAAAGTGTGATGTTGTTGTCTACGCAGCACTACACAGAAAATACAATCGGTGAAAAAAGACAGAAATCATTCACTACTATAACAGTACCAAAAGTGGGGTAGACAACATGGAGCTAGTTACCCATTACACAACCAAAGGAAGAATTCAAGGGTAGCGTGTTGTTTTCTTTTACAATATTATTGATATTGCGTGCGTTGCGGCATACACGATCTATGTAGCAAATAATCCGAGTGACAAAACTCACAAACGCTAAATTTTTTTTACGGGATCTGGCCTTGCAATTAGCTTTACCTTAATGCTCGACCAACAGTCCCCAATATATATAGGCATTTCAACTCACTTTCAGATATTGAATGCGTTCTTAGCAAACCAATACCAGCTCAAGTACCATCATCCTCAGCCGAATCTCGCAAACTGGGAAATGCTGGATATTACATAATACAATTATTATAACATGAGGACGATATTGAAGCTGTAGGCATTGGTGAAGTTATAATTGAAGCACCAACATATCATCATCGAACTGGTTATATCGCGCGAAAATGAACTTGCATCAGGAGTATCATACCAAAATGATTCTGATGTCAACGATGATCAGCAACGAATATCTCATTCACAACATATTTTTAACTGGAGAAAACAATACCAGCCAAATATCATCGAAATTTTAAACTAGAATTCTTCAATGCCGTTGCGAATTCGGATGAATTAATTGCAGGATTAATTAATTTAAAAGGAATATAATTTCATATTGAACCCTCAGAAATGCGGGCATTTTTGGGCTTAAACCTTATCATGAGCTATCAAGTCTTGCCTTCCATAAGAGACTACTGGTCTAGCCGACCAGACTTAAAAGTTTCATTTTTTGCGAAACTATGTCTAATTCGCAGACACCGCCTCAAACTGGCCCCAATTTTGATCGGGCATATCAAGTTCGACCAATAATTGAGCATTTCAATGCCACCTTTTCAGAGGCATACTCCAAATCACAAGCTCAATCGATTGACGAGCACATGATTATATTTAAAGGGCACAATATCATAAAACAGTTTGCAGAAGGTAAGTTGTGTCTTCTATAGTAACACCGATGTGTTATTCTCAAAAAATTTTCAATCCCAGGTTTAAAATGTGTAGATGTCCATCAAAAATGGGTATTTGTACCAATGCGATCTATACACTGGAAGAAAAAAGAAGAAACCTACAGATTCCTTGGGAGAGATGGTTGTAAATCAACTAACTAAGGATTTGTTTGGACTGGATATCGAAATGTATATAGACAATTTTTTTAATTTCCCAAATTTTAAATATGCTTTATGGAAGCGCAACATTAAGTCGTGCTCAAACTTTTTATCTTCAATTTTGAAGTCGTCAGTAAAACGAAGAGTGCAAGGAAGCAGTGAAAAATTAGTAGCCCCGTGTCCATATATGATTAATCAATATTATCAGTTTATGGGGGGTGTTGACCTAATGACTCAAAAAAAGTAGTAAATTTTATTAAAACTTTGTTAATTACTTTAATTTAGACCTAGCAAGTGTAAAATCCACTACAAAAAAGGACCAGCCCTCCCACATTTTTTATAAACCTCAGAGGGTTAAGAATATTTTTAGGGTTAAGCTTTGGCGTTTGGATCGGGAGGTACCGGGTTCGAATCTCGAAAGGGGCAGGATGCAAAAGGAAATTTTCATCAACAGATTAGGCTGGCATGGAGCTATACAATGCGCAGATGGTAACGTAAATCGGAGCTATAGCGCGTCGAAACAAATCGCGAAAGAGTTGTGAGTGCTTCGACCCCAGAACAGAGTGCAAGGATTTAACAAAACAAAAAAGTATATTTTACATAATTTTATGTAAATTTTACAAGAAGGTGTACAACTGCGATTCTTTGTATTACAAATATAATTTACTTAAAATCGCTGCCAAAAAGGTGGCATTTTGCAGAGTAGTTGAAATTATACCTAACAAATTTTCCGAGCGTTAGCAACCAAAATTAATGTATACCTTTCTTGTAAGTGTTACTTAATCTATAAATATATTTTCTGGCCAGTTCAACCTTTTTGTATTATTGTAGATTGCTTTTATTGTTTCTAACAGTGTCAATAGTTTTTCTGGTAGCAAAGGGCCCACGTAGTAGGGTACGAGTTTAAATTTAAATATTGATGCAACACTATGTTGTTTATATAGTGACGTTAGCCGTGTTTTGTATTCACATACTTTAGGCGAAGCCACAAAATCTTATGCATTATTTTTAAGATTTATTTATTCCGACAATATATTTAAATTATAATCGTTGTTATCTGTAACATTTTTATAGCACCCAACAATATTTATACTTTCCACCAAAAAAAAAAAAAAAAATTCGCGACTATAAATTTGAACCAAAAAATTAAGTGTAAGAAATAAAAATAATATTTATTTATTTCATATTTATTTTTTACAGCGACAATAACACCAAAAAAGCCGAAAATCATAATTTATTTGCAACATTACTTTTGTTATTTATTTATGGATTTTTGGTGTAAAAAATTTAATGTTGTAAAATACAATATAAAATTATACCGAGTATGTATTTTTTGCACATCACCCACGTAGCTACTTTCCCGACGTACAATACGAGTATAAAACCAGGGTTACAATATTCTGGTTGTGTTGACAGTACATTCAGTAACGATTCCTTTTTCGTGCTTCCTGATTTTAACACTAACTTATGCGATATTTGGTTTTCGTCTATTTTATTCATAAATTTTATGATTTTATTTCTGCTGGCATATTCCTACGTCTGTGTGTAGCTTTATGTAGGAAGTATGTACATGACTTCTTTAGAAAGCTCACCCTCTTATATATTTAGCTGACTATATTTTAATAAAAAATAAATAAAAACGAAAGACGAACAAATAAAATAGAGACGAAAATATTTCGTCGAAAATATATTTTATGGGGTGGTGGGGTAAAAATGAGGTTGACATTTGATTGTGTATTTTTGGCAGATATTTGCTATTCCTTAAAGTCAGGGAAATGTGAAAATTACTTATAAATGTTTAAGTAGATCTTTTGGTGTATTGTGTGAATTTTTATTTTGTTATTGTGTATACGAAACGATGTCATGGTAGCGGATTACAATAGACGATTGAAAATTAATTGCAATCTCTAGAGTTAGCGGCTTATTTATATTCATAATTGAGTGAAAAGTGTTTGGTGAAATGAATTTTTTGAAATGTACAGTCAAAAAAACATTTATTCCTATGTTTCTAAAAGCCACCTGAACACACCCATACATACTGCACATATCCATCGTCAGTTATACTAAATTTATTCAATAAAACCTCCTCAGCTTGAAAAGCAACCTCTTAGGTAATTTCTTTGCTTGGGCAATATATGCTTTTTGCTCCTTTCAATTATGTTTGTATCAAGGGTATGGGAAAAAATTTGAACGATTGCCATGCACATTTCTTCTGAAAGGGGGTTTTGTAGTACTAAAATTCGATTGTGATGGGTTCTGATATCGAGAAAATTATCTAGAGGGTCATCTGGTAAGGTCTCAGTTCCTTTTTTTATTATTTTCTCGGCTCAAATGACTAATGAAAATTTCTGGAAAGGGCATATCGATTATGTTAAAGGAATCGATTGATTTGGATCAGAATTTTCGGAAAATTATTAGGACAAGTAAGTGCAGGGGATTTCGATAGGTCTGGGTTTTAAGGCATTCGTTTAAGGTCTTGTAGTGGGGTTCGAGTTGGTATTTTTAATTTTGTTTCCTCAGTTTCCTACACTACGCTTATTCTCAAACTAAAAGCCGAGGAGATAGACATTGTCCTAGTCCAAGAAGCCTAGGTAAATTGTGACCGGGGACTTATAACTTCGAAATATAAACTGCAATACGCGAGGAAGGTAGGTTACGTTTGTTCCTGCATTCTTGCTAAAAATAATCTGAATATCTTTCTGAGACATCCTCTTCATCAAAATTGAGATAGATGATCAAAATCTCGCGATAATTTCATCTTACCTGCCACATGATGGGGGAAAGATCCCAACTGTACTGCAGGGTTTTTCCAGTTAAACTAATCACGAAACCGTCGACTGGTTAAGGTATAATGTAATATCTGCAAGAGATATTCAAATTAATTTTCCTTAGCAGATCAGTCTAACATCCACTTGATGTGGACGCAAGGGCATTTCAATATTACGAGGAATGAAAAGGCGGATGAATTAGTGGATGTTTGTATATCGCTCGCTTCGTGCAAATTACTGCTTCCGAGGAAGCTAAAGAACAATGAACGATAGCTGGACAAATAGTACCTCATGCGTAATAACTATGCAGTTCTGGCTAAAAATAGACCGGGGGTGGTGGGATACAGTCTCATAGTTCAGCATGCGATTAGAATAATAGTCTCCTTACATGATTACTGCCGTAGTCACGAAGATAAATAGGAGGAAGAAATTGTTCTCCATTTGCTTTTCACTTGTCCCCATTTAACACTTAGCAGACTGAAATTTCTGGGAGCTCTCCCCCTAAATTATTTATCGGACCGCAGTAAAATGAACACGGCTAGGTCCGTGCCACATTGTGATTCTGTCTATGCCAGTTCTTTAAGGCAACCACCCCAGAAAACAAATAATGTTCGAAATCTACATAATTGCTTAGCATCGCATAAAGAATACCCATGTGAATTTTCATAACGATTGGAACATTTTTAGAAAATGGTCATTTGTTTACGGAAATATTGGTCGCGAGTATTTTTCAATTTTGGTGCATCACTTCACTAGAAAAGTCATATTCACACACTAGAGCTCCTAGTTAGCAGGTTTATAATTTTTTCCGACGTAAAGCGCGTTACAGTTTTAAATTCAACAAAACTAAACTAACTTTTTAGATAACACAAAATTTTAAAAAAAATTACTGTTAACGAAATGGTATATTGGCCCATAATCAGCTAAATTGTTGCTATTTTTTTCGTGTTTCGTCATTTTTATTGTCATTCAATCCGTTTCTAGTGAGATTTGACATCAAAACTCACGTATCCACAGAAATATATTTTTTTAAATACTTGTTCCCGAAGAAATAGTATCAAATGATCCCTTATGACTAATTCGTCCCAATAATATTTGTGTTTCCATATATTTTGGTAATTGACCAATCACTCCGTTCTTAAGTTCCTGGATTGTTCGAATTATTATGGAAATTGAATTTGTTTCAAAACTTACTTAACATCGATGTAATTTTATTTTGATGAGTTGTAATTTCCCTAGGAATTGTCTGTCGCAGATTTTTCACTAAGTAGATCATTTCTTAACCGATCATGCTTATGGAGGAAGGAGTGCAAAGTAGGCGAGCAGAGTGCTAGACCCGTTCTACGACTTTGAAACAATTGTGGTGGAGCCCGGATTCTATTTTCAAATTTACTTATTCATTTTAAAATTTGTATTTCTTTGCTCAAATTGGAGAGGAGTAATTTTATTTGTAACAAACATTTGTTTATTATGTACTCAGGGATCCTCGGTGGGGTCTAGGTCTAATTTAAAAAAAAATTATCTTATCAGCAATCGATTGCGGTGAGTCCTGATTTAAAGAAAGTTTGTTTTGGAATGCTTAGGTGAGTTCTCAGTTCTTTTTTAAACTTCTTTTTTTCGGTTACAACTAGGAGTTTTAATTGTTTAGAGACGTGGCTGGGGCCGCCATATTGCATCCTGTTGCACCAGGTTTCCTGATTATGAATTTTGTTGTGAAAGTTGCATCATGCTGTACCATGCTGCGTGATGTTACACCATGTTGTACGTTGTGAGGAGTTGTGTTTTGTTGCTTCACTAAATTTGTCTGGCGTTAAGTTATATTCCGTAATATTGTGCTATATTGCATATGAATGGTTGCATTAATCTCATATTTTTGAATCGGACCGATTGCGATGAGCAAATTTTAGGAAAATTGATGTAACGATTATCTGGTGCTATGTTGCCGTTTTTAAACATATTTCGGAAACGAACTTTATAAGAAATGGCGAGAAAAGGTGTTCGAATGTCAGTAATCGATTGTGATTAGTTATAATTCCGGAAAATTTTTGTTGTAGGCATTCCTCTTTTTAATAATTTTAATTTAAAAATTTAGAAGCGATTTTCAAATGTCATGGAGCCCTCATCTGGAAAAGTCGCAGGTTGAGTCATCGTGGCAATCGATGAAATACGATGAAAAATGGCAATCCTCTGCAATATTAGCAATTTGTAAGGGACTAAGTCATTTCTTGAACGGTTGGAATAAATTCTTTGTGTAGAATAAAATAGGATTCCAAAATAAGTTCTTGCTGAACTCGAGAAAATGTGTAAATTGGCTGACACTAAACTATTTTGCGCCATTAATTGAAACAAACATGTAACCTTTACGAGGTCGAACGGGCAACGAAATAGTAGTTCCATCCATAAGGATAATCTTCGGAAGTAGCTGATGGTTCATGCCGACCAATTAAGTTGAAATATGACAAGAATCTAAACGATTCGTACTCTGATGCTGAGCTTATCGGCGATGATTCGTGATTTTTCTTCTGAAGGGTCCCATGAAAACCTGATGATAGAAATCGCTTATCTTGAAATGATGCTACAGCGAACCAAAAACACGAAACTTAATGAACTTGCTGACTTACGGAAAATAATCTAGTTGCTTGTAAACTGAATGAGGCACGTAACCAAAGGCTTACTTGCAGCCAGAGAGTAGTAACCATACCAACAGAAAATAATTATGGAAACTGACGTTCAGTCGGTAAAAACGAAAGGCACATAAAATCAGAAAGCGCTGTCAAAATAAGACAAACACAAAATGGATAATTATCTCAGCAAGAGACAATGAATCCAGTCTTTTAACAATAGGTTAAAGGTATTTACAGAAAACATGAATTTAGAAGGCGTGGGTTTCGAAATTGCTTAACAAATCAAAGTCGCCTAGATCGAGCAGATTTTAAGGTTCTATATAGAATTGGTACAAAGAATAAAGAGACAGCCCACTAGGTGGTGGAAGTTGAACCGGCAATCAAAAACATTAAGCTAAAATGAGAAAGACTGCACGTTGACTGGTTACGACTTCGTGTAAGAGAATTTGTGACTCCAACTAGACGCTTTAGGTTCCAGGGATACGGTTATATTGCAAAGAATTGCGGGCGCACACAGAAACCTGTCCGCACTGTACACAACATGGTCACGGTTATAAGGGTTGTCCAAATAAAGACAAACCTGTCAGTTACGCAAGCTATAAGGAAATGCAAAAATCATATGACAACTAAATAGATCGCGCTACCTGTAACAACAGCACTGTGCATCGTCTGAAATCTAATACTAAATATGATGTTTAGTCAAAATTTAAGACATTGTAACAGCAACCTACGTATCGCCCACCTCAACATCTTCATCTATGACATACGACTAGATATTCCATGTATGCAAGAACCAGGAATGCCTTTTATAGCCAGAGTAGCAACAGGCCTGCTCTGAGAATAACAGGACTGCAATTAGCCTTATAATGTTGGTATGAACATGGTGAAGTTAAGTCAGTTTGTGGTAGCCACTTCACATGTGTTGAAATTCAGTCGGAAGTTGGTTAATTCTACCTATTTTCAATATACGCCCAATACAGTGAAATACCATCCGTGCAAAATTGAAACGATCCTAGGCTTTGTATCGGGACAACACCAAAAAATAATGATCAATGGAGACTTCAATACTAGAAGTAAAATGTGGTACGACCGTTTAACTGATGCAAACGAAAAAATAGAGGAATTCGTGTCTAGGTAGTGTCTAGGTAGAAGGTCGAAGGTTGTCAATGGACCATTATAGGGCTCAATAGTTGGTGGTTTGTGAGAGAAAGTTGGACATCAAGTGACCATAAAATTGTCTGCCCGCAAGTTGCAAAACTCCACAATTTGCCACCAAGATAGCCATCTATCCGCCTCAAGTCGCACATTTTCAGTAACATTGTAAAACACCGTAAATCTGAATTATAGATTTCCGGCCACTGTCTAGAGGCAGGTTAGGGTTACCGACCAAATGGCATAGTGGTTAAAGCTTTGGCGTTTGGATCGGGAGGTACCGGATTCGAATCCCGATAGGGGCAGGATGCAAAGGGAATTTTCATCATCAAATTACTATTTGTGATAAGAAGGAACACATCTATGACCCCCTTTCGGAGTGCAGAACTCATGGGCCGACCCATCTTCCATGCCAGTATAGGCTGGCATGGAGCTATGCAATGTGCAGATGGTAACAAATCGGACCTATATCCGTACGTACTCGATTTGGCAGACAACTGCGTAAGGTAAGGACGTAAATAAGCGAACTGCGAAAGAGTTAGGAGTGCTTCGGCCCTAGAAAAAGATTGCAAAGAATAAAAACAAAAAACAAAAAAAAACAGGTTAGGGTTGGAAATTGGATTAAGTCCTAAACACCACACACTGACAGCGTAACGAATAAAAACTGCTCAGCCAATCGAAGCACTACAACTGTATAAATAAATGAGGTTATCTATCTATGGGTATGTGTAGTGCATCGCGAACAGTTATAAACATGCAAAAATTATCCATTATACAAATGCAAGGCGCACTTGCTGTTAAAAATATTGCCCTATTCTACAAATAGCAGAGTTGGTGGCATTTCTACTAAAGCTACAATTTTCGCAGTCGCGGCGGAAGGGGTTCAGTTGACTATGCTTGTGTATACTTTCAATCAGGAGGCTCAACTGAGCCATTCATTCGAAAGCTTGATCAAATAGTAGTCTCACTAAAATATAAAGAAATCATCATCTGTACTGACTTTAAGGCGGTCTACGGCGGTCTAAGGCATGACATCATAACAAAAAGTCTTGGATTTAAAGTGGAGAACTTAATATCTAGTCATTGTAATACTGTATAAGATAATATAAATTTGACAGCGGACAATAAGATATTACGCTACTCGCCGCAAGTGGCAGCACTATCACAAAAGAGAATTTTTTGTTATATAATTACCAGTGAAAATTTGTTATTCATTTTGTATCTCGTTTTTCACTAAATAAAATATCCTAGCGGAATAAAATATTAAAAGTGATCCTTAAAATGACAATGATATCCGAAGTAAAGGAATTCGGTAAATGAAATCTTGAAATTTAATAATATTCCGTCTATCCGCCATTTCTTAAACAATGACGATGAAATTTAGAAAGTAATATTAATCAGGGATATTAAGGTAAGTTTTGGACACAATTCTAGGATCTGTTCATACTGGACTAAACTTGGCCATTTCATAACCAAACATTTTGAAAATTTAAATTTGTTTATTTATTTATTTTCCGTTTTTGGCCAATATATCAAAATCTTCCACTAGTAACCAACACTTTCGGATGTTTTTCTAATAGCTTAGCCTTAGGTTATACTGAGACTCAAAGGAAAATTTGGCGAAAATTTCTGGATTAGAATTCTCACTATAATTTTTTGATCTTCTGCGGCCATATAAGTTGTTTTCAGTTGTTGGCCAATAGCTCAAAAACTTACACTAGGAACCAATACTTGTTAGGCTATATGACCTTAGCAATTAGAGAAACAACCGAAAATATTGGTTACTAATGGAAGTTTCTGATATATTGGCCAAAAACTGTAAATAAAAAAGTTTAAATTTTCAAAATGATTGGTTATGAAATGGCCAAGTTTAGTTCAGTATGAACAGATCCTAGAATTGTGTCCAAAACTTACCTTAATATCCCTGATCACGATTACTATCCAAATTTCATCGTCATTGTTTAAGAAATGGCGAACAGACGGAATATTATTAAATTTCAAGATTTCATTTACCGAATTCCTTTACTGCGGATATCAATCAATTTGTCATTTTACCGATCTCTTTACAATTTTCTTTTGTAATAGTGCAGCCACTTGCGGCGAGTAGCGTAATCTCTTATTTTCCACTGTTAAATTTCCGCTATCGTAGACAGCATGTCATTGTACACATATTCTAAACAGAGCTGACCAATCTCAAACATACTGCCACACGGAAGAATTTAATAAAGATTTTCAAGAGCAACATATAAGAGTTACAATCAAAAAGACCAGCTAGGATTTATTAGAGACTAATATTTCGAATACGTGGCGCAAACAGGTGCACATATCAGCATGCAAGATGCTCCTCCTTAAAGAAATGTATTCCGCAAAACAGAATTGTTTAAGGAGTTCGTTTGAGTTCATGGAAAAATCAATCCATATTGATTTGTGTACGTTGTGCCTTACTCACGATTATAGTGAATGGGTCACTACCTAGCAATCTTTTGATTCTTTTGTTTGACTTTTTGCTTCCTAATGACGGTCCAATGGAGGATTCTGAGGAATAAAAATTAAAAGAAATCAATTGAAAACTTAAACTCCACCACAAGGAAATGATCCTCTCTTCACTCTTGATGAAGTAGAAATGGCACTGACTATGACATAATCGAGGTTGAACTACTTAATAGACTTTAACCTGTGTGAGCAGAAATTGATTTTCTGCTTCGATAAATGTGTAAAGTAAGGAACCTTTCCAGAAACCTGGAAAGTTGGCAAAGTTATTTTAATAAGACAGGGTGGAGAAAGAAGTGAATCAGATCCTAAAGTGTTGATGCATTTTAAAGAAATTGGAACCACAGGAAAGGGTAGAGTACTACTGGACTAATTGAGTAGTAGAGAGTCTATAGTGGAAGACAGTCACGAACAAACAATTTAGACTAAATATCCCAAATGGAGGTCTCTGTATTTTGCCTACAACTTTCATCTCGTTGACTGTTTAAAATTAAATTCTAAAATTCCCGTAATTAGAGCATTAGCTCACTTTGAAAAGGCGTGATATCATTATTTCAAAATTAAATTGATATTAAATCCATTGTAATATCGGTGCCAGTAAAATTTAATTTGTTAGAATCAAGCTGCTTACTGACGTCTTATTTCCCACTGCATAATACCAATCTTATTTCATTTCAAAATTTCCTCGTTAAGATCGTAAACGTACAGAATCCAATTTTTTCAACAATTCCACCTCAAAAACTAGAACATGTACGAGCGAGTATTATGTGTACTGAAAAGTGGAAATTGTTGTTTTCGACAGAAAATGTCAAATACGCTGTCGAAAATAACATACCAAGTATAGCACAAAAATAAAATTATGAAACACAAAACTTTCAAGATGAATGTGTTTTCCATTTATTTGTACAAAATATATCGCATACACTCAAGAAGACGAGGGAGTGAAATGAAACGAGAGAGAAAAATAAAAATGATTTATCATTAAGAATTTTCCAATTTTTCATTGCACCTCATACCGCACCATAATATATAAGCAATTCTGCTACACCGCGCCACATCATTCTCTCTCTCCTGTATGATTCCAATAACTTCCCGAAAATTGATGTTTTACAATCGAAATAATAATGATAATATGGAAAACTGTGTGTATGTTTACGAAAACCCTTCGGGCGCAATCACAATTATTTGCATATATTCACAGCTATATGTCGTTTGGTACGCAAGGGGTGAGAATGTGATACGCGAAATATATGGAAATCATTACGTGAAAAGTAATTTAAAAAATTTTAATGTCGTCTACAAAGCAAATAACAAATATTTTCTAATTATCGTTTATATTATGCTGTACGACATTCATAACAAGAAAATTGTACATAAGAAAAATGTAAAATTGGAAAATTTTAATTCCGGATAGGAGTACGAGTATATTGATAATGAAAATTATTTACAATCAATTCACCCTGAAACTGAATATTAGTTTTATATATTCGGCGCTGTAAATTTCCCAATTTTTCTCTATTTCGTCATTTCTTGTTTAATTAAGTTATTTATACGGTGGAATTTCCATCACCCACTCCACACACACATATCTCGGTATATAGATTTTCTTTCACTCCGTGCTGCCATCGCATATCGTCTTCATGTACACGTCAAACGGAAATTTTATGATGTAAGCACACACATACACATATATACTTACACACACCCACATACACCTAGCATAGCGAAAATAACTTTAGCATTGTAAATATAGAAAATGGTTTTACGTGAAATATGCGAAGGGAAATTACGCCATTATTTCTATGCAATTTAAAGTGCGGTTGCAATTGGTATAGGTTAATAGGGTTATTGCCTTTAGTAAAAGAATGGAAAATTATTTTTGTATACAAAAGAAGGTTAGATACAATTAACCTAATTAGAATTTTGTTTTTTGTGGGAGGGTGAAAAAAGACAGAAAGTAAAAATGAATAAAACGGTAGTTATTATTAATGGTTTAAGATTAGATGTTGGTTTGTACAGTTGGATGGATTTATTGTCGAAAATTTGGGTAATATAATTTTTAAAATTCATTACCTTGGTAAGGATTTATGGAATTATGGAAATGATTGTATATTCGCCCACAAATATACTTTAATTAAAAATTATTATAATCTGAGAAGTGTTTACGTGGCTCGTCTACCAAATTAGTGGGCTCCGTTTATTGCCGGCTCTTCCTCTAGCTTATTTGCTTATTTATTTAGGCAATCCCATGCCTCTCAGTGATTTTTTTTTTTGTTATTTAAAATTTTCAAATCCAACGCAGATTTATTATATTTTGTATTTTTTCAAGTCAAATTTGTAGACTTATTTCAATGTAAATAAACAAATAAATACATTAATAGACTTGTTGGAGATTAAGTCAACATACACCCACATCTGATATTTATGATAAATACGTCTCCCTCATTAAAATGTTCCGTGGAACTCATTAAATCGAGTGGGTAACTTTTTCTTAGTAAACCACTACTTTCTTCAAATTACTTAAATTATTCAAAGAATTGTTTAATCGGGTTGGTTGCCCCCTGACCGTCCTTTGTGAAGTAGCTCAAAATTCCAAACCCGAAAATGATAACAAGGTGCGGATGGCAGTACTATTTAATTCTTTTTATACTATTACGACATTTCATTATAGTTATAGCTCTCTCCTTATACGTTATAGTTATAGTATATGATATATAAAAGTGTCGGGAATTATTTGTTCATAATTTCTAAGTTGACTGAAATTAAAATTGAGTTCAGATGTCCGTAGAAGTTAACAACTATTCATTTACCCAACCCAGCCATATGGGTCGAGATAGAGTCCATAGAAGCCAAAAACTATTCGCCAACCAGCTTGCCAACCAATAGTTTCTTACTTCTATGGACTTTATCTCAATTCCTATGCAAAGAAAAATTTGAAAAAAAAACTCGTACAAGCTTTTTAAACATTCACCTGTCAAACGATACTTACCGCTAGTTGGGCTAACGAATAGTTCCTGAATTCTATATAACAGCACTTTCTAAAGGTAGCACTAATAGAAAAATTTTGTGTGATAGTGTTGGCGAGAGACACATTTAAAACAATTTTTGCTCTCAGCCACAAAAATTTCAATTGTCATGACAGTTTTCAACTATCGTGATAGCGAGAATTTTTTTGGCTGTGAGTAAAAAATGTCACGATAGCAATAATTTTGTTGCTATCACATTCGTCTGAGACTGAATTTAGCCTTTCTTCGCATACATATCAAAATTGGGCCTACTTCACAAACATGTTTTTATAAGTATTATTTATACTCTCACCCCGAAAATTGCATCTGTCATGACAGTTTTAAATATCGTGACAGCAAGTATCTTCGGGGATAAGAGTAAAATTGTGGAGATTTTTGGTCTGAAAGTAAAAAATGTCATGACAGCAATAATTAGTGTTGCCATCGCATTTTTCGGGGTTGGTATTTGGGCTATCTTTACATACATCCCTGACCCAGTGTAATAGTTGAGTCAGACCAAATTTAAGTTTGGATGCCGTTGAGTTTCATAGCACGAGTATCCTTTATAAGTTTTGCGAGTAGCAACGGTGCGCTCTGCTTTAGGCGTAGAATGGATAATTTTAGTGGCAATTTAATGTTGTCAAAATTGTCAGTGGTTCGATAATATATCATGCAATGACTTGGATGCATCGCAAAATTCATGCAGCTCATTTGATTTTTTGGTTGTGCTAATCCACCGACGAATTATTACCTGCTTCATCATAGACATTAACGGGGCGTAAGAAGCTTCGGTCTAGAAGGTCAATACACCAGCCCAAATGTCAACCTCACCTGCACGTGGTGCTCCTTGCTAATCAACCAACGAGGCTCTGGTGGCCGAGAAACGGCAGGATGTTCTCTCCACTGGCCCACTACCAATTTCACTGGTTAGATTAGTAGCTGCTTCAATAACCAGTCCTGTGTGTAATGAGTTTACAACAAAAAGGAATTTTTACCTCAGGTGGTACTATAACTGCTCAGTTTTTTAATCCACCCTCTAACGAGGCTGGATCTTAGGATTCTGGGGTGAGCCAACCATTGCAATGCCCATTCGATCGAAGTTTAAAAATATCTAGATCACCACCTAGACAAACGCAGTTCGCGACTCAGCAGGAAATTGAAAATGTTGAACTACGCAGAAGACTGAATGGAATAAAAAAGGCACCTCACCTTAGTAATGAAAACGCTAAATTAAAGAAAGAAAATGAAGAGCTGAAAAAGACCGGATTGACTGAAGTTCTGGAAACTCTCTTATTAGCTATAACGAAATCATTACACTTGCCAGCACTAACGCTGAGTTTTATACAAATGACGAGGAACTTGCAAGAGAACCCGATTGGATGCACAAACAAAAGAAAGGCCAAAGAAAAATCGAAGAGTAGAATTCTCGTCAAAAGTAGGGGAGCACTCGCAAGCAAAAGTAAATGAAACTATTGAACCAGTGTCTGTACCTCAACATCACCAGCAACAAGAACAACGCAAGGTTGCAATGAAGATTAAGGCACCACCGCCAATTAATGTGATAGGCATTACTGAGATTGCGGATATCCAAGCTCTAATGAAATCAGTGTCCACAAATCTCACTGAATAAAGTAAAGAGTGGTACACCTATGAAGACAGAAAACAGAGAAATTAAGGTTATGGCCAGAGGTTTTCAATCCACCTGAAAGAACTGCAAATTGAAGAAAAATAAACAGTAAACATCCTTAAACGAGATAAAGTTGAAAATAATCAAGGAACCAAGATCGTTAAAAGTGGGCACCCGCTTTTCATGCTCACCTTCAATAAAAGCGAAAAAATTCAAAATATATTTAATATCAAAGCAACACTCAAGAGTGGGTTAAAATAGAACCACTGAAAAAAACACGAGATTAATACCTCAATGCAAAAATTGCCAAGGTTGTAACCACACCATGATATTGCGGGCGAGACCTTAGGTGTGTAAAAGGTGCGGTGGCAGACACAACGCGAAAGACTGTTCTGTTAGCCGAACTGAACCCGCAAGGTATATAGTCTGTAAAGAACAACACCCAGCCTACTACAGAGGATCCGAAGTAGCGGTTCATCTGCAAAGATTAAGAAATAAAACACGTATTCCAGCCACAACTAAAATGCCGGCACAACCAGAGCCCATAGAACCAAAGGAGATAATACTCACAGATAACGGAGCAGTTTTTAGAAATGATATTCCGAAGTATAGAAACGATAAATGCACGTCTAGCAAAACAAAAACGTAGTCTAGAAGCTATATAAAGGGTGGTTAAATTTTAAGGGCCAACGTTGAATGTGAACCACACCTAAATGTCAACTTTTCTTCTGCATTTAATTTGACATTTCTCAATTTCAGACTAAATCAATTTGAACCATGGAAAAATACACAATCGAGCAACGCGGTAAAATTATTCAGGCATGTTATGAAAATGGGCGTTCAAATCAAAATGCATATCGTGCACTTCGTGATTTTTTCGGTCAATTTAATCATCCAAATGTGCGTACAATCGGAAAAATCGTACAAAAATTTGCGCAAACCGGGTCTGTAGGAGATTTTAAAACACCAGTGCATGCTCGTACAGCTCGTACAGTAGAAAATATTGCTGCTGTTCGCGATAGTGTGGCTGAAGAGCCGTCCACCTCAACTCGTCGTCGTGCCCAACAATTGCACCTCTCACAAATTGACTCAAGAACTAAAGCCTCTCGACCATTCCAAACGTCGTCAATGGTCAGAATGGTGGCAAGAAATGGCAACAGTGGATGATCAATTTTCGAAGAAAATCATCTTCAGTGATGAGGCATATTTTCATCTCAGTGGATTCGTCAATAAGCAGAATTGCCGCATTTGGACGAATCATAATCCAAGAGTGATTGTCGAAAAACCAATGCACCCACAAAGAATGACTGTTTGGTGCGGTTTATGGGCTGGCGGCATCAACGGGCCGTATTTTTTCCAAAATGAGGCCGGTCAGGCAGTTACTGTGAATGGTGTTCGCTATCGTGAGATGATAACGAACTTTTTATGGCCCGAATTGGAAGATATGGATGTGGGCGATATGTGGTTTCAACAGGACGGTGCCACTTGCCACACAGCTATCGGCCGTATTATCTCACGTGATGGCGATGTCAATTGGCCGCCAAGATCATGTGATTTGACACCGTTGGACTTCTTTCTTTGGGGTTATTTGAAAGAAAAGGTGTACATCGATAAGCCAGCAACAATTCAAGAGCTAAAGGATGAGATGATTCGGCACATTAACGGCATAGAACCTCAATTATACCTAAGCGTCATCGAAAATTTGGACCATCGGGTGGAGGTCGCGGCGGCCATTTGGCCGATATTTTGTCCCATACATAATTGAACCATACCATATTATCATAATAAAAATAATTGACAATAATTTCATAAATAATTTGTGTTTTATTCAAAATCAACATCGGTCCTTAAAATTTAACCACCCTTTATAAGCGGCTGGATAGACAAGAAGCTACGAATGAACTGACATCAATGCTATACTAATCAAATGAATAGAATACTTCGAATTGTTAAACTTATAGAAAAAATAGAGATGTCTTATCGGACACTCATTAACAGAAACTGCACTTATTAAAATACGTGACTATGAATGCTATCACGCTATCACACTATTACGCTATATATTAAATATTACGAAGTGCTTGATATTGAAGAAGAAATTATGGAAGTTAAAACTATAAAAGTTGAATCAATCAATAATAGGGATCTCAGTATCTCCTCTATTTACTGTCCCCCACGCCATTAGTTAAAAAATAAGACAACTAGTGGACTTTTTAAATCACTAGGGCCAAATTTTGTCATAGGTGGTGGATTTGATGCAAAGGATATCTATTGGGGATCTAGACTTACAACCTCTAACGAAAACGAGTTATTTAATGCAGCTTGCGAGAACAACGGTAAAGTTCTCTCTCGCGATAAACCAACATATTGACCTGCAGGCATACATGAAATACCAGATCTTTTTGACTCCTTTGTAACAAAAGGAGTTTTAGAGGGCCACACGTGCTTAGTGAAGAACTATCATCTGACCACTCACCTGTGCTCATGACTCTGAATACAATGATAATAAAAAGAGACGATTCACCTAAATTAACAAACAATAAAACCAATTGGGATCTAACCAAGAGATTAGTGGAAGAGCGAACAAATATCGGCGAACCAATTAGAACGAAGGTGCAGCTGGAAGATGAACTAGAAGCATTTAATAATAATATTCAACGAGCTGCTTGGGAAAGTTTTCCGATTTCTCATACCAACACCACAAGGAAACACAATTATCCTTTTGAGGTCAGAGAACCAGTAGAATTTGGTCGTGATCCGCAACACAAAACTATCCTCAATATTATGTGCAACAAATTAAAACAGCTAATATTGGAAATAACTGAATTAAGGATGACGATTACTCACTTTGGAAAGCAATGAAGGTGCTAAAAAGAACCAAAATGCACGTGCCACCTATCAAAACTGATGACGGTCCCTGGGCTATAGTGGCAAACAGAAAGTCTCTCTATTTGCTACTAATTTAGAAGAGACTTTTCAACCGTTGCAGGTACAAACAGCAAATGAAAATACAACGATCGTAAACAAAGTAGATGAAACTGAAATCAATAATAATTCAAGTATTAGAAAAGCTGGCTTAATAACTGGGTAAATTGTGAAAGCCATTCCAGAGAAAGGATTACGTAAATCCTTGAAATATGTTCCACTTCAATGTAAGGTGGCTGAAGTAATTATGGTTGCTAAACCAGGTAAATCAGGAAACAATTAAAAATCATATATACCGATATCACTACTTCCGGTCATATCAAAAATATTTGAAAAACTGTTGCTGAAGAGACTCAAACCTATAAAAGAAGGGAAATGCTTAATTTCGCCACACCAATTTGAGATTAGAGAAAATCAATCTACAGTTGAACAAGTTCACAGGATAACGGATATCATTGAGAATGCTTTTGAGAATAAGAAGATATGATCCAATATTTTCTTGAAAGGCTTGAATTTAAACTGCATCGAAACCTGTCTAAGCAATTTTATCAAATTCTTAAATCTTACATAGCAGATCGACACTTTAGAGTCAAATTTGAAAATGAGTACTCTGAAATAAAAATAATATCAGCAGGTATACCACAAGATAGCATAATTGCACCTATTCTGTTTATTCTTTATACTAGAGACTTACCGAAGGTACTACGTACAGTAACAATATTTGCAGACGATACAGCTATCCTAGCAGTTCGTAAAGATATTTTGGAAGCAACAAGCAAACTTTAAAATTCAGTTAACACCGTGTGCAATTGGACTAAAAATGGCGAAGCTTGTTAAATGAAGCAAAATCAGTACACATCAACTTTACAAATCAAAATGTTAACTGTAATCCCGTGGTTCTCAACTCAAACCAAACTATGTACATATGCAAATACAGCTAAATACCTTGGCATGACCCTCAATGCTAAGCTAAGATGGAAAGAACACATCAAGAAGAAGAAAGAAGAGTTAAACATCAAATATAGGAAAATGTACTGGTTCATGGGTAGAAATTATGAGCTCTCAATACACAACAAATTGCGTCTATACAGGCAAATGCTAAAAAAGTATGGCCCTATGGTATCCAACTTTGGTGTTGTGCCAAGAAAACCAATGTACAAATGATACAATCCTTCCATAATAAAGTGATGCGAGAGATTGTGAATGCCCCATGGCACATTAGAAATGACAGCCTTCATAGGGACTTGAAGCTGAGATCCGTCACCGATGAAATAAAAAAACAAGCAAGGAAACAAGTACAGCGATTAACTCGACGTGAAAATTCAGATTTCCGTCGTATGCTGGACACCAGCAAAGAAGCGTGGAGACTCCAATTGTAGAACCCGCTGTAGCTGGACAGCTTGAATTAGAATAAACAATTATTGTAAAATGAGTAACCAATAGGTTACTCATCCTAAGTCGAGAAAATAATTTAAGCTAGGTAAATTACTAGATGATTTCTGAATTAGTTGTAATCAGTTGTAGCTGGCAGCCAATGATTAGTTGGTTGACAGTGTAATAGTTGCAATCTTGGAACATCAAAGGGATTCCTAAAGCTTTTACATTATCTTTAATCTGATTTGTGCGTTGGCCGTATCATGTAACTCGCTTAGGATTGTTCCAAGAATTCTCCGGAATTAGAAGCACAGTTTCTGAGGTTCAAACCGCATTTCTCCTTGATGGCTCTTGGCATTTTACCCAATTTCAGTGGTTTATCAGTTTCAAAACCACGCAGACCCTATTCGTCATAGAACAGGATTATGGTGGAATTAGGAAACTGCGACCCATCGGCATCTCCAGCATCGTGTCCTCTGCATGGTTGCAAATTTTTCTCTAAAATCGATCTTGCCAGAGCGTATAACTTAGTCCCTTTTACACCTAAAGGCGTTCACAAAACAACCCCATTTAGTTTATTCGAATTAACCCGAATGCCTTTTAGTTTCAGCGATTTTGTAACGAAATCATCAGAGAGCTACAATATATTAGGAGTTCGATTGAGCAAAATAGGCTATCAAAATCCAATACTGCAAGGGAAAATCTAAGGAAACTGCACTTCAGTGCCTTGAGCTTAAGGAATACTCCATGATAACCGTTCTGGATATAGAGGAGGCCTTTAAAAACGCCAGACCAGAGGCGATCACGCACGCACTCTGGGGCTGGGGCTAAATAGTAGGGTCATGAAGTCACCCTGGATGATCCTCCAATAGCATATTTGTGAGTAGAGGCATACACTATACAAAGTGGGGTATTATTTACATCTTTTTTGGAAATTGATTATAAATTACCTTTTATTGCACCTTGAAGGATGCGACTTTAAGGTTATGTGGATGATGTTGCGATTGATGTCTTCAGTAAATATCCTAGCATCTTCAATCGACACAAACTGAGTTAATCCTTACCTCTAGAAAATACAAACATTCTCAGCTCGACCTCCTTTACTAATAAAGCGAAATATATGGGTCTCATTCTGGACAGAAAACTAAGCTGGAAACATAACATTTTAGAAAGGGCAAAGAAAGATACAACAGCGCTCTACCCCTGTAAAAATTTCACTGGAAAAATATGGGGTTTGGAGCTCCACACTGTATATTGGCTCTATATTTCTACAATTAGGTTCATTTTATTATATGCGGGGTTACTATTTGGTGGCCCCAGTTGTAAATATTCTGACTAACCTAAAATCCTTGGCGAAAGTACAGCCAACAACTGACCGATGTATTAGTGCTCCTAAAGCACATCCACTCAAGCACTGGAGATTATCTTTCATCTCACACCTCTAGGTATCCTAGGTAAATAAATGACAGAAAGGCTAAACTCGATTTCCATGAGGAATTGTTGTAATACAGGACACTTATCTATTCTAAGAAACAGGAGCACCTCAAATACGTCCACTTTGCAAACCACGTCGTCTTGATCCAACGAAATTTTCATTAGCTAAGGACGCTTTCCAACATATGCAAAACTAAGGTCTGTGTAAACAATCATCATCGTCAACCTGTTCTCCACTTCATTTGGTACCTAAAAAAGGACAAAATGATTGGAGACCATGGGGTGATTACAGACGTTTGGGTGCAGTAACTATACCAGATAGGTATCCGCTACCTCACATCCACGATTTTTCAAGACATTTGGATGGATGGAATTTTTTTTCTAAAATTGATCTTTGCCGTGCTTATCACCAAATTCCAGTAGCAAAAGAAGATCAATTAATGTGAGTGGCTAAATATGAGTTCGGTGTGACGAATCTAAATTTCTTAAGTCACGAGATTACCAGCAATGGAATTAAACCAGCGAGTGACAGAATCATTGCGATTAAAGAATTTCCGCATCCAACCACAATCCATCAAATTCAACGTGTTGTGGGTATGGTTAATTATTATCATCGATTCTTACCACACTTGGCCGATCAATTAGTGCCAATTTATAATCAAATGCACTCTTTGCTTAAACTAGGTAAAAAAGCTATCTTCTCTTGGCCGTCAGATTGCAAAATAGCTCTCGAGACAATAGAAAATGCACTCGAAAACTGCACGTTATTAGCACATCCAAAAGAAAACACCGTATATTGCATTAGGACTGATGCTTCTAAAGGGTGTTTTTTAGGAGGTTTGTTTTTCCGATAGATGTCGTTTTATTTTATGACAGTTGTTTTGACAGCTCAAAGTGGCATTTCTACTCAGTATTGTTTGGCAAATCATTATGAATAGGTTAACTCCAGAACAACGTTTTCAAATCGTGGAAATTTATTTTCAAAATCAGTGTTCAATTAAAAATGTTTATAGAGCACTTCGTGAATTTTATGGTGCACATAATCGTCCGTCAGAGACCACCATAAAGAACGTAATTACCAAATTTCGGTCTACATTCACTCTTTTGGATGCCAAGCCACCGACAAGAATGAGAAGAGTTCGTACAGAAGAAAATATTGCTGTCGTTGAGGCCAGTGTCGAAGAAAACGACAATTTATCGATTCGTCGTCGTGCTCAGCAAATTGGACTTTGTCCATCGACTTTATGGAAAATTTTACGTAAAGATTTGGGTTTGGTGCCATACAAAATTCAATTGGTGCAAGAATTAAAGCCACACGACCATCGTTTGCGCCGTGAATTCAGTGATTGGTCGTTAAATCAATTGAACGAAGATCCATTTTTTTACCGTAAAATTCTCTTCAGTGATGAGGCGCATTTTTGGTTAAATGGATACGTCAACAAACAAAATTGTCGCATTTGGAGCAAAGATAATCCACACGCCGTTCTAGAATTACCAATGCATCCTGATAAATGTACTGTTTGGTGCGGTCTATGGGCTGGTGGGATCATCGGTCCATATTTCTTTAAAAATGAGGAAGGACGACGCGTTACCGTGAATGGAAATCGATACAGAACCATGTTAAATGAGTTTTTGTTGTCAAATCTTGAAGATATGGATATGAATGAAATGTGGTTTCAACAAGATGGTGCCACTTGCCATACAGCACGTGAAACAATCGACTTATTGAAAGAAACTTTCAACGACAACATTATTTCGAGAAATGGTCCGGTGAATTGGCCTCCGCGTTCGTGCGATTTGACGCCACTCGATTACTTTTTGTAGGGATACGTGAAGTCATTGGTTTATGTGGATAAACCTCAATCGATTGACGCTTTGGAAACCAATATTCAACGTGTCATTGCTGACATACGCCCTCAAATGCTTGAAAAAGTGCTGGAAAATTGGACCTCCAGAATGACATTTGTGAAAAATAGTCGTGGTAGCCATATGCCAGAAATTGTGTTTAAATGTTAAATGCCAAAAAATTATCTACCAAATAAAACAAAATTTTGGTCATTTCATAATTTTATATGTGTTTTATTCAAAAAAAAAATCGGCAACCTCTTAAAAAAACACCCTTACGGCATGTGGGGGTGTATTAGAACAATTAAACGAAAATGAATGGCAACCTTTAGCATTTTTTTCAAAAAAAAGTTCATCTGCAGAACAAAAATATTCCACTTTTGATCGAGAATTATTAGCGATCATCGTCGGAATAAAGAAGTTTAGGCATTTTCTCGAAGGACATGAAGTAAGGATTTATACTGATTATAAACCATTAGTGACTGCAATTAATTCAAAAACGGAACAAAGTCCGAGACAAACTCGTCATTTGAAATTTATTGCCCAGTTCACAACGGATATTCGTCATGTGAGTGGCCCAGAAAATGTGGTAGCTGACACCCTCTCGCGACCTGATGACATCTCAGTTTTAACTTTCATTGGTTTTGACATCGCGAAATTAATTCAATCACAGGAACAAGATGCAGAACTAAAAAGATACTTAGACGGATCGAAACCGCTCAATAAAAGATTGAAACTCAAGCAAATCTCAGCGGATAATAATTCGAGATCAATATGGTGTGAAACTTCAACCACTTCAGTTTGACCTTATATCCCAGAACCAATAAGACGTAACATTTTTGACGGTGTCCATAACTTGGTGTTAGAGCTACAAGAAAAAAGCTAGCATCGATATATTTTTGGCCTTCAATGAACAAGGATAGTTCCTATTGGGCAAAAACTTGCATTGATTGTCAAAAAGCCAAAATCACGAGGCATACTCGATTGGAATTTCAAAGATTCGATTTGCCCTCGGGACGGTTTGACAAAATTCACATCGATTTAGTAGGTCCGTTAGCCCCATCAAATGGTAACATCAACATACTTATCAATCGTTTCACTAGGTGGACTAAAGCTATTCCCCTTCAGGATTCTACCGCTCAAACTGTTGCGAAAGCTTGATTATCTAACTTCATTGCTAGATTTGGTATTCTACTAGAACTTACTAGTGATCAGGGTCCCCAATTCAAATCAAATCTATTTCAAGAATTGGCGAAAATGTTGGGAATTCATAAAATTAGAACGACTCTGTATCATCCGAGCGATTCCATTGCAATCAAAAATAAATCCTAATCGCTCGCGGCAACACAGTTAATTGGAGTGAGGAAATTCCGCTTGTGTTATTGGGAGTTCGGACAGCAATTAAAGAAGATTTGAATTTTCGTGGCTGAGTTGGTCTACGGACAAACACTCAGAGTACTCGGAGACTTTTTCGTTCCGCAATTAGATCCGACATCATACGTTGAGCAATTACGAAAGTATATGCTAAATCTAATTCAAAACAATATCTATATTCCAAAAGATTTGCTAAATTGTGAGTATGTTTTTGTTCGAGTCGACAAGGTGAAACCAACCTTAATACCACCTTATGATGGTAATTACAAAGTGGTCAAACGATTACGAAAACACTTTGTAATCGAAATCAAAGAAAAAAAAATTTGAACAAAGGCCGTTGAACAACTAAATACCTGAATACCTCAACGGGATTCAAAAAAGATCAATTTCAACTTTCAATTTACGTATGCCCATTAACATTTTTTTGTTGGAAGGGGAGTGATGTGGATGTCAAAAAGTATGTCTTGGCATCAAGCATTTCCCAATCCAAGAATTAACACACATACGACGGAAAAACGCATAAGAGGTGAATGCCTCAAAATTGCTTGCATTGCAACTCATGCATGAGTTCACGAAAAACATAATAAGAACTTTTGAGTTAAGTTAAGTTAAGTTAAGAAAGTGAGTCGAACAGTGGAGCTTGCACCAAAAGAATTAATAATAATAATTATTAAATAAAATAAATATAATTTTTATAACTTAAATTATATTCTAAAATAAATTACAAATTACTGAATTTATACTCTACTACTAAGTTCTTGAATCATTTTTTTGGGTGATACTAATTTGTTTATTTTACATTAATCAGAATAACTTCCAAGCAGTTCTGCAGGTTTCAGTTCAAAATTATCAATAATACATATTTAAAATTCTACTTCTTCATCCAATGGGTCGGTTTTTATAATTTGTGTCGATTTTTTTTTAAATTAAAATTACGAGTTACCCAAACGTTATTGGTATACTCTTTTTAAGTAGATGTGGGTGTCGGCAAGCTATGGTACTGTTACTTCAACTCATCATTATCAGTTAAATAAGGTTAAGTGGCCGTGTGTTCCAATATTGCCATCATCATGTCGTTCACAAACAAAATTTTGTTTGCCTTCCTCTGACAACCCAATTGCATCTATCTAAATGGATCTCCCGTTTAGATTGATTAGAAATTAAAAGACTTCAAATTAGGGCCAGACGATAATTGTCTGCAACATTGCACTATACATGTAAATATTATTTTCTTGCCCTTGGACGATATAATTAATGTATTTACAATTAAAACAGTTTTTATGTTTGTTGTGATTTTAATAATAAACCCAACATGCAAAACTACTTAGGCACAGAACTAAAAATTTATAACAATCAATTTGAATATCAAAATCAAGAATTCAAAACTGAAAATTCATGGGCCGGCCCATCTTCCAAGTCCAGCACTGTAAGCTGGCTTGAAATTATGCAATGCGCAGATGGTAACGTAAATCGGACCTATAGCCGTACGTCTTCGATTTGGCATAACTGCGTCAGGTAGGACGGGAAAAAACAAACCGCGAAAGAGTTGGGAATGCTTCGGCCCCAGAAAAAATAAAAAATAAAAAAAAAAGAATTCAAAACTAAAACACGAACTTAGATAATTAGTTTAGCCTCACACTTTTTGGTTCTAGAATTTATCACTTAATGTGTTTAACTTAAATTTCAGCGTCGAAGACGCGCGATATCATGCTGAAGAACGAAAACGCGAATATTATTCTTAAAACTAAACACTTATATCAAGGTCATCATTCTGATCAGCAAATCAAAAATACTTCGTATTACAAGTAAGTGTACATATTTGTAGTGGAATATATAAAAAATATGAGCAATGCAATAAGAAATTTAGATCGTGTAATTTTCACTTGATTCAAAAATATAAATACAAAAACAAAAATCGATCGTGTTTTGTTTTCAACTGACATAACTCTCGTCATATGATATACCTATTTCATCTAAAAATTTGGTTGTGGTATAAAATAGAAAAGGGAAACATGATAACATAAACAAAAAAATAGGAGGGAAAGAGATAATACGAGATAAAAACGTTTATCCCATTTTCATCTATTACTTCTAAAAATATTAAAGAATTTTACGATTTTGTTTTCATATACATCAAAGTCGTACAAAAGATAAATCTCTGATTAATCTTCCTCTGTGGTGTAGTTGTATGGTGATTGGACTACCGAAAACTATTCCAGTTGTGTTGTTTTAACCCACACTAAATACATATTTGTAATTTAAAAAAAGTAAATTTTATAAATATTGGTACTTACATAATAAAATTGTGTAAAAGAATATTAATATCCAAAATTGACTATTAAATGTTGGTCTCATGACGTCATAACTATTTATAATAATTTTTTTATATAAAAAAATTTTGTTTTTGTTTTTATGTATATAATATAAATTTTTAAATATTATATTGCGTTAAATATTTTATTTTGTTACTTTCCAATTACTTTCCAATTTTTATACACTTTAGCTGTGAAAATAAATAGAGCAAACAAATTTCATTAATTATTAAAACTTAAAATTACGATTAAAGTGCGACGGTAAGGATCCAAATTTTAAAAATTTCTAATCATTTGCCTCAACCTAATTTTTTCTATTTAAATTTGCATATTTAAACCGAGTTCGCACTTTAATCGTAATTTAATACTGTGTAGTGTTCAAAACAATTTTTAGCGTGTTGAATGGAAAATATTTCAACGACAAATTTATAAATTCAAATTTTTTTAAACAATTTTTTATATTGTTAATATCAGCAGCAGCACAACAACAAAAGATGAAATTGTTAAGCACAAATTATGAAAAAATGTTCTATTATTGTAAATAGTTTTTTATTTTTGGAAAATGTGAAAATGGGAAAAATGTAAAAAAAAACTAGGAAATAAAAATGAGAAATTATTGTCAGTTTGTATTGTGCAGAGTTAAAAATTTCAAATTCTTGTTTTCTACTAAAATTAAATTTTAATTTTAAACAATTATACTGTACACGGATAATTTAATGGAATATTTTGTTGTTATTAAATGAATAAAATTGTTCAGTCACGCGAACAAATTACCTAATTGCAATTATGGTACGTCCCAGTTATTCATTATCATTTTGTTATCTGGGCAATCCATTGTAAATATTTGTGCTCGCGTATTTTCCATATTTGTCCTCCTTAAAAATCAAATTTCCAAAATGTAAGGCCCGAAAACCGTAATAGAGTACCTTAATTCGTATCTTAATAGCGACTCTTTTCTATTAAAATATAGTGCAGTACAATGTTTAAGGATAAAACAAAGACTTCAAAAGTGCAGGACTTTATCAATGTTTATATTTCCCTGGAACTGGCCTGCAAAACTTATAGAAACAAAGTATTTTTGGATACAAAATTTGTCTGCATACAATAAATATAACTTTAATCCTATGTCGGTGTAGAGAACTCATGGGCCGACCTATTTTCCAAGTTAAAATTATTAACTGTAATGGAGCCAGCAAATGCATGGATTTTAAAGTAAATTGGACTTATACGGATGTATAAGGATACGGATGAAAGATCAAAAACAAAGAACGGCCTTAAAACAGGTTTAACCTCCACTCTGTACATTGGAGTAAAAAACTACCCCACACCTACACAAATGTAAATAAAAATTTAATTACTAAAAATTATTGAAAATCTATTTAGATATCCATTTAGAAAAATCTGTACAAAACTGAAAAAACTCAAATTTTTCTGATACCGACAGTCGGCTATCAAATTCTTATATTATGTTGATTATTTTGTGTAAGTGTACTGTTGATGATTTAGATGGGTATTTGGACTGTGTTATGGTATTCCCCAAATCTTTTACGAGTGCTTTCGAAAGTTCCAAACTCACATTTTAAAAGAAATGTGAGGATTATCATCGGCCTCATTGGCCGAAAATCTAAATACCCCATTAACTTGTTTCAAATGAATTTTTCCAGAAACATTAGTAAATATTATTGTATGTGAGACAAATAGAGAAGCCAAAGATTATTACTACAACATTACATCTACAGCTGAAGCAAAACCCCCTCGGATTTGGTACGATACGGACTCCGATGAATTATGTGCATTGATTGGAGTATTTATGTACGCCGGTTTACGCAAAACCTGGAACAAAAGATTAGATGAACTCTGCCAAACTGATAATCGCCCTTTCTATAGAGCAGTTATGTCTCTGGCGAGAACGCAACAACTTTTACGGTTCCTTCGGTTTTATAATCATCGCACCGGCGATGAGGACAAATCTCACAATTGACGAGCAGCAATAGTTGCAACACGTTCCCAGTAAACCGAGAAATGCGGTATAAAAATATTCTGGGTGTGTGACTCAGAAAACGCTTATCGTCTGGAAGGAAAAATACAGTGCTGGAAAAAAAATTGAGCAAACATATTTTATTGCAAATTTGAGTCTTTTTTTGCTAAAATTACAAAACTTTGGAAAGCAATTGGCATATTGTTTCATTTTAAATACATGTATGACGTAATTTTTTGAAAAAAATTATTTACCTGCCATTTAGGGGAAAAACCCCGAAAAGTCCCAAAATATTCAAAATACGTTGATTGGAGTTAAAGTAATAGAATAATTTAAGCACCTGATTTTTATTTTTTTTTGATTTTTATTGATTTATAGAAGTTCTATCTTTAATATTAATATTTTGTTGAACCGCCTTTTGTTTTTATTACACCGGTACAACCCCGCAACTGATGTGCAAAAAAATTGGTCAAACAATTATTTTATTTTACGCCTACCGTTCTTGGCCGGCATTAGGATGCAGATGTTTTATTGCCTGTAATTTTTTTTTTTTTGAGTATTAGTAGTGCATATTTTGTAAGATTAAGTTATTCTGTAATGATCCTAGTCAAATAAAAAAGAAGTGTAATTTTAGTTTAAAAAAATGGGAAAAGTTAGTGAGCAGCGTAAAAGCAATATGTTGATTTTGGCGCGAGAAAATTTAACCACGAGTGAAGTAGCAGAAAGATTAAACATTCCTAAAAGTACTGTCGTGTAGAATATTAAAAAAATGCGAGAGATGGGCAGTACACAAAGAAAGAAAGGCTCTGGAAGGTCCAGAAATGCAACGAGAGTGGAATTTCGTTTTATAATATTACAATGTCGTCGGAACCGTTTTAAAACTTCATCGGGCATAAGACGGGATGTTGAGCGAGCAACGAGAAAATAAATTTCAGCCAGCTTAGTGAGAAAAAGACTTGTTAAAGCTGATTTGAGAGCACTTAAACCAGTCTAGAAGCCTGAGTTCACATTACTAGTGAAAAAAAGTTTGCTATGGGCTCAGGAGCATGTTTCTTGGACTCCAGAGATGTGGAATGATGCGATTTTCTCCGATGAATCAAATTTTTTATTTTTTTTTCAATTATCAACTTTATTAATTACAAATAATTATATATATATATATACATATTATAAATTGTTTAATAATAAGTTGATAAGATTGGGGTCCCTTTGGTTCAAATTGAACTCGTTTCAATTACCCAAATTCAAGCTGCATGTGGGAGATGGAAGAATTCTGGTAAGAAGAAAACCGGGCGAGAGGCTTAGCAACGAATGTTTTTTAAGACTTCCACTTTGCAAATTTATTTTTCAACAGGACAACGCTCCGTGCCATACATACCGCCAAAGTTGTGAGTTATTGGTTTTGAATTGTAGATCGAAAATTTGCCTTTCAGATAAACATAAATAATTTGTTAAAACCTTGTTTTTTTTCTTATCTCTTCATTTAAAGGTAAAAAAGTACTTCGAAGAAAGAAGTATCGATGTACTGAGCTAGCCCCCGTATAGTCCAGACTTAAATCCCATTCAAAATATTTGACCTATAATGAAGCTTGAAGTAGCAAGAAAGCGCCCAGAATCACTTCAAGCTTTAAAAAGTTTGTTTAAATCCGCAAAAAAAGACTCCAATTTGCAATAAATTATGTTTGCCCAATTTTTTTTTCCAGCACTGTACTCGTATATGTTGGACGTCAACCGAATGAAGTGAAACTTTCAAACTTCCGTTTGGTGCATCGTTTGGCTTTGACGTACCTAAACAAAAGTAGAATTATCACAATGGATAACTTTTTACAAGTTGCCGGCTAGCAGAACAAATGCTGGAGAAAAAACATCTATTATTGGAACAATACAATCAAATAAACCTGATGTGCCTGCCTGCCCAATTCACAAAAATCGATGAAATAAAAAAAAGATATTGGATCACCAACTTTTCTGTTTTGGTGGAAACATGACATTAGTTGGCTATATTACTGTCTACGTATTATTACTGTCTACGTCTACGTCTACGTTACACAACACCACAATCGATCAAACCACACATGGTTTTGGTAAACCAAACATCATAATCGATTATAACCAAACTAAACGCGGTGTGGATACTTTTGATAAATTGGTTAAAACATATACCTGCAAACGAAAAATTAAAAGATGGCCAATGGTAGCAAACCAGCATCTCTATGACTCATCGGTTTGAAATTGAAATTACAGCTAGTGGACAATAAAATCAAGAAGCGACTTCCCACTCCCAGGGCCGTGAAAAAAAACGTAAAAATCGCAATGAGTCAAATAGGATACAATGTTATAAAATTGAGATTAGCACCAACCGCGTAAAACCAATAAACCAAAAGTCTTAATATACAAAGATGCGATTTATGCCCACGGATGCCGCAAAAGGCGTCATCAAACCGTGTGTGATGATTGCATTAATTTAGAAATAGTTGATAATGAATCTCTTCTTTTTAATAATCAAAATTTAATGAATTAATGAATTAATTATAAGTATCATTTGTTATCTTGTACATTGAGCTTTTTAGAAAAAAATTTTTTAGTACAAAATACATTGGAGTATTTTTTACCCTATGCACAGATAATGTTTCACTTTAGTATATACAGAGAGAAACCGTTTCCATTCAATATATCACTTTGGTCCATAGGACCAATATATTGTAATTCTTATAAAAATTACCTAGGTTCGCTAGTCTCGAGGTTTTAAAGGGCGCTGAGTCTAAAAATCCTGAAAACAAAATGTGTTCGTTCGTCTAAATGCCCGTACAAATGATAATTCGAGGACACTTCGGAAAAATGAAAAGCATTAGGGATCTGCTCCTCAAGGAAGTCGTGTACTCGCTCCATAGGTAAATGTCTCTCGTATGCGAAACAATCGAGTTCAAGAGATGTTATGAGAATTCATAATCTTCAAAATATAACAATTTTGGAAGGTAAGCAGATAATCAAATCCAATGTTACTATAGTAAAAACCAATAACTACAGTAGAAAAATTTAGCAATACTTGATACCCAAAAATGCAACAAATTCAAAGTCAAAAAATGTTTTTTACCATTCTAGAGAATCATTTATCCTTACTGGGAAATTTGCGGACTTTTGCAGAGCTTCGTGCAACAATTTTAAAAAAGACAAATATCCACCGGTAATAAATTATAAACAAACTTAGAGTTTATCCTAAATTTTTGGTATTAGTGGGGTCCATATGTACGAGTATAAAATATAAAGGGTTCCTTCTCTATTCTGGAATGTTGTTGAAAAACTGTCAGATTTGGTTAAATATTACGAAACGGGGCGAAACTTCCATTAAAAAGTGGAATAAAAGCCTACAATAGAATGAGGCTTAACCAGAAATTTTAATCGTAATTACAGCTTTTATAATGTGCAATGTAGAAAAATATAAATTATATTTTTCGAAAATTCGAAATTTAGTTAAGATTTGGCCATTGGAAAAGAGATTCGATCGCATTTTCGTATACCGAAGGTCATTTTTGCTTTAATCATTTTTTCGGATATTCGAATACTCGGAAAAAATCGAGATTCGATACCGGTTTTTAACGTTCGGCGTTTTACCCCTGATCCGTTAGGAGGGATTAATGTGCCCCGCGCCCCATCTCCCTGATGATTTACTGCCGCCCTTTGCACATAGTTTTGTTATTAAGGTGAGCGTAGAGTGATGAAAGACGGAAAATAATGACTGACGATAATGGCAGAAAAAAAGCACGATGAAGGTGGGGGAGGGTCTAATGACATGCGTGTAAACTGCTACCGGGGGATAAATGGCCGGTGTGTACTATAGCAAAAGGAGGAGTAAAAATGGTCTTGGAAAATGTATCGGGAGTGTAAATTGACAGAGTGTTATGGACCGCGAGTGCTTGCTAATAATAAACAGGATTAAAGTCGGGAGCGGAAAATAGCTAATGTCCAGCAAAAGTTCAATCTTGATAGTTATATATATTAAATATTCTGGCTGGGACAAAAATCTAAATACTTGTTTAAAAGATTAAACTAATGAGAGGAAATAGTAGTGGAATGATGCATTTTACCCAAGAACTAGCCGTTTAAACGCTTCAAGGCCATTTCGAATGTTTTCTTCGAGATCAGGGAATAGATGATTAAATTAAAACTTTCGTTATTATTACTCAAAAAGCCAGCTACCTTACAATCTGGCAGTGAGCATTCTGGTTTGAAGGCCACGGAAAAGCTCCGGTATGGGCACTGGTCAGCAGGTCTTAAATAGATAATGTAAAGATTAGACTTAACAACATATAGGCAAATGCACCACAAGGAAGTGCATATCCCGTTTATATAAATGACGGGTAAAGCCGAGCGAGGTAGAAAGGAATCCAGGAACAACGGAAGGAGCGATAAAATATGCTCACTTATATGCTCACTTATGAATCAAACCATTAATGTAAATACAAATTGCAAACAAAGAAAATTATGAGCCCAACTCGATTACATTTTGGTATGTAATCTTGTAGTAGTGATGATACCTTGCGGAAAAATGAAAACCCCTTTCAGTTCAAACAAGTGTAAGTACAAGGTGTCCACCAAAAATGTTTACTACTTTTTTGCCGATAAATTTTTTCAAATAAAACAAAAAACATTTAATGTTTACAGATCGTTTAAAAACAATGTCTGCCGGTATTGGCCTTATACATGCAGACTTTTTTATTACATTTTTTATCACTTTTCCATACGTTTCACCCTGTATCAGATTATTTTCTTCTCTAATGCTCCTTTTAGGTAGTTCAATATTATCTGGTTTGTTTGCATAAGGCTTACTTATATGATAGTGGAAACATTTCTCGTAACAATTACATGGATTAGATATAGCAGTATGGCATGTGGCTCGTCCTCTTTTATCCACATGTTCACCAAACCATTAGTATGAAATTATGATCTAAAAAGTTTCCTATTATACCACGAGACCGTTCACCAGTGACTGTAACAGTTGTACCAACGAAATTTCGTAAAAATATGGTCCAATAACCATTCTAGCCCAAATTTCTTACCATACCGTCACTTTCAAGGAATGTAATGGTGAATGATGAACTACTTTTGGATTCTCTACTGCCCAGAACTGGTGGTTTCGTTTGTTTGCATTTTCTCTTAAGTAAAAAATGAGCTTCGTCAATCATAATGACTTTAAAATATTCGTTAGTGTTGATCTTCGAAGTCAAAATTCTTGCGCACGGTGTCTGATTGTCACTTTCACATAAAGCAGCAATATTTTCAGGTGTTCTGACTATACGTTGTTGCACACACTTTGGCTAATTTTCCATAGTCCCTGATTTTTCAAATTCTTTGATAATCCGGCAAATTGTAGGCTTTGAAGGCATACCATATTCCTTCCGAAACGATCACGTAATTTTCTTAATGTTAATGCAATTGGTGATTGACTTGTGTAAAAGGTTTCTCACGTGTGTAATTTACGACTGTGAAGTATATTTTTGAGAGTTTGGTTCAAATCTTAACTAAGTCAACTAACAAAAATCGGAAAGGGATAATTACCTGAATGAGTTATGAGTTAGTAATAAATAAATATTATTTAATTCAAATTATTTAAATTATTTAGTAAGAACAAAAATAAAATCCGTTGTTGCGGATTGTAATATTGAATAGTCCGTGTTGGATTCCGGACTTCAATAATATTGATCTTAGCTGGCAAAGAAAGAATTTCTTGTCATCTATCGTAGTCATATGACGAAAATTTGATTTTATAATTGGCCTCTGGCGGGATCTGAGTCCTGTACCAATGAATATTATTAAATACAATCACGTTTATTGTTCATTTGGATAGGTCAGACTTTCGATTATTCTTCCAGCTATAGTGGAAGCTATTATGATTATTATAAGTACGCGCGTGTGTGTGAGAGTAAATGTCTGGAGTTGCTCTACAGCCAGAAGAGATTTTTTCTCATAAATTGATCCCAATGATTTGTGGTTGGAACCGGTCCACCGGAAGTGGCAGCCTCCATAGGAGATTATTCGTTTTTTTACAAATATTTTGAAAAGTTTTAGTGGAAATAACGATTTTAGACAAAAAAAAAACGTTTTTCATCAAAAATTCGGTACGATACAGCCCAGACGGATTGATTGATCGGGATAAAACTTCAAGCTTACATTTTCTCCATAAATTGGGAGATCCTAGC
Organism: Nephrotoma guestfalica; assembly: GCA_963691935.1. Taxonomy (NCBI): domain Eukaryota; kingdom Metazoa; phylum Arthropoda; class Insecta; order Diptera; family Tipulidae; genus Nephrotoma; species Nephrotoma guestfalica. The sequence goes on along the minus strand of OY829914.1, from coordinate 273,615,366 downwards.
TATTTTTGGCCCTTATCGCGGCAAGTGCAAATTCCATAGGAGATTTTTCGTGTTTTGCACGAAACATTTCTTTGCATAAATAAAATTTGAAACAAAATAAGTTCAAATAATTTTTTAAATTTTACCGGAAACGACGTGTTTGATAGAAAAAAATTTATTTCACAAAAGCTCGGCATCCTGCAATGGAAGGTTTTGAAATTTTTGTGACGGTGGACGCTTTTTAAATTATTAGAAAAAACGACAAAGAATTAAAAGATTTAAATAAAATTAAAGATTAAATTTTCAACCAACAATTTTCAATTGATCTTATTGACTAGAGTGATGTAAGCGAGATCTATGTATACATTAGTGGTAAAAGAAAGGGGGTGAGCTCATATTCACCCATCTATTTTTTTATCTAAGTTAACTAATTTTCGTGAACTTCTTTTCGTGAATGTTGGTTGGATGTTAGTATGATAGGAATGTACTTTTAGCGATTGGGAAAAGGTCAAATGGATACAGGATATGATGAAACTGAACTGGAATAAGTTGGAATAGCGAGGATATGATGGAACTGGAATATGATGGAACTGAACTGGAATAAATGGGCATTTGGAGTAATAGTAATAGGTCGGTGTCTGCGGGTGTGGTGGGACATTTTGTTTACTCTCTTCAAAAGAGAAATACTAGGCTACCAGAACTACATCATCAGTCTCGCTCCAGAATTAGTAAACTATAGAAGTAAGAGAAAATATTGATGAAAATATTGCCTGCACTATACTGATTTTTCTAAGCAGTCAAAGCATCAAGATTCCGACAAGATTCAGTGCGCAAAACACAGAAATCAGTGGATGGTTACAATTGCTTAAGTCGCGAACATTTATAAAAGAATTGTAATATATTTTGTTTTGGATGCGGTACCAAAAATGTTTTCAACCAGAGAGAGATCAGAAATCCTAGAGTTCTGAAATCTCAAGTTAATTACATGTCGGCACTCAAACCAAATCAGGAGGATTCGGCGACGAGCACCAAAGTAAAACGAAGATTAGAAAATAAAAAAGCACCTACGATGTACTTGGTTGAATATAACGCTAACGACAATGATTTGTGAGATAAACTAACGAAACTAATTGGACACCCTTATAAAGTCTTCTAGGATAGCGGAGCCCATATTACTTTATTAGGTTGTGGGTCAGAATAATTCGTATACATATAGCGGCAGGTTTAAGTCAGGCTCTGTTTCTTGGGATCGATTTTTTGGATATGTTTGGTTTGGCTCTCACTCTGGCAAACGAAATTTCTTTTAACAAATCCTCTATATCAAATGTGCCCATAAAAAACTAGATAGTATTGTTAGTAAATTTCATTCTTGTGAAAAATTATATCGCCTGCAGTATAACTGAAGATATTTTAAGAGCTGAAACGAATGATTAGTCTCGCTGTAATTAAATAAAGCCATAGTTCCTTGTCATCCACAGTGACTACAGCAAAGAAAATTAGTGGCACGATTCGGGTGTACTTAGTCGATTAGACCAGGAAAAATGTGTCAATGCCATAAACCTGAAAGATGCGTTTTGTAAAATACTTACATCTGAAGTTGCCAGAGTACAGAAGTCAGCTAATGTGACCATAAATGTAGGGAATATAAAACTTATGCCCAAAGAGACACGGTTTATCCAATGAAAATACAAGACATAGTTGAATTCCATACTCATACAACTGCAAAACGAATACGTCGATTAATAGGGATGAGCGGGTAGTATAGGCCCCTCCCACCGAATTACTCTTTAATAACTACTCCTATTAGCGAGTTTTTGTTAAACGGCAATAATATAAACTGAGACGAAAAATCACCAAAAGCGTTGAATGATTTGAAACAAGCCTTAGTTACCGCACCCAATCGCGTACATGTCGAACAAATTAAACACAGCACAATGGAGTTACAATATGCTTTTATGCTGTGATCGCAGTGTTCAAAAGTTTAGTGTGTAATTTGGGGGGGTATCCTTTTACAATCATAACTGACAGTTTGCTTTGGTGGGAATTGAAATTACAGCAGCACAATAACGATATAAAGTATCGTAAAGACTAACAAAATAACGTGCATGAGCGAATCAAACGTATGTTTGATTCACCTCTTCATATTGATATGAATTCTTCGTCATTTCGGGACACCGATTACAGAGAACGCATTAACAACATACTGGATCTACAAGTTACAAGCAACGAACCGTCAATGAAAATTTAGATTTACCGAATTGGAACTTATTAATACTCGAAAACCGAACCATTAATTTCACAGACACATAATCCACCATCTGATTCTCATCTTGGAGTGGCAAAAAGTACGAGTTTATAAAGAACTTCCAAAATGTTATGTTTATTGGAATGGAATGACATAACTATGTAGTACAAAAGTTTGTTAACTCCTGCGATGTTTGATGCGAATGAATTTTATTTCTAAGCAACATGACGACTTCCTTGGGCCATACCCATGAATGCAACCAATTGAGTTTTTGGAAGTTTTGTTCTTCGTTAATGGGCCTCAATTTGAATCATTGGTGTTAGAAATAATGCTCAAATACAGAGTAACCGATCAATTTACTGCAAAGTATTTACCTCAGGCTGAAGCCTCTGGGAGGGTAAATCGGTTCAATTTTGGTTGAAATCCGGTCCTATACATTATCGGAGATCATAAAACTTGGGACAACCAATTAGGTGAGATTGCACGCGCGCTTAGGAATGTCGTGAATTCTTCAAAGGGATTCTCTCCTCAATATTTGGTGTTCGGTCAACATAGAATCGTGCACGGGTCAACCGCAAACCGATTATCCAAGTGCAAAGGAAAGTGCTAAAAAATTTGAGAAGAATTTATAGAAAAGCAGTTTAATTTATATTTTCGATATATTGTATGCATAACTTAGTTTTTTGGATTTTCTAAGAGATGGCGTAACTTTAGTACTAAACATTCTGTTACAATGGCATCTACGGCGTTTTAAAATATTGACATTCCACAGTAAAATTAAGTTTGTCATTATTCGTGAATGCGTAAACAACATATTTTTTAATCCCGTTTAAACATTTCAAATTTCGTACCCTCAAGCATTGCGGGAAGCATTACTTTTTTGCTTTAATCAAAAGAAAAAAACTACTGAAAATTTTCGTTTGTTTCAAGAAATTTATGGTGAACATGTACCAACTCAATAGACTTGCGAAAACTGGTTTAAGCGAATGAAAAGTGGTGATTTTGATGTCAGTGACAAAGAACGTTCTGGTCAACCAAAAAAATTTGAAGGTGAGGAATTGGAAGCATTATTGAAGTAAAATTCCGCTCAAACAGAAAAAGAACTTGCAGAACAATTAAATGTCACTCAAGCAACCATAAGCAAATGTTTACATGCCAGGAAAATGATTCAAAAATAAGATGAACTGACTGAAGCCAACATTGTAAATCGTTTAAAGGTTTGCATTTCTTTACTTACAAGACACCGAAGAGGGTATTTGATTGATTTTCTCAAATTGTGACTGAAATCATGGGTTCATCCAGGCAAACCATCCACAACAACAGAAAAACGAGACATTCATGCAAGTAAGGTTATGTCGTATATTTGGTGGGATCAGAAAGGAGTCATGTACTATGAGCTGCTAAAGCCGAACGAAACTATTACTGGTGAGCGTTACCAATTCCAGCCAACAACCAGCGTAAAGTGATTTTGCTGTACGACAATGCGAGTCGCAAAACAAGTAATAAATACGCTGGAAGTACTTAAATGGAAAATTCTATTTATTTCGATCACTGTAAAGCGATCTTCAAGACCAGCACTTCAGAAATCACGAAGAAATCAAAAAATGGCTCGGCGACTGGATCGCATCAAAAGACAAACAATTTTTTTTTCGGTGGAATCCATAAATTGCCAGAAAGATGATCGAAAGTCATACATAGCGATGGAAAATATTTTGATAAAAATAAAATTTAACATTTCGTAGAAATAAACGTGTTTTTCTGCAAAAAATACACAAAAATAAGTTATACTCCCAATAAATATGGTGGTGATATGTAAGAATCAATGAATTCTTTTGTAAATAGACCATCTCTTGGGTCTGGGACTGCTCCACGATTGTAGCCAATCGGCGTCAATTTTGCGAGATTTTGGTTCACCGAAAACCTCGCGTGTTTCTGAAATGAAAAATGACTTATGGAACTAGGTTTGAAAGATTATTGGAAAATATTCCAATATTTAACGAGGCTTTTGAACACACGTTTAACTAATCGTATATACTTTAATGGTTGCTGATGGCTCTATACATTATTCCTTATTGTCTCACAAATATGTAGCCTTAAAACAAAACACTGTATTACTTCTATCTTGAAGAAAATAAAAGTTAAAATACAGAATGTTTCGAGTTTGGAACTGGGCCATTAAAGGGATATCGTAATCAGTGCTGCTACATTAAATTTCACTTTAATACAAAATATATACGTATATCGTTCACGCAAACCCCTTATCTATACGGCACGTGTTTTCCATCAGTTTATTTACCGTCGTTCCTCTCGTTCTTATATTTGTGTTATTAAAATTAACAACAATCTTCCTCGTATACATAAATACAAATAGATTTCTGTTAAGTAAATTTTCTATAAAAAAGTAACAACAATTTTCTATCTAATTTCATCTAGCTATGTATGTGTATGTATATCTAAAAATCCTTCCACCCCTACCCCAAAATATAAAAGAAACACAAAAATACAAAATTCGGAGGAAAGGAAATGAGCATTTTGTGTAAAACAATAAGCAAACAGTACAACACACAATAGACTTTAAAAAAACGAAAAGCTTTTAGCCAATTATACGCGGAAAACATAAAAGTAGGGAAAATTTTTAAACTTCTTTTCCTGTTTATATTTGTTAAACAATAATAAACTGAAAATTTATTAGAAAATTACATATAATTTTCAATTTTGATTTGTTTTGCCTCGATTTTACCCCCGCGATGAATTTTCACTCCATATACGCCACAATCATGCAACAATAAGTTCACAACCTCATCATAAACCAATTGATCAATAATTTAACTATTTAATTCAATTTAAATATTAATAAATCTAATTGAAGAGCTTTTTGTAAAAAAATTCATAAAAATTCCCTCCAAAAATGAAACAATTTGCTTTTTCGAGTACGAAAGCTTTGTATAGAATCAAAGTTAAAGTGAAAACGTAATAGTTTTACGATACGTTACATGAAAAGTAAAGTATAGGGCAAATGGAAATTTGTATAAAGTGTTTAAGTCTGATTGGTATACGAGTTTTTTATTTCCCCACACTTAAAAAGGAATAAAATATCGCGTGCCAAACAAAATAACATAAGAACTGGTAATACAAATTTAAAATCGTTATTAAACCGACTGACATAGACAATTTTTTGTACATAGCCACCTACTTCGCAAATATTTTTCATTGTGGGTTGCGCCTATACTCCGTTGCAAATTTGTTACTTTGCTAATTAACACTTTTGGATTTCGGGTTGTATACCACAATATATTAGATACCTATAAACACATAATAAATTAATTTAGGTGTTTTGTGTACCTGTAAATATTATTAAGTCACCTGATTAAGATATATAAAAAAAAGTTTTTCCAAAATATTTTCCATATAAAACAGGAAAACACAGCTCTTATAATTTTAATTGAATAAATAATAAATTAAATACATTATTGATTTTTTTATGTACAAGGCAAACAGTAAATTATTTTTGTTTAGAAAAGAAATTAGAATTAATTGGATTGAATTATTCCTTGTATTAGGGCTGAGGTAGAATGAGTCATGGAACATTGTAGTTAATAGAGCTTTAAAGCTTATATAATCGATTATTTATCATATCGATTTTAGAATATATTTTTTGGGCACAATGGGTTAGCTTAATAAAGTTTAGGCTTAAGGTCGCCTGAAAAATATTTAGAACAGGTGAATTTAGCTGTGTTTAATCATTGGGGGTTTAAACATAATCAGGTGTAATAATAAGCTAATTGGATGAGTAGATTTATTTCGACAATTCTAAAAGAATGAGTGCTGTGAAATTTTATTTGCTACGTGTATATATTGTGCCGAAGAATGTAAGCTATAGATCGACAATATCCAAAATTTGTATAATAATCATCACGACTCTTTGAATTTGGATCAAACAACCTTTTGAAACCATACTGCTAATCAAGGTATGTCAAGATGAATGGTATATCATAATTATTGCTAAACCTAGTGAATGATGCAAGTCAGTGGCGTTATTCTGTTTGAGATAGCCAAAAGGTATTACAGATTCCGCTGTAACAACTGAAAGTAGTCAACTTAAAAATCGTTAATGAAGATTCGTTACAATACCCCGTCAAAAATAGTCTGTAATATAAATTTGGTGATAACAACCCATAATTTTACGAAAGTAATAAAGCAAAAAATGTGAAAACGTAAATTTAAATTAAGTCCTTAAATTTAAAATATCAATAAACTAATGGTAGTGAAGGCAAACACTAAACTATCCCACCCCGAAAAAATTTCACTATCGCGACAGTAAACAGTGTCACGATACTCTGTGTGATATTTCTTAACATGCGGTATAGGGTTGACGTAAATAAGTTATGCCAGAATTTCGTTCCGCAAAAATGAAATATACGCTTCAGGCAATACTTCACCTATCACGATATGATGTCATATATATTATTCTATCACGACATAACATTAGAAATCTAAAGTAAAACGAAATATTTTAATATAATTATTTCAGCAAAACTTTGTTGGTCTAAGTGACATAATTAAATATAAAGTTCCGGGAATCAATAAATTACTCTTCCAAAGCCCATTCCATAAAAGTGTCGTATTAGGACGAATGCTTTTTAGATGCGACACACTAACTTCTTTATACAGGATCAGTTCCATAAAATTTCTATGCGTCCAAGTGGCGTAATTGAATTTGAATAATCTTTTTAAAAAATTCAATTGCGCCACTTGAACGAAAAGAAGTTTCATGAAACTGATCCTGTATTAAGAAGTTAGTGTGCCGCATCTAAAAAGCATACGCCCTAATCCGACACTTTTATAGAATGCGGTGCTGTAGATGCGATTAAGCATCAAAAAATTGAGCAAATTAATGATTTTAGGAATTTAAAATTCAATTGCGCCACTTGGACGCATAGAAGTTTACGAAACTGATCCTGTATGAAGAAGTTAGTGTGCCGCATCTAAGAAGCATTCATCCTAATCCGACTCTTTTATAGAATGCGCTGCTGTAGATTCGATTAAGCATCAAAAAATTGAGCAAATTAATGATTTTAGGAATTTAAAATTCAATTGCGCCACTTGGACGCATAGAAGTTTACGAAACTGATCCTGTATGAAGAAGTTAGTGTGCCGCATCTTCTAAAGGCGAGATATCAATGATCATCTAAGCGAGCAAATACCACGAGCCTTACACAATCTTTAGAAATCTGTGTTTCGTTTGAAAACACAGATATTCAGCATTCGATTAATTTTATGTTAGCTTTCAAAAAAACAAATTTAATTATATAGTTTGGAGAACTAATCAATGGTCCTTCGAGCCGGATAGCGAGATTGATCCGGGAAACTTACAGTAACAATCAAAATTTAAAAAAAAACTGAATCAACTAAAAGTGATAGATAGCGTCATTCCGCGATACTTGTGCTAAATTGTGAACAAATTCTGGATTGTTCGTGTTAAGCAAATAATTTTGATTGCGTCATTTCGTTATATTGACTCTAATTTGTGAAAATTTTATGGATTGTTAAAATTTTATAAATAACTGTGAAAGTTCCGTTCCACGAATTCTATATGGCCGAATTACGCAGCCTTAAACGTATTCATAAAAACATTGTAAATTAGCGGATTTTTGAACCAAATAAAAGATGCGACCGGGTTTGAAGATATTACAGTTAATTTAAAAATGCTTCAGGATGAATGGAGCGAATACATGAACATATGTGATGAGGTCCAGGAATCAGAAAAAACCTGGAACTCCAAACTAAAATTGAAGATGGCTATTTCAAATTAAAAAAAGGTCTTTTAGCTGCGGAACAAACGCGAATACCACAGCCTCGTGGAAATGACAACAATGTATCGATGGTAGATTTCTTGGAACACCAGAATACATTCTTAGAAGAAATTTCAACGATAAGAAGAGCATGGGCAACTGAAGTTTGGTTACTAAATAAACAATATTCCTACATTTTCTGGACGGTACACGGATTTCCCATCTTTCAAAGATGTGTTCGAAGCTTCGGTGCATAACAACCCAAAAATTCCGCAAGTGCATAAACTGCAATATTTGAAGAGCCTTCTTAAATATGCTGCAGCTCAATTAGTGAAACATTTTGAGATAACCGAAGCCAACTATGCTGAAACTTGGGAAAAAATTAAAACGCGGTACAAGAGAAAAAACCAGGTCGTGAAGCAGCTACTTGATCAATTCATTCATCAGCCACGGATTAAAGAGGGATCGTCCAAGCAAGTCAATTATGTGAAACTCGATCCGAAACTCGTGCTCCGTGGTTGATTCACCTATTGTTAGAGAAACTGGATGAAGAAACAAAACTAGCATGGACAAATTTTAATAAAAGCAACTTTCCGAAATTCGATGCACTAATGACGTTTATAGAGAAGCGTAGCCAGGCTTGGGAAACTTGTTCGACATCCAGTAATAAAGGATTATCCACTAACAATAAAAGAAGACTTTAAGTGAAGCCCATGCATTCAACAGTGACGCATACCAAGGTATGTCTTAATAGCGACAAAGAACATAGCATTCACGAATGCCCAGAGTCTAAGGAACTAACTGTCGACCAAAGACGAGGATTTATTGTCGAAAAGCGCCTCAGCCAAACACACTTTTCAACTGTTTGTCGATCTAAGTTGAGATGTAGTTTATGTAAGACGCGACACCACACGTTGTTACACCAGGCAAAACCGAACAGGCAGGAAGGACTGGAAGCGACTTCGATACCAACCGGCTGTGAGCAGTCCTCCACAAGTGGTGGTAATACTCAAGGCCCGCGTGACATTAGGACTAATATCAGTGTAAGTGAGCGTTCTACTTTCCGTGCGTTGTTACCGACTGCCGTAGTCACAATTTGCGACCACTTTGGGAAATCGATTGATTGCCGTATATTGTTAGACTCGGGTTCGCAGGCGTCGTTCATCACCGAGTCATGTGCCCAGCGACTCAGAAGAAGAAACGCGAACATTTTGGTTAGGGTAATTTTCAATTCTGGACTCCAAACAAAAGGCACAATGGAAGTGGAGCTTCAATCGCGAGTTCACCCTCAAGAAGCTTTGAAAATAGAAGCATTAAACAAACTGCCAAAGTTACCCAGTGCCGATTTTTATGTTGATGAAGAAGTTACATCCACATTCCAACTTGCTGATCCGGGATACAACCAAACAAGTGATATGGATATTCTCATTTGAGCCGATACATTCTTCCTAATTTTAAGAGAAAGACAAATGCAAAATATCAGCAGAATCGGTAATCTGTTGGCACAGAACACTATGTTCGGCCGGGTAATTTCAGGAGGTTCTTCAACGAATGCCGAAAATATCTATGGTTTAGCGATGATATTTAAAGTCGGTTTAGAGACAAATATTGATGAAACTCTTCGACGATTTTGGGAACTCGACGAACCAAGGAAGGAGCATTACACTCCTGATGAAACAGCATGCGAAAGACACTTTGCTTCAACGGTTTTACGAGACGATTCCGGAAGATACACGGTACAATTACCGTTTAAGGAAAGTACCCTAAAATTGGGCAACTCTTAGAATGCTGCCCTACGGAGGTTTTACACGTTGAAGAAAAGGCTGAATTTAAACCCAAAACTGAAGGCGGAATACAAACGGCTCATGGAGGAATACGAGCACCAGGGTCATATGAAAAGAACTGATGCAAAGGAAGTTTATTTACGTGAAGAGGAGTGTTACTACTTGCCACATCATGCTGTGATAAGGGAAGATAAAGTAACTACAAAAATAAGTTACCGACGGTACAGCGACAGCACCATTCTTGGTTATTAGAACACTTCATCAGTTGGCGAGCGATATCCAATACATACACCCCTAGCTTCGTCCGCTATAAAAACAGAGTGCTATGTGGATGATTTTCTTTCCGGCGCGGATCATGTTGACGAAATACAAAATTTAAAATTAGAAATTATTAAAGCAATGAAAGAGGAAGGATTTCACCTCCGAAAATGGAAGTTAAATCTACCAAAATTATCAGAATCTAGCGATATCCATGGGTGATTCATGCACGATTAAAGTTCTGGGACTTCAATGGAATTCTTTAATGGATGCGTTCTCATGTAAAGTGAATTTGTCGGTACCTACAAAGAGGAAGATGCTGTTAGAGTCTTCAAAAGTTTTCGATCCTCTTGGATTTTTATCGCCAGTCACGATTACACTAAAAATAATATTTTAACGATTGTGGTTGGAAAAGCTTGATTTTGATGATTTTTTACCAGATGAAACAGCGAAACAATGGGTTGAAGAAGTGAGTTGAACGAGCTAAAAGAGAAAATACCAAGGCGTGTAAATATGATACCAATGTAGCATATGCAGCGGTAGTATATCAAAGGTCAACTGCCGAAAATGGGCAAGTACATACTAACATCGCAACTGCGAAAATTAAAGTAGCACCATTAAAACAGATTACACTCCTAAGGTTTGAACTTTGTGCGGCGGTTTTACTGGCGAAGCTATTGAAAACGTGATGGCGATTATAAATAAAGAAACCAAAGTGTATGCCTGATCCGACTCAGAGATCGGGCTTGCGTGACTATCTGACTATCCGTCAAGATGGAAAACCTTTGTGGCCAATAGAGTCAGTGAAATCCTGGAAAGTGTACCGTCAGCCAGTTCTAACTATGTACCATCAGAACAAAACCCTGCTGATCCTGCATCGAGAGGATTACAACCCACAGCTCTTGGAAACTCTAAATTATGGTGGGAGACAATCGAAAGAGAAATGGCCAATTTCAAGTAAACTAGAGGTCGAGTTACATCAATAACAGCGAAAAACCTATCCATTGGCGAACTGAAAAGCAATGATTGAAACAGGGTTAATTGAGCAGCGAATTTCTGAGATGTCGTCTTTCCTGAAATTGCGAAGAGTTCTGGCGTACATGTTACTACTGGCTGCTGAACTCAAGTACATTGTAATTTACAACATTCCGAATTTTTAGGCTTTATACATATTAAGACATCCCAAAAAACACAAATCGTCAATTTTTTCAAAGAACAACATAATTTTACAAAGAGTTATTGTTAAATCAGATGTTTTTCGACCTAATATATCTACACAAATCATGTCCATTAGAATGAAATTTAAATTTTGTTTTCGGGAATAGTACTCAAATAGTAGTACTCACTCCGGAAATAACCCAAAGTTAATAAGATTGAAACCAGACAAATATAAATAGTAATTGGGCTGAGTCCACTAATGTGATTTGTTTGGGAAAACAACAACAATTTTTAGGGGTCACAACAAAATACAAATGTACATATAGCAATGTAACGAATTTCTAAAGGCTCTTCCACAAGATGCGATTTGCTTGAACCGTAAAAAAATACGAGTAAAAAATAATTGTTTATTTGATGAATGCCGTAATCCCGTAACAAATTCATTGTGGGATTTTAATCTACGGGATTTTGTCCATTCGTGATATTGTAATACGGGCATAAATAGTGCTTTTACAATATTTGTTTCTAATTAGAAAGCTTGGATTATTTAAACGTCCACTTGACCTATTTGAGCCTTCGGATTTTCAAAAATCAGTTTTTACACAAAACATTATCGTGAAAAGTGTGAAGCGTACTGGTATGCCGAGAAATCCAATCAGTTAAAACTAAATAAAAATATAATTGCGTTGTGTATGAGACTTATGGTTGGTTGAAAACAACAGAATGGATCCAGTCAAATTGTCGTTGCCCCTTTTATTCTCCTGCTTTATTGAATAAAAATTCAATTCCGTCTGAAAACTCCGTGGGCTGTTTATATCCTACCCGTGATTCATCAAACTGTGTCAATAAATAAATGTTATTTTTCACGGGGTGTGCCAGGGATGATATTGTTGATACTATAGTACTTTATCTATACATTGGCTATACGAAAAGTATTTCAACACTTTCAAGCAATGTTTATTACGTTTCAGGAAGTTCAAGATATATATCTCGTAATCCTTTCATGAGACAATATTTTCTGCACCTAGAATAATGTGTTCCGTTAGAATTCATCTAGAAATTATGGTATTCCACGGCTAAAACTTAAAGACTAAAATATTTAATTCGTTTTATGGTTACTTTGAGCCAAACAGTCTAAATTTGAAATAAGGTAGAACATACAGCGTTAAATCAAAATGGCGAAAATCCTCAATATTCGTATATTGTATTTGAATTTCTTAAATCGGGCACGAAGCCCACTACCATAGTCTGAACGATCATAAAATTAAGTGACTTTTCATTATAAATATTCTTGTTGGGGGTACGCAGGTTTGAATACTAAAAGAAATGTTTTACCTACAGACAATATTTAGTTTTATTTTTCATATTTATGTGGTTAATTGTTTAGGCCCCCGCTCAGCAGGATTGGCAGGATCACCAAATATCTAATCCTAAAAAAGCACGAAATCACTAATATTTTGGTGTAAAATTAAAATTTCTCGGTAAACTCCATAAAATGTATGAGGCAAGATCTCATAATCCCAATCTCGAGTCTTCTCGGGACACATCTACGAGTATTTCGAGCTGATTTATGATTTGTCATTATAATAAGCAGACCAATAATTACGTATCACTTAACGCCGCCCTTTCCACAAAGTTCCTGGAATAAAAGTAAAATATTGTTGGTATTACGATGAAGCAATAAGAAAGTGTACTGCCCAAAAGAGCAAGGCCAGGTCTTCAAAAGTAGGTCTGCTTTTCAAAATAAATTGTTGGTTATTCATAAAATCCTCAATTTTGAAAATAGTTTCACTTTTGAAAGTAGCAATTTTGTACCTTAAATATAAACTTGTTGAGCCTAGTTTTATATTAAATTAAACCAGTAGAATCCAAATTAGATACAATTACGACAGAATTCAATAAATCTGCAAGTATGCGTTAACCGTTCGTTAGACTCATGTTTGGAGAGTCACATTCACGCCTCATATACATTTCAATGTATTTGTATGTAATTTGTTCTCAGCGAGGGCAATAATAGTAATTGTGTTACAAAAGTAATTACAACATAAAATTCGATAGGATTAATTCTAATCGGATTCTGGAAGAATGCTGAGTGCTGCAGCGTTTGATATATATTTTGTCCAAAAATAAAGAGTTTTACGGCGCTTCTATGCACTTAGCAATAATCTTCTTTTCGAATGTGCCAGCATCGACAACGCCAATCTCTGGTTCTATTTTTGCATTCATAAGGATCTCTGCTTAATAAAATTCGAAGAAGAAAATATTGCATTCTTAAGTTAATGATTTCCGCTTCCAACATTGCATGTTGAGTAGATCTCAGGATGAAATGAGCTTTGGCAAATTTTAAAAGCATATTTCCGCGTTGTATCTTGACTCATCGAACAGTAGTTTCCAAACTAGCGCTAAGTTCGTAATATTTTCCATCGACATATGAAACGTCCCGGTACCTCATTAACTCTGTATTTTTCCCTAATTTATGTACGCGCCGACCGAATATTTACCCCAATGTTTCGGTTTATGTTATAAATTGCTATACCAAAATGCTGTTTATTTGAAGTATAATGGTTGTATGAAGATTTGAGTTGTTTGAATCTCCAGGACAAATATTCAGGCGCCTATAGAAACCGTTATTCTTTGAGGAAGATATTTAACATAACATAAATATTTAATAAGAGATGCAACATGATTTTAATGGAATGAAAAAACATAATTTCTCCGAGCACGACAACAATCTTTTTGCGTAATATGTTGCGTCACAAGGAATGGATGGAATTATTAACTAAAGCAATTTCGACAAAATTGGTGTCAAATACATAGCCTTTCAAACGATATATTACATGACTATTCGCAAATTATGTAAAGATGGTATTGGGTGCTTTTAGGGTGATTTCCTAAGACAGGTGCCGACTCTCTTGTAGAATTTTTTTAGCATTTTTGGGATCAGACCTTGAAAACATCAAACAAAATGTTTCTGCAATGTCATTTTTCATCATTTGGGATCTCCAGTCTATAAAACAAATGAATAACTTGTTAGCCGGAACAAACCATTAAAGTTTTGAGGATTGCGTGATGGTCGTTACATTGGTTGGAGAAGGAAGAACTCAGTATTATGTTGCAGAATTGTTAAGAGTGGACCAGAGTATAATCGTCGTGTTGGTAGTAGGAGAAATCGATATACAACCCTAAGGATAGGCATATTAAATTAATTTGCTTGAGAAAACGGTTCGTAACTGGCCGTAGCATCGTTATCAGACTCCCCCAATTCGCGCGATGGACCCATTAGTGAAAGGACCGTGCAGTGCAACGAGGGATCAAAGAATCTAGCTTGACTGCAAGTAGGCATGCCATATGTCCAGAAATGTCTGCAGAAAACCGCAGAGCTCCGCATGGAACAATCAGCCAATGTTTCGTTCTCCGACGAGTTAAGATTTTGCCTTGGATCATTAGATCTTAGGCCCAGAATTTATCGTTGGCCCGATGAGTGTTTTTCGGCGGAATGTATTATTTATAAACCTCCTTTCAGTGGAGGTTCGATCATGGTTAGGAATGAAATTTCACTTACTGCAAGAACAAAGTTAGGACCGATTTATCCCCGCACCATGATTGCAATTAAATTTATCGACAAGTGTTTGGAACCTCATGTGATGGCCTGTGCACCATTTATCGGAGATGAGGTTATGTTGTTATATTTATGTGATAATGCTCGTCCACACGTTGCAAATGTAGTAAAGGAATAGCTCGAATCTGTGAATATTCAAGAAATGCGTTGGCCCGCTAACGCCCAGACCTTAATCATAGAGCATATGTGGGACATATGCTCTATGTCCCACATAGAGCATTTTCTTCACCACAAGAACTCCTCAAGATGCTTTAGCCAATTTGATAAATTCAATGCCAAAAAAGGTAAGATGAGTGAAAAATGCAAGGAAAGGTAACAGCATTAATTTGAAAGAAAAGTTTTAGTAATGGTTTAAATCATTTTAAAATACTTTAACGGTTCATTACTTTAACGTTTTCTTTAAATTTGCCTAATAATTTCCAAAATACTTAAAGGAATTAAGCATGGAAATAATAAAACTAATTGTTTTCGATTAAATTTTATTTAATATAAGAAAAAATTGAGGAGTGGGTATATCTCGAATATACCACACTAGATCTCTAAAGCGAAAAACCTGACTTTTTTTTTATCGCCGCAATCTGTTCTGGGGCCAAGGCTCTCCCAACTCTTTCGCGGTTTGCTTTTTCCGTCCTTACTTTTACGCCAGTGTGTAAGCCAATTCGAGGACGTACGGTCATAGGTCCGATTTTGTTACCATCTGCACATTGCATAGCCCCATGGCAGCCTATACTGGCAAGGAAGATGGGTCGGTCCATGAGTTTTGCACTTCGACAGGGATTCATAGATGTGTTCCATTTCACCACAGATCGTAATCTGTTGATGAAAATTCCCTTTGCATCCTACCCCTATCGAGATTCGAACCCGGTACCTCCCGATCCAAACGCCAAAGCTTTAACCACTGTGCCATTTGGTCGAAAAACCTGACTTACCGGACAATTGGTAAAACTGTTTTGTATAATCAAAAATTATTATTCCTGCTTAAATTTCAGAAAACCAACCACAGTCCGTGTTGAAAATTTTTACATTTAAATTTATTTAAATCTTTCAATTCTTCATCGTTTTTTTGTAAATGCAGAACTTTTCAACATCATTGCAAAAATGGAAAAAGCCCTTCGGAAACAGCAACTTCCAGTATATACAGATCTCCACAAAACTTCGCAACGATCTCAGAATTAATGGGAAAAGTTTAAGTATGAAGTTTCATTCCGAATAGTAGATCCACTTGGACTGTAAAAATTCCGAATTTTGATGAAATAAAGTTTTTATATCAATTGTCATTTCCGGTAAAATTTAAAAATTGGTCTGAACTAATAGTGTTTGAAATTTAAAATTCAATGTTTTTGTTTTTAATAGTTTTTCTCGAAAATGATATACTTCCAAAACACGAAAAACTCCTATGGAAGCCGCTACTTAAAATCCTTAAGTATGAGGATTCATCCCGGTCAATCAATCCGCCTGGGTAGTAAAGGAGCAAAATTTTTCAAGAAACATCAATTTCGCTTAAATTTTGGAAAACAGATCTGGACCAATATTGGTGCAAAATTAATTTAGAATCTTTTAGTTCATAATAGTTTTTCTCGTAAATAATTTACAAAACACGGTACAAGCACCAATAATTGATAAAATGGCAATCGTTAGTTGAAGGCGAATTTAACTCCCGTTAAAACTCTCGAGTCTCAGAAACTCATCCCTCAGACGATGGATAGCATTTCAAAATCAAACTGACTGACAGATGAGGAAACGAATAAAATAGTCAGTACCGCATGAATATTCATATCGTTTGATGCTTCGTAAAAAGTCTGAAAATCAAATCTTGAAATGTCGGCAATTGTTCCGAAGTTAATGAAGACAAATTGGGCATAATAGTCATTCTTCCGGCCACATTTACAGAGAGCCCACGGATCATATACGGATTCGCACAAGATGCATGTTTCTATAATTCACATGCTCTCCTACATATACTCCTTAACAATCATCATCGGATGATCATGAAATTTCCGCACGATGTGTTCAAACAAAAACACGCTGTATGGCAAAAAATAATACTGCTACATGCACACATTTTGATTTGGTTGATCAAAAAAGTCCCACCAAATCAAATTGACAAAGTTATTTTTACAGAAATACCAGAGGACAACATTGATCGAGATTTATTTGGAATGGTCCCCAAAAATATGATTCATGGTCCATGAGGTTTATCAACAAAAATTCACCGTGCATGACGGATGGGAAATGCATGAAAAGATACCAAAGATAATTATTTTCCGAGGCTGATCACCAGAAGAAGATGGCAGCAAAACCATCACTTTAATAGTACGAAACAATGATATTGCAGTCTATAATCATCGGGTTGAACGCTATTCGCTATTACTCTGGAATTAGGTGAAATCGATCAAGTAGATTTGCAAATACGTCAGTTATCATTTAACATTTGCATCCATGAACGACATCCAACAGTTGTTCATTTCGCAGTGTACAGTAGAAATGGGCAGCACGTATACCTCACAATAGAAAATACTTGTGCAAGAGTATTGTATGCACCGCCAACAATGTTGTGTGGCAACGTTTACTGCATTTTTCATTTTGCGGGGATATTATATTCGCAAAGACGGTACTATACTTTAAAGTATCAACATACAACAGATGGAATGCAAACAGAGTAGACCAGTTGAAGGATTTTTCAATTTATATTCGACGCGATCGACGCGTTAGGTATCTGTACAATTTTCTCCCAAACAATCCAGAATGCATTTACGTTCTATTACGAAAACGGTCAAGCATGCACCATTTATCGGGAAGCTTGGCAAAAATTAAATATTTTAAACATTGGGTATTTCAAACATTTACTCGCTGATGCATCGACAATCCGAAAGATTTTTGGAAAAAAACTGTAATTTTTTTGTTGAATAAAGACATTCTATATCGTTTGCGTGCAATGAATCAAAGTCCGGACATTCAATTCACAACAAATGTGTATAATGGGGTATTCGTTTCGATTGAGGACATTTGTTTGACAGTCGCTAACAAAGCACTGATACAATTGGGAATAGCTGCGCCAAATCGATCTGCAAACGACTTTTTATACCTTGATTTTCAACTAGAAACACATTATGATGGCGACGAATGGGGTACATTTGTTCAAGCGAATCTTCCGAAATTATTTCCAAAGCAACTCATATAGCATACAAAGATTTGAGAGGAAATAAACACGTTGAATGCCCGCTGATAAACTTAATGCATGCCTCAAATCATCCGTTTGAAGACAAATATGCGTGTACAACTATAATATGAAGCAGCCGCTACACGTTTTGCAATACAAGTGTTGGATTTTGGGCATTGGAAAATGGCATTAATTGCATCATTCAAAATTAAATACCGGCTTTGTACCAGAGCAACAATTTTAAGTGGGAAATTTAAAAGAGAAGATGTAATATTGCTACGCATCCCAATGATTTCGACAGATTTAGATTCAAGATTAGTAGAACCCTCTATTTCATAATGATAATTTTACAAAAATAATTGAATCTTTATGTAATGTGACGTTATTCTGTCCCTTTAAAAAGATGCTGCTAAACTAATTTTTGGAAAAAAAAAATTGAGATCTTTATTTGTAATATCAGTGCCACTAACTCTTGCTGCCTCTTTGTGCTATAATTTTGCTTGAGACATTTCGCACAAAACGAAGATTTTTGCCCTTATTTTTAACCTTCAATATCCAACAAACAAACATACAAGGAAATAAATATAAGTAAAGAATTTCTTTAGCTGCGAGTTTTAAAATCGATACCCACGCGGGGTATATATCAATCAGTAGGTTACAGTAGAAACAAGAAGCTTATTGTATATTTCTAACATCCAAAAATAAAAATACAGACATTTAATTTAATTTCTTTCCATTTGAAAATTCTTGTCACATTTTCTCCATCTACAATAGACCAATTTCCCAATTTAAAACAAGAAAAAAAAAAACGCAAAATGAAAACAAACGAACGAAATGAAATAAAAAATTCCAGACGCCAACATTAAAACTCTCTGTGTAGTTATAATATACAGGTAACCCCTGGAGAACACGGTACTTGAAGAACATCAGTTTTGAAGAACACGGATATCTTCCTCCGAATTACACGGTTTCAAACTACACGATTTTCGAGCAATTCTTTTGAAAAAGAATAAAATTTGTACACACAAGATTTCTTAGAGGTGTTAACCAATATGAGTTAAAAAATAAAAGTTACGTCCTTATTTTCGCCCTTGAAACGAAATCCCATTTTTTGTAGTCTCGAACAGCAAGGTTTCAAAGAACACGGAACGAATTAATCGTGTTCTCCGGGGGTCACCTGTACAAATATATATACCAAAAATATCCCAATTTCCAATACACACGAAAATGAAAATTTAATTTCTAATTTTCTTCTTATAGTGCCGTTATCATTTTTCAAGACATTTTATTTTTTATTTTTTACTGCTCTGGTGTGCTAAATATAAATTTTTATTTGTCTTATCAATGTGTATGCTATATTCTGGATACTCGGGGTGTTCTTAGAAATCAAATAAAATGAGAAAATTTGGACAATTTAATGATATTTTCCTTTAACGGTCTCTTCTTCCACTTATTCTTATTATTTTTTATTACTTCGCACAGCATTATCATTTTCCGTTTTAAACTTCCAAAACAAAATTTATTCTTCGCAATATGAACACTTACACAGACACACGACATATACAAGAGACTACACTGGACCGATTCATCCGTCATTCGTGTTGTACCGTATATTGGGAAGCTTACGTTAAATAAAATTTTCGAATTATTTCGTTGAGGTACGAAATACACAATGTAGGTAGCGGGAGCTTTGAAAAATGGAAATATTTTGATTGGAATGGAATTTTTTCGTTTACAATTTTCTTTTTTTCGTTTCGTTTGCAGTTGACTGATAACGTTGATGGTTGGTGATAATGATGAAGGTAAGAATTTATTTTTATCTTTATGGAAATCAATCTTTTTGGGTGCCTTAGCAGGTATAATAACAAGCAGCAAGTACGTAGAAATAACATAGCCAAGATCTTTGGACGGTCCTTCATTATTTTGAGTTCGGTGAATATAAAATTCATATGCTGTGTGTTATTTCGATAGGTTAGATATATACGAAAAAACCTAAAAACGAACGTGAGACTTACTTGTGTTACCTATACCAATCTGATTTAATAAATAAGTTCATATGTTTGAAGATAGAACAGGACAACGCAAATATAGCGCATAACGAATTTTGTTTTGTTGCAATTGGCAAAGCTACTCTAAATTATTAGTTGAAAGGCAGCGGTTCACCAATAATCACAATAACAAATATTTTGTAATAGCATTGGTTAAAATAAACAATCAGGCGTAAAAAATTAATTTACCAGACGATTTCCAAGTCATCCAAGTCGTGGATGATATCCGAGGGCTTCAGTGAAAATGCCGAACTGTTAAACCCAAAAGAATACTTTTCATTCATAGGCAATCATTTTCTATGGGATTACCGAAAAAATTAGTTCTTACATGTAAATGTGGTCGTATAGATTGACATGAAACTTACAGCGTGCAGATGTTATACTGTAATTGTACCAATCATGCAGGTGTGTGAGAGTTTAATAGTTGGAACATATTTGGAACATGTAATGTATTCAGCTTAAACCGCGCGTAGAGCCTCACCAACACCTTAATCAGGCATGTCAGTACAATATCGATCTAATTGCACTACATACACGCGACTTATCCGCAACAACATCGCGGATCACAGTCGTCATAGGTTCACCCTCGGCTAAAGTAACAATTTCGATTCAACCGAATCTGTGAACTCAGATTGCACACACGTCACCTACATTTCATTTGTGACCCCAACAGAGGTGAAATTCGAATAAGTCATATACATTTTCTACGGCCACTTTGAAAGTGTAAATAAAATTCGCAAACTTTATAAAAAGATTTTTCCCATTACTTCAATGCGTAAACTAGAAATGCAGACAATATTCATTGTTGTACTGTCGTCCTAGACTCTTTACACCTTGCATCAAAAATAACGTGGGTATCCACCACTGTAACGCGGCGGCACCAACTTCGATTCCGAGCACTATCTGGTAGTTACAAAGTCGACTATTCTCCATATATAAAAAAAGATTCCAACGAATATCACTTCGAAATACTGAAGCATTGAAAAATCAAGTTACCAGGGCCAACTTCGAAATTAGCATATCAGAAACTCTGTACAGCCAACCACTTCGATAAAAAGTCTAGAGAAAAATACTTGTAAACCTAGAAATACATATCTAGATGAGAATTTTCCACCTTTACGACTACATTAAGGTTGCTCGTATGAGACGAGATATGAATGTACCAGGCGGTATTCGCACCAAACGAGAATTGTGAGCGCGAGTAAAATTTTTCATGAAAATATAAATTGTCGAGACCTTAAATAAATAAACAGGTCACGAGCAAGTGCAAATAAATGTTTAGCTACCGTCCACAATAAAAGTTCTCGCAATCTGTGGAACACGATATTCTTAGGTAAGTAAAGCAAATGTTTATATGTCTATGTTAAACGGATGAAATTTAAATTGATTTTGTTATGAAAATTAAACGGATCGTGCTGTATTTTATTTTTAAGAAAAAAGTTAATCGCGTTCGCAATTATCGTTTGATCTGAAAACCGCCTAAAAGTTGATTTTCACTATGCCATCTGCATGCAATTTTGTTGTGCAATATTTTTTTCTGAGTGAAAATGTTAGGCTGCTTCGATCTTTCACTTTAATTTTTCATGTAAAGTGTTTTAATGTCTCCCCGTCTAAATAGGCCGAGATTCCCGATTAGAAACTTATATTGTACAAAAAATGTTGCAAGCGATTGCATAGTGTAAAACGACAATTATATTTTACAGGAGTCTATGTTTATGTCGTACTGTCTACATGGTAGTGTCGAAAATAGCGCAGACGATGTTGGAGTAAACAATGTCGAGAATTGGTCGAATATGTAGACAATTGTTGTTATTTCCATTGTTTTTCTGTATCGGGTCGTCATCTTATTGTTTTCTTGGGTAAATTGAGGTTTACCTATATTTTGGCGGTTAATCAATAATAAGCAATCGTCACTGAACCAAAATTATTTTATAAATCCAGGTTTCATAAAATAAATTATAATGTAAATAGTTGGCATTTCTTTACCGTACACTGGTAGCTCTCGTTAACTTCCATACAAGCCGTTTACACGATCCTGTCACATTTGCCTATTACAAATTGATTCTGTATTGGCGGTGATGTAATATTTCGAAAAGGAGTCCGGAAAATGGGAGAATATTCTAAGACGTTTTGCTGCTGGCTTTATAGAAATTAATAATTTTCATTGTTGGTTCAAATAAAGTTAGTTTTGTAACGATATCAAATAAATGGTTTAAAAGTAATTCACTATGCCAAATGTGCCGTCTGTCATGAACTTTTTCGAAACGAATACTTCATTTCTGATTTTAACGTCCGTTCCTTGAGCAACGTTTAGTTGGGGTACTATAAAACTTGTTGGATAAATTAGTTTTCTTTTTTTGATTGATTTCGCTGTGTTTGATTGTATTACAAACCAAATTAAACAAAAAACCATGGAGTGTGCAGATAATGTGGGTTTTACAAACTAAAATTGTTCGATAACTGTGATTAATATTGGGTTGGGCCAGAATACAGGTGGCGATTTTTTAATGTAAGCGATATCCATTTAGTTTAGGTTAGCTCAGGATTACGTTTGTCCGAGACATTCACCAATTAAGTATCAACCAACATTTGTTTTTCCTTATCCTTTTTCACATGAGATTTCTTGAACCTCAACAGACCACAACAACTTCATGACTAACATCAAGCAACTATTGCTTGGGTTAGTACAAATGTGGATCACCTTTTGGGAAGATCATAGAAGAAAGTAAATAATGGAATGGGACGAAGCCTATCTCCCCGGTATGCCAGTATACCTTGCTCAAAAGCCCTGCTATCGGCTATTGGCTATCGTACACGGACATGATTCGGAAATTGAAACATCAAAACTCTAACAGAAGTAACAAGGCTAGCACAGTTAAAGAAATAAATGAAACGTCTAAATCTAAATTATCTAAATTATCGGTCTCAGTGAAGTTAGGTGTAAAACCAATGGTGAAATAAATACAAGTGAAGTATATTGCCTGATTATTACTCTGTCGCGATGAATGAAGTGTGGGCATATTAAGAACAGCTAAAGCGATCAAGGGTAATAAAATCTCATTTAAGATTACGAAACCCAACCTAATATTCAGTGATATGCCCCAACAAACGAGAATTGGAACAGATAACACCAATAAATAAAATAATGGAGAACAATTCATTGACTTCTGCGTCACAAACCAACTATTCATTGGAGTCAGTAAATTTCCGCACAAAAATATATACAAAATATACATGGACGTCATATGATGGCAGGCAAGATGTCACTCATTGCTCTGTGGTGCAGACATTCAAAGTGACCACCGACTAATATCACAATTTAAAATTAAGCCTGTTGCTAAAAAACGGATCAAGAAACACATTTTACGAAGCGCTCAAACTCAGCCTTGAAACCAATAAAGAAGCAGCCATCAGTATAGAGCAACAGTGAAAACAAATCGAAGAAGCCTATATCGAAGCAGCTACCAACACCAATTTAGACATAAACTCTGGATCAATCATACAATTAGGAAGAAAATTGAAGAACGCTGGCGACTCAAGTTGTAAATATACAAAAAAAAAATACGTTGGAGCTGAAACATCAATACGAAGATACGGTACGATAAATCAAGAAAATGGCAGGGAGTGGCCGTAGCAGCCCGAAACTTGCACATACTTAAAAAAAATGAAATGTGTGCGACAGGCAACTAGAAAATGTATTAACATCCTAACAATAACTAGAGCGGAAAGCTCAAAGTAATTGCTAAAATTAAAAATAACAAATCCTCTGGAACAAACCATGTACAAGCTGAAATATGAAAGGAGGCAGGTCGCCTCCTATAAGGCTTGACTATAAGGATTCTTAAGAAGAGAATGCAAAAATTAGCAGGATTATATCCTTTCTCAACATAACCATAAAAATATATAGCAACGATCATCCTACATAGAATTTCACCAACACTCAATCCAATTTTAAAAAAGGATTGAAGGATCATATCATATTAATACAACACGCATCATCATTGTGCTGTCTAATGAATGGAATTGACCAGTACACTTACTCTTTGTGGGCTTCGAAGGCACTTTGTGTAATTTGCATCCCAAAGAAATTAAACCAACTCATAATCGAACAGGTAATCGGGTTGAAAACAATGGCAATAAAAGTGAATCATACTGTAATAGCAAAGAAGTAAGACAAGGATGCGTACTCTGGCCTTTTCTGTTCCTAATAACATAAAATAGTGGTGAGGATTAACATAGAAACTCAATGATCTAGATTACGCAGATGACATATGTCTGGTAACACACAAACGCGCCGACATGCGACATAAAGTACAGAAGCTATCAGATCGATCAAAAGAAGTAGGTGAAAGGTGAAATAGAAGAGGACAATGAATTTATAGCCAAAATGGGTAGCACAGATGTAGATATAAAAAACGAATCAACAAACCCAGAACAACATTCATCATGTTACACAAAGTCAGAAACACATCTGTCCTATCCTGCAATATCAAGCTAAGAATTTTCAGTGCATTTGTAAAATCAGGGTTGCTGTACGGTTGCGAAAGCTGGAAGCATACACATAAGATCAGCAATAAGAAAATTTGTAAATAAATGCCTTAGGAGAATACTGAGCTGCTTCTGGTCTAACAAAATAACAAATGTTGAGCTCCTTAGGCAAATGAATCAATCTTTGCGATCGAAATAAGAAAGCACAAGTAAAGATGGATTTACTTTGGAATGGAACCCACAAGGGAAACGGAAAGTCGACCATCTGTAAAAACGAAGCAACTCGGAAACAAAGTTAGGTAGTCCAACCCAGTAGACACTCGATGCCTAAATTGGAGATAAAAGGGGAAAAAATTGTTTGAAATATCCAATGAGCCAACGGTCATTTCGTATTTATTGATCCTAATAACTGCGAAAATGAACCTATAAAGTTGTATATGATCATTATTTGCCTGAACATTTTTTGTGCTTCACCATTTTATTATGGTGAACATTGTAGAAGGCCTAGGTACATTAACAATCTGATAGCCCTTGATTTGGTTTAAAAGTTTAACTTTATGTAAAGTTCTTCTTTTTACGTTATTTTTAAATTTTCATAATTTGTCAAAAAATTAAAACGCGATGGTTGGTCTTACAAAATGTTGTGCCTTGGACTTTGGAACAGTGGTTCTTTTACAGCAAAATTTTATTTCTTTTCAACTAGAGCAAAACGATTTGGTTTTGAGATTTCGAATGGAATGGCGGAATCTTCCAAATTGTGTTTCGATTTTTTGGTTGACTTTCCATTTCACAAAAACAATTTTCAATTGTAGATAACGTTTTGGCGGAGATAACCTATACCTGCTACCTATAAAATGTAATTAACTTCAAAATATGTAATAACAGGTTTATGTTTCCCTAAACGAACTTGGGAATCTGATACTTTTAATTTCATATAAAACCATGTCGAAAACGAATGCTTTGGTATTTTAGTAAGCGTACTCCGATGTACCCCTTTTTTCGTAAGAATTGTACGCCTCAAAATATTTCATAAACGGCATCACTGTTTACATTGAAAAATATATTCAAAACAGTGATAGCCAGCCGTCTGATCATGGCTGGGATGTTATACCATCACTTTTTTCGGCTTTCGACTTAGTTTATGTCTCAATTTTCAGGAATCAATTAACATTCTATTTCGCGTAAACAATTATATGTTTTATATCGCGATTTGAACCACTTGATATAATTGTGACCTTTCTCTCTTTTCTACATTTCGATAAACGTATCATAAAAAAATTATTTAGTGATAAATGGAGTCGATTAATCTAGTAGTCTTAGAAAACGTAGAAAAAAAAATAGAGTGATGTTTTATTCGAGCAAGCTGAGAACACATTAGAAAACGCGTAATTTTGGATGTGAAATAGGCTGCCATTTTACTTGTAAAAAATGAGACATAAACTAAGTCGAACGTCGAAAATAGTGATGGTATAAAATCTCAGCCAAGAAACTAAACTACAAATAATTCGAAAACAGTTTGAAGCTATATTCAATATATAAACATAATGTCTTAGCGAATTATCAATATTTCGCCAAAAATCCGTTTTTTTAATTTTTTTAAACATTCAAAGTTTTATTAATTCGCAATCAAACTCCCAAACCTCTTGGTAAACTCACTTCGAAGTTCAAAATATTGCTCAGTAATTGAAGGTTCACGGAGGCCAAACAATTTTGTCTAATTTGGGGGAGTAATTGATTTTTGAACAATTTGTAATTATATATTTTATGATGCTGTAAGAACTCTAAAATTGTCCACATTTAAAACCACAACTTTTATTTACCAACTGGATTAAAATTTAATTTACAACGTCGGGCTTATTTTTGGTCAGCACGTCTGATCATCGTATTTCGTCAAAATCTCATTTTAGAATGTTCCGCTTTTACTGTGGTTAGCAACTTGAAATTTCTCCTTTCGCCGAACAAATAGCCAATGCAGTCATTTAGAAACATGAAAACCAGGTTCGATCACGTGCCAAAGGTTTACGTGAAACAAAGTTATAAGCGACACATACGCCACACATAGCCCAAAAAACTAATTTTAAAATGCTCGAGTAACGTGAGAAAAGTTATGTAGATTATAGTAAACAGACTAATGAGATTACTTTGGTTTTCACCGAATGGCTAGAATGAATAGCTTTTATTATATAACATAGGGCTCGCAATTTCAGATTTAATTCTAAATTAAGCTAAACAGCCAAATGTCGTTATCCGTTAACTGTTTGTAAACGTCGCAGCTATAAATAAAACTACTTAATATCACTAATCCTCTGAAGAAATTTACCGCTATATTTAATCCGCTATCCTTTTCTTCAATTTGTATTTTAAAAAATCGCCCCTGGAATCTTCTTTCTCGAATTGAACACCCAATCTTAAATACTGTACTCATGAAATCATGAAACTCATGAAACTGTTGACATCACGATTAGTGTAATCGTCGCCATTTTTATTTCAATATTTTATAAAGTTTGAAGTATTCATAACGTTGGCCGTGATTTTACTCAACATGTTGCCTCCAACTGAAAGCGCCCAATGCCCAACTTCGATCATTTATAATAAAACAGCTTTGATGGTAATATTAGGAACAACATTTTTGATTTTTCTTGGAAATATTTAGTTATTATTGTAGAAATGAATGCCCCTATTGTGGTTCTCGCCTCACCATCGCTTCACCACTCTTTCGCCGTGATACTTAGATTCGTGTGAGCAATATTTTAGTATTATGGTTCTCACCTTTATTTTGGCGAGAGAGAGTATGTGTCGCCGCATTATTTTTGGTTGTTATTTGTTCCTGTAACCTTCAAAAATTTTATTTGTACTACATTACATTTATCACCTAAAAATTTTAGGCGATCGTTTTTTACACATCACTCTCTCACATCGCTCTCACGGCGAGAATCATAATACAAAAATATATATACGGCGACTCACCGTCGCCTAGTGACGCGTAGGCGAAAACCATAATAGGGGCATAAATAATTCAGTGGGATCGGCCAAAACAAATTGCAATCGATCTTATGAACACCACTGATTATTTTGAAATTTCAGCTTCCAGGTGCTCAATATAAAATACTTGATAGATTGTGGGGACAATTAGAAAATTTCGAAACCGACAACATTTCAAATTGCACATAGACTCCCAAAATTAATAAATAGGGATTATTGCACTTTCATGTCTGCTAACTACTGGCATCATGAATATTGAAATCATCGTCAAAATTTAATAACCTTTAAAAGTTTCATAACGTTGGCCGTGATGGCAAAAGGCATACAAAATAATAGTCCACCATCTCTATAAAAATGGTAAAAAGAGTTGGTTCAATTCATAAATGTTTAATAAATTACTATAAAAGGAAGTTACATGTCAAAACATTATAGACGTTCTCAAATTTATTCTATGGCTGCTGATGTGTTTCTTGCTTAAATGTAGTGAGCTAATTAAATGTGAACTAGATACATTATGGATAAAATCGAATTGAATAACGAAAATGCATTCTAGATCAAATTGGACATATGAGCCAGATGGTGGTTATAAGTGATGAAATTTTAAGTATGTTCATCATGCTAACCGTCCACGATGAGGATGGTGTCTAGGTTGACCATGACAAAAGGACGCAACACAAAAGTATTTTTGTTGTTTTTGTTTTTATCCGATTGCGGTAGTTTGCTTTGTTCCATGTTTTAAGTACTCTGTTTGGCTAAGTGGATGCACATAAGGACTTTCGTGTATTCTAACAGGTTCTGGGTCCAGTTATTGAACACGCGACATTATGATTCGAAATAAAAGAAGTATCAAGTTTTCGCGAAAAGTAAGTGCGAGTGAATAAAGTTACAATGGCGGACTCAAATAAAGCGTTTATAACAAAATTGAACACCGACAATTATTTTATGTGGAAGTACAAAACAGAGCAAAGCAATAAAGAAAAATTGTGGAGTGTTTTAAATGAAACCAAACCGGAACCAACGGAAAATAATGCCAATGCGGAAGCAATCAACAATTGGCAAATTCGTGATGATCAGGCTCGTGTGTGGATTGGTTTGTCGGTTGAAGAAAATTGTGCTACATTCGAAATAAAACCACGGCGAAAGATGCATGGTCGTATTAAAAACATTTCATGAGAAGGACTCAATGACAAATAAAATGATCATAATTCGACGTATTTGTGGTTTAAAGATGAGTGAAGGTGGAAACGACGAAGAGCATTTGAATGAACTTACGAATTTGTTCCAGAAATTAAATGATTTGGGCGAAAAGCAATTGTCAAATACATGGCATGTTTGTGTTACGCAAGTAGTTTACCGCGCAGCTACGATAATTTAATTGTTGCACTCAAGGCACGACCAGAGGCAGATGTCACATTGTCGTTGGTTCAATCAAAATTAATTACTGAGTATCAACGTTGAAAAGAGGCGGACGGCAACGAAAATACAGATTCGGCATTATAAACTACGGCAGAATTTAAAGACAAAATTAAGTGTTACTTTTACAAACGATCTGACCATGTAAAGGGTGACTGCGGTAAATATAAATCGTGGAAAGGGAAACATAAAATAAGGGAAAGTACATCGACCAGTGACAAGATAAACAAAGCTGAAGCAAATGGCAGTTTTTTATTTGTGGTTTCAACCAAAAAAAAATTATGATGGTGGATTCTCGATTCGGGTGCTACATATTTCAAGCAACGTAGGTTTTTGCGTTTCACTAGATCAAGCGGAATGCAAGAGTTTAAACGTCGCAAACGGTGAAAGCGTAGATGTCAAGAGAAAAGGCCTATGTCGCATCAAAATGGTAAATGCAAATAGTGCGTGCCGAATATTCAAAGAAATTTGTTGTCGGTGAAAAAGTTGCTAGAAAAGGGCTATGCAGTGAATTTCATTCCGAATTCTGAAATGTGTGAAATTAAGTTCGGAGGCAAACAGGTGGCAGTAAGATGCAATCAAGCAAATGTATTCGAAAGGATTAGTTGACAGCATGAAAATTGTCAATTGCGGGATCAAGTTTGCGAAGTGTGTCTCAAAGGAAAAACAACACGTTTGCCGTTTCCAAAGTAATCATTGACAAAATCTACAGCTCCACTTGATCTTATACACACTGCCGTATGCGGACCAATGGAAATAACTTCGCCGAGCGGTAAGCGGTACGTACTCGTATTAATAATGATTTTTCGCGCTATACGGCGCGAGTACGTAGCATTGGTAAAAAATAAATTCTCTACGAAACCAAAAGTTATACGGTCCGATCGAGGAGGAGAGTACACCGGAAAGAACGTCATCGATTTTTTGAAACATGAAGGAATTCAAATTCAGTACATAACACCGTACACGCCGCAGCAAAATGGTGTTGCTGAGAGAAAAAATCGTACGCTCATTGAGATGGCGCGTTGTATGCTGTTGAACGCAAATTTACCGAAAATATTTTGGATAGGAGCGGTAAATACGGCAAATTATGTTGAAACCCGTTTGCCATGCAGAGCGATTTTAAAGACACCATATGAGGCGTGGAATCAGCGGAAACCTGGTATTAAATTTTTTTAAATTTTTGGTGCTAAATGTTGTGAAAACGCTTTCCTTTAAACCTCTTTCATACCCAATGAGAATTGGATTAGGTTAGCGTATAAGTATTTAGGGTGTTTTCGAAACACCGTCTTATTACAGACTTATTGACACTAGATTTGAGACAGTTCCGTGTAGACGTATTTATTCAAATTAATCTCCTCGCGGTGACTTATTTGAATAAGTCGGTATCCACAAGTAAGTCGGAGTTTGGAAAACAGTCTTAGTATCAAAATGTAAATTTTTTTGGTGGAGATTACAACCTACCTAGCCCAACTCCGAATATGAGCAGTTGATAAATGTGAAAATTGTCTAAATTTGTTTGTAAAAGTAAATTGGAAGTGTATTTACTGGCAAATGTACATATATATGTGCAAATTTTTTTTCACTTTTGCGACAACTATGTAATAGTAAGTGTAGGTATAGTCACGAATCGCTGTTTACCTTTCAACATATGGTTGTTACGTTTGATTGTTGATTGCAACCTTCACGACAGCGTTCAGGAAGGACGTACCGAAAAAGTATTTTTTTTTATTTAAATAGTAATTACAAAAGTTTTCTCCTGCAAATCTTCACCACATGACTTACTTGGATGTTTAGGGAGAGACAACCGTAGTTTGGTGGTTACGGTTATCGATGGGCATGTTTCCTCGTTTAATGTGTTGAAAGTGGTTGATAACTTTCGCACAAGCGTACTTTAATTTTTATAACCAACGATTTTTGGTTTTAGTGAAATGTTCGTTTTATTGATTTGGTGTTGAGCAGTCATAAAAGCAACTAAGAATTAATAAGCGTATGTTGAGACTTATAGTATGCCATCGTGGTTAGTTGAAGATAAAATAAATATTAAATTAAATATAAATTTATTAGCGAGATAACAAACTGAATTCTGAATAATTGAAAAAGGATTTACTTATGAACATAACAAATATTATCGATCGTAAAATATTATTCGTAAGGTATGGACGCGCCTTAAACTTGGATTGTGATGAAATTGAATGTGAAATTTGAGAGATTATGGGGTCCATAACCAATAGTATTATTCTGATTAAAGAAGCATTCTTAAAAGAGTAGTAACTCAGTAATTGTAGTAACTCAGAAGTGCGAACCACACTACATCATATGGCAGCAAAGTAACCGATTGCAAAACTATCCAAAGAAGTTACAAAACATCCAGGAGCAAGTGGAGAAATTGTTGCAAGAGGCCATAAAGGTAATACAGAGAAAATAAACGAATTATCCACAGATGTGTGTCATATCGTTGGTCAGGTCGCCAAGACAGGTCCACCGGATGTAACAGCTGCCCACCTCTTGAAATCATGTGAAAAGCTGATTAAGTGTTTCCATTATACCTACATACTAAACATATACCGATACCATACGTAGAAAAATCAATTAAGGAAGAAAACTAGTTTATGAATAAAAATTGTCCAAACGGGGCTGATCAGAAAATGTTTAGGAATCAAGAAACGGGTCAAACTATTCCGCCGCTAGATAATCCAGTTACTATGGTTATAAGAAGGCAAACTAAGTGAATAGGTAAGCAAAACGATACTCGTTGCGGATGAAAGCAAAACGGAAGTTGAGTCTGCTTAGTACAAACAGATTTAAATAAAATTTAAATAGATAAAACAATAAAATACAAAAAAACAAAAAAAATGAGTTAAATAAAATATCAAACTGGTTAAGTTTAATAAAAAAGTTTTTTAACGTGCGTTTCATGTTAAGATCAATGAATTACCCTCGCGCAACACTCTAGAGACCGACTCATTCTTACCATATTCAGTTCTATGATGGTCGATTCGAAAGAGAAAGATATGGACCGTTCCTAAATTATTATTATTATTATTCTCTTTATTTAGAAAAACAGGTTACATACATTAATACAAATCATAAACTATTTCTAATAAAGTTAGAGCTCCTAATAGGTTTTTAGAACCTGTGGGGGAGCAAGAAAGAAAAAAATCATGAAATTTAGGTTGCCAAAAGTGTACAAATAAAAATAATAAATTAAAAACTATCATAAAAGAATAAATAAATAATACATACATAAATAAAATTAAAATTCCAGCACATATTTAGTGAATACAATACAAAAAAGAAAAATTAGAAGTAGGTTTCAATGTTGTCTATATTAATCAGCCAATGTCGAATCATTTTATCAAAATAGTGTTTGCGGCCAATCGGAATGAATTTCAACTCTATTGGTAATTTGTGAAACCAATACAATCCCATATAAAAGTAAGACCTTCTGAACCTTTCATTATTACAACGTAAACCGGCAAAGTTGTTCGGATTCCTTAAAGTATATGTGTGATGAATACGACTATGGAAACTGGAACTCCGAACAAAAAACATCTTTAATACCTTATAAACATAGAGAAATCTTAAAGGTAATAATTTCAAATCTCGAAATAAGGGAATTGTTGGAGTTGTTAAAGGCCGACAATAAATCAATTTAATAATCCGTTTTTGTGAAATGTATAGGTCCTCTATATTGGAAAAGTAAATCCCACCCCGCTTGATATACCATACATAATAATAGATTCAACTAGTGCATGATATAGAACTCGCAGTGTTGACGGTGGGCATACTTGCTTCAGATGGTAGAATTTATAAGTCGCAGTAATAACATTTTTTCTGACAATGGTGAGATGAGAATTCCATTTCAACTGCGAATCGATGGTAACTCCTAAGTACTTAAACTCATTTACGAGGGAAATTTCAAAGCACTGCGATGAACACGAGTGTCCAGAGCAAAATGGAACATGATACAAAACCTTAAAATTGGGAGATGCGGCCTGACCAAAAAACATTACTCTGGATTTATAACTAAGAGCCAGGCGATGGTAGTAAAACCAATTACCAAGATTCACTAAGTCTGTGCAAACTAGGTTCTGTAATTCCGAAGGGTTTGCTGAAGTGTAACTTAATGCTAAATCGTCCGCAAATGCCGTGGTGTGCCCCAGAAGATCGATGTCGAATATAGAATTTATGTAGATTAAGAATAGAATAGGTCCTAATACTGATCCCTGCGGAACGCCGCAATTTAAGTAACCAGGTTCACTAAAATTATCATTTATTTTAACAATTTGGCTACGATTGTTGAAATAACTAACAAACCAGTCAAAAACTTTACCTCTGATACCTATATTTAATAATTTGTTTGCAAGAACCTCGTGATCCACCGTGTCAAACGCTTTTGCAATGTCTAAAAATAACGAAGCGGATTTTTGCGAATTGTTAAAAGGCGAGTAAACATAACTGAGGTGATGTAGTAGTGCTTCTTCAGAGGATCTTCCTGCTAAGAAACCAAATTGACTACGGCTAAAAAAATTGATTTTCTCCAGATAACCGAGCAATCTACGTTTTATTATTTTCTCAAATAGTTTGGAGAAGGAACTTAGCAACGAAATAGGTCGATAATTATTTAGTAATAGCACATCACCTTTCTTATGAATTGGAATTACAAGGGCTGATTTGAAAACATCTGGAAATACACCACTTCCTAGGCTGAAATTGAAGAGGTAAGCTAAAACATCTACTAGATACCACACGCAATTTTTTAAGATTAGGTTGTCGATTCCGTCAATTCCACAAGAGTGTTTATTTTTCAAACTACTAATCTCTTTTATAATCTCTCTGGCGCTAATCGAATCAAACACACAAGACATACTAGGTGAAGTGGTCGAGCCTAAAACATATCTGCTATAGCCTGGAGAATTAGGCGAAAAGTTAGTGTTGTTCAAATTATTTGTTATCTCCGATGGAACGTTGAGGAAATAAGTATTGAATTCATTACTTATAGATTGATAATTTGAAATAAGAACATCAGATTGGTATTTGTAAATTTTGGTGATTCGGTTTTTGTCTTTATTTGTTCCCAAAACTTCATCAATAGCCTTCCATGTGAGTTTAGAACTATTTTTAACATACTCAAATTTCTTCTTGTAAAATGAATTTTTGACAAATTTAATTCTAGCATTTACTTCCTTGGAGAGTTTCTTGACAAATTTTTCCAAACGTGCATTAGTGGGATTATGGCGTAATTTTCTAGAGAATTTTTTTAATTTATGAACCTTCAAAAGGAGATAAGAATTCATCCACGGTTTCAGTTTTTTTAATGTAGGGGCAGAAGATTCGACCTTAGATTCACGAATGTGCGATTTCAGAATAAATAAGAACCTATCAAAAGCGATATTGCAGTTAATCTCACCATAAACAGTCGCCCAACTTTCAGATTGTAGTCGAGCATTCAAACGGCTATAGTCAACTCTCGAAAAATTAGCAGCTACACTATTTTGAAGCACAGGGATCTGAGGTGCACAAATGTTTAGCTTTATTAAGTTGTGGTCAGATAGATGAATCGGTGTGTTTTCCACAGTAAAAATAAACGAATTTGTCGATTTGATGAACACATGATCAAGACAAGATGTATGTCTAGTAGCTTCATTAGACTTAGAAATCCGTGGGAGGCTAACATGGTAAGATAACTATAGCATTCATTGATATTAAGTAAATTTATGTTGATGTCTCCCAGAATAACTATGTTATTATTATTAATTGATAGAAGTAACTCCTCAATATCGACACAAAACGGGTTTACCGGTTTATTACAAAATCTATAAATGCAGATAAAGGTCCAATCATGACGCCCCAAGGTAACATTTAAAATTAAAACATCAGCCGTGGTCCAGTTGTAACAATGAAAAGAAGATACAGTTAAATTTTGATTGATAAACACACCAACACCACCAGATCTATAATCATCATTACAGCAAGCAATGAAATTATAATTTGGCAGTCTGTAATATGAAGATTCGTGTGAGTAAATCCAGATTTCCGAAACAAATATTTATAGTGGTTGCACTTTTAAACTAGATAAATAAGCATTGAAAATGTCGAAGTTTGCTCTCAAACTTTGAATGTTTTGGTGAATTACACTACACATAATATAAGACTAACAATTCAATATACATACAACTAATACCGAAAAACAAATTTTGAAGAGTGAGAGCAAAGTACAACATTTTCAATACAGCCAGATAAATCACAACAACGAATAATCAATTCCAAGTAAATTTCAAAATATTCCGACTAATTATAAATAAATTTGAAAATGTTAAAAAAATAAGTTTTAAGTTTTTTGAGTAAATTACTAAAAAATAACTCAAACAGTGTTTAAACATCATCCAAATCATAACAAACACTACCACCATAAAAAAAATAATTACCGGAATCAAAACAGCTGACTGATTAATATAAACAAATATTATTTTTGACAACAAAATGTATAAAGAGTTAAGCTGGAATATGGAAAAAATATATAAAAAACAAATTGAGCTAATAAAGGTAAGATAAAAAAACTACTTAACGTTACATTATTTAGTTCTAGATACCGAAGCAGCAACCGCTTTATCCAATTGCTAGTGTATGATGTTCTGGATACGAAAAATATCGTTCATGGAGTGAATACGATAGACGTCAGAATCAGCCGATTTCTTTAGGTAAATTTGTCCGGCTTTGCACCATAAATATTTAAAGTTTGATGACAGTTTTATGTTTTTAGCCTCATGATACAGCTGTGATTGGAATTTTGAAAGGCGGTGCATTATATGGATTTGATGCTCCCGGTGGTTTTGTGGCAAGATGATATCCAGATCTTTAGTGTAAAGTGTTTTAATTTTGCGCATTTGCGTTAAAACTTAATAAATCTCGCCTAAAATTTACATTTAGATAAATTTTTCCTAGTATAGCAGGAGAATAGGTACCGCCAATTAGTAATTGATGAATGAAAACCAAGTCTACAACAACTCAGCGCGGAAATTTACGTTGAACTACTTCAATCCTCTTTATGTGAACTTAATGATAAGGCGACCACTCAAGGCACGAACGAACGTTGAATAAAGAGTCTTCGTAACATATGGATCGACTAATTCTTTCGACCAACGCTTGATGAAACCGAGTGCAGAGTTTGCTTGATTGATAAGGCTATCAATGTGATGTCTGAAATCCAATTCGCTGTCACAAATGACACCCAAATCACGAACAGGACTGGTTCTGGTAGCAGCATCGTTGTTAATATGAGAACGAGAAATGAACTGTGCACGTACGTTTTCGAGAGTTGGTGATTGTTTGGCATTTGCATACGTTCTACCATCTGATGAATTTTTAATTAAACATTCAACGTCGTTTATAGACAGAATGAAAAAAAAATCGGCCCCATATGGCTGCCTTTGGGCACTTCTGATGTTGCTGAAAATTGAGCTGATACTGATGACCTGAAGAGCACATGATATATAAGGCGTTTTAGATAAGAGCCCATCCAACGGAGAATTTGGGGTGGAAAGCCAAGAGCCCTAGGCTTAAACAAAATAACTTCCTTATAAAGGAACTTTTCCAAATATATGGAAAAATTTCAAGCGAAAGCGACTTTTGGAAAAGCATCCAAGAATGTCAGTGCAGTTTTTAGGTCGATGAATGGTAGACCGTCAGGACTGGATGAAAAACATCTAAAAGTTTAGAACTCTTTTGTACCAAAGATTCATATTCGATTGGAATGGAAGTCAAGGTTGTTTGAAAGCAGTTATTTATGCATAAGAAGTAATCTTCATCTGGTTCAAAATCGGTCTTTGTAAAAGCCAAACTGAAAAAGTTAGCAAAATGATTTGTTATGGCTATCTTTGATCTTAATACTTCAGAGTGGAAGGGTATCCGTCGGATTTTTTCTTCAAATTAATAAACCTTCAGAAACACTTAGGATCAGCAATTAGATTAGATTGCATGAATCTGATAAAATTGCATAAAGTTCGTCAGACAAACTACTGAAATCATTACATCAAAATTAATTTAAATAGTTAGAGTATTCAGAGAACAGTATAGTTTTTAGGAATCTTTACCAACGTTTGTTTCTACGGTTACGTAGTGTTCGTAATTAGGTAGCTTAGCTCTATGAGACGGAATGGTTAGTAAAGATATTGTAAGAAAAGATTCAAAATTAGACACTGACTTAGATATACAATCATCTGCAATAGCACATCGGGAACCGGGTAATGTACACCATCAGTTCAATACGCCAGTATCTCCGCCAAATTATTACGGTGCCTCGCAAAATTGAGCGCCATTTATAAAACGCCAAGCCAAATAGAACGCCTAAGCACTCCAGAAAAATATGTCGTGATGATTGAATTGTGATAATAAGCCGATTAAGAGAGATCACTGGAAATATTCAAGTGGAATATTTCGTTTAATATTGTGTTTGGGGGAATCCCTGTCGAACGATTTATTTACCGCGTAGCACGATTAGCTGAAGCCCACCATATTAATGTTTCAATTCTAATCAGTAATTTGAATGTACTTTTAAAAGGCAAAGCCCTGGAATGGTATTGAATATTAGAGCGTAACAGGTCAGCAGAGTGGAAAAAAGAAATCAAAAATTCAAAGGAACATTCATCGAATTCTACAACGACAATCAATTTACTCATTCGAAACATGAGATCTAGCTTACAGTCAACATTTGCGGCACAAAGCTCTCTGGGTATATACCCATACTTGGACACGACTAAGTTGGGTAAACGAGATGCCATTCTCAAGTAGGCGACAAATCAATAAAATTGACACTGGGTTGTGAATATGATGAACTAATGAACGAACAATTTGATGGTACAGTCGAATTTTCGAGGCCAACGTAGTAAATTTTGGTTTGGATGTAACTGTCAAAAGTGTCGCAATAACCAAATT
Organism: Nephrotoma guestfalica; assembly: GCA_963691935.1. NCBI lineage: Eukaryota > Metazoa > Arthropoda > Insecta > Diptera > Tipulidae > Nephrotoma > Nephrotoma guestfalica. The sequence goes on along the minus strand of OY829914.1, from coordinate 273,577,506 downwards.
GAGGGAAACGGTCCAAGGAGTGTCAAGAATGACGAAGTTCTGGAACTTCAAAAACACGAACCTCTGCACCGAAATGATAAGCAGGAGCTATTGAATTCTATATTAGGAAATTGCCGTTTCATTTACGAAACATTTTTAGTGGAAGCGGAGAGCGGATTTAAGACCCTTTACAAACAAAGGTTTACTATTTCTAGTAGTGAACATTGTGACAGGTAAGTCGACATACGACAAATATATTTGCATGATCCGACATGAACATCTGATGTTCAAAATTATCTTTCTTCAAAAATAAGAAGCAAAGCAACCAAAACATAGCGATTAGACATGAAATACATATTTTGGGGCCTGAATCATAGAAATTAGATCGTGATGGGAAGCGAAACGACTCTAAATTAAAATTCATAAAAATTATTTGGATTTGTACAAATTTGTTCAAAATTTTTAAGCGTATATCCTCTATCCGATCGATCACAAACTACCTATCTTTACAAATTAACTATTAGATATACATGAAAATAGTCCTTGCTACCTAAACATAGAGAGATAAGCTAATTATTGTAAGCAGTGGTTAAAGCTTTGGTGTTCCTCCAAAAACCATTTTTTATCGTCTACAAATGCAGTACTCATTGGCTCTCGCCCAAAATACGGACGTGAAAACGAACCACAAAACCTTTGAAATTACATCGTCCCCCCAATACAGATTGCAATGATTAAAAAGAAAAAACCCAAAATGAAGTCTTACCTCACTACTAATTTTTACCAGACATAACCTCTAAAAATCTGTTTAAAGCAAATTTTCGTACACAAATTTTGTCGTCTTACACTGGGATTAAAGTCAAGCACATGTTCGCAACAATGCTCAAATTAAACGTGTTTTAACCACAAATTTATTATCATACCGCAACGAAAACACTTATACTTGCTTTGCCTCAGAAAATACGTAAATACTTAAGAGACTAAAGCGCACAGATTTCATCCTAACCACAAAAAATGAAATACATGCTCATGTATAATACAAATTTCTACATAAAAATTTTCTGCAGTCATTACATAACCAACAAATAATAACAATAAAAAAAAAGAAAAATCCTCGAATTTTTCCCCCATATTGTATGTGCATGAATTGAAAATTTGATTGAAATACATTATATCTCATCACTCCCGATATCTTTAAATATCTATACAAGTATAAATCACATTGAACTTTCGAACGCAAGAAGATCCATGACTTTCCAAAAATTTGGGAAAATTGGATAAAAATGAAAACAAAAATCGCCAAAAATACCAATACACTCTCCCCTCATACACAATGTAATATAAAATGGTACGAAGATACATAGACGAAGAAGGAAAATATTAAATTAACACGCACACTCATTGTCTGTCATTTCCCATTTTTCACATTTTCCATTTTCTTTTAGGGTATAAATTTTTGGCCGTGCAAATAATTTTGTATTTCTTATGCTCCTGTACACATACCCCAAAAAATATATACATACTCGTATACGTCACGACTCACGGCATTAAAAGCAAAATGTAAACAAATAATGAATATTTTATGTAACAAAAATTTCCCAATTTTCCGTTTCATTATAATATATTTTTGTGCTTGCTGCTGCTGGTTTTTGGTGTGTTGTCTGTCTACGTGGAATATCTATATGGATATCCCGAACCGAAAAAAATTTTTTTTTTAGTATATGGTAGTAAAAAAGAAAAATTTTCCAATCGATACGACGAAAAAAATTGTATTAAATCAGAAAACACTGTGTGTGTGCAGAGCGTAAAGCACTAAACACACGATTTAACACAAAATTTCACTTTTACTTCACTTAATTGACATTTTCACCTTATTTTATATTTTGATATACATTTTATAATTTTTTATTTTTGTTGTATTTCGGAAAAACCACGAACAATTCTACAAATTTTAACTATACAAATACATCTATATTATTATATAAAAACAACACACACACTTATACACTTATTCACATTTTAGATTTTCCAAACTAAACTAGACAAAAAAAAACACTGCGATTTTTATTTATATATTCAAAAAAAAGCTTTTTAAAGCGGTTTAAAGTTTTAGTAGCGATACATAGAAAGTTTTGAAACAAACGAAGCACACGAAAAATGAAAAAAATTAAAATTGATAGAGAAAATTAATAATTTTGTTTTGTTTATATTAATATTTTCCCAATTTTTTTTTTTTTTTTGTAATCAAAACAATTTTTTTACACGAAAAACACGAAACTTATAAATTAGAATTCAGAGGTTTGCTCAGAATAAAATCTCAATGATAACTGAAGAAATGATAAAACCGAGAAAAATATCGAAATCTCGGGTGTACAAAAAAAAAGCAATGTGAATGCGAAAATCTCTTTTTCGTTTTGTATTCTGTTTATGTTTATCGGTGTGCGTGTCTGTGTGTGTGTCGGTCGGGAGATAAAACATACCGCAAGACAAATATTGTAATGTAATTTTTCCCCTCATTCTCTTTTCCGCTCACAATTCCATACATCTCTCCCCTATACATAAAAAAAATTTCATCAGCTTTTTATTTTATTTCTTAATTAAAATTTATTATTTTTAATTTAAAATCGAAATAGCAAAACAAAACAAAATAAAATTTAATTTAATATTCGGCAAATTTTGTGTGCGCATGATCTTTTTGCGAAATAAATGAGAAGATATGTATTTCGAAAATCATCCTCCCACTATGAAATATACTATAGTCGAGAGAAATTTTCCCAGCTTTACAGATTTTCATCTTGTTTTGGTGAAAATATTTCTTTTTGTAAATGAAAATTCACAACAAAATAAGGGGCGCATGACATGCAATTCAATAGTCAAGTTATGTGTACGTAATAGGTATGTATGTATATAGCGGTAGATTGTCTCAAAACAAAAATGGAAAAAACTACGAGAAAAAGGAAAACGAGAACAAATAAAAAAGAAAATCGAAGGGTGAATATACGAAAACGATCAAATAAATACTCACCATAAAAAGATACGTATAGCTATATACAGTGTGTAAAAAAATTGTCGGCGGTCGGTGATTTAGGGGTATGATGTCTATGCATTATTATGTAAATTATATTTTTTGGTCTAGCTAGAGAATATAATCAGATGAACAGAAATTTAGATTTTGTTTTTGCTGTTTTTGGAGGTGGATGAACAAACGAAACACGAGAAACTCGTATAACGATATTTGCAGAGTTTGGTGACTTTATATTTTATTTATTTTTTGTTAACTAACTCGATTATTTACTAGACCATTGATGTATGTGAATGCATTACGTAAATGGTTTCAGAGACTGGGTACATGTACATTTAAATAAAGGAAACGAAATAAATTTCTAAATCTAATTCCATGTACAATTTTGTTTAGCTTTTGCAGCAAAGCATTTTATTAGCAACCATGCATTTCTATAATGTTCTTGCTACCACCCACAGTAAAATAAATTATTTAGAGGTAAATTAGTTTACACAATAACTTCTTATTTCCAAACTGCACAGTGGTTAAAGCTTTGTCGTTAGGTGCAACGGAATTTTTCATCATCAGATGAAAATAAACACAACTATGACTCCCTGTCGGCGTGCAGAACTCATGGGCTGACCCATCTTCCATGTCAGTACTATGGAGCTATGAAATGTGCTGAAGGTTTTACGAAAATCGAACCTATAGCCATACGTCCTTGAAGCGGCTGGCAAACAGCGAAAAAATAGGATGGGAAAATCAGAACGCGAAAGAGTTTGGAGTGCCCAGGCCCCAGTTAGTATAACTAATCGCTATTAATAATAATTATTGAATAAAATTGTCAGTTATTGTGCCTTGTGTGGCTGCTGCAAATTGTTAAGATATTCAATATGGTATCTTCTCCAAAACAAGTTAACCCATTGTTGTATCTGTTCCTAACAACTGATTAGATCTCCATCTTCGATGAAGTGCTGCCCATCAGGAATACTTAAGATTGGTTCTCCAATCAAGAAATGATCTGGTGTGAGGGCGACATATGATGAATCGTCTGCTAAGATAGCTTCTATTTGACACAGAAGCGTCGAAAACTCGTCCATTGTAAGATGGGGTTTTCCGGTTTCTCCGACTAAATGGCACTTCACTGATTTAATCGCGGCTTCCAATAAACATCCGAAATGTGGAGTAACTGGAGGAATAAAATGCCACGTAGTGCCATTTTGCGATATGAATTTTGCTACGTCGTTGAAAAAATCCGAATTATTCAAAATATTGCTAAGTTTTTTATTTACCGAGTACCATTGTACCATTGTCGCTGAATATATTTTTGGGAATGAATCTTCACGCGATGAATCGTCTTAGAGCTGCGATGAACGCTTCTGATGTACAGTCCACTAACTCGAAGTGTAATGCCTTTGTCGAAAAACATACGAAAATGGCAATGTATGTTTTAATTAGCCTTGCTCCTCTTTCCCTTGTCGACGCCATCATGACCGGACCTGCGTAATCAATTCCAACATTTGAGAATGGTTTGGATACACACACTCGCTCCCTTGGCAGATCTACCAGCTTTTAATTTTTGTGGCTAGTTTTGTATCTTTTGGTTGGTGCTGCGGCTGTCTATGATCCAAAATGTATGTCGCAATAAAAAGAAAGTTAAAGATGGACCTGGATGTAGGAATTTTTTATGGATGTTCAGGATTATAAGTTTGCCAAGTGGAGAAATTTTTGACAAAATATATGGATGCTTAGTGTTGTAAGCACAATCGGCATTTGTTAATCGTCCTCCTACCCTGATACATGGCATTTGCTTTTTAACCTCTTCAGCTCGGCGGCAAAGTCCCGTTCCTGGTCCCATTTTATACAATCCTGCTTTGACTTGTGTAATTCCACCGATGTTAGAAAGGAGTAATGTATTTTTTCGTTTCGCTTCGTTATGTTGTTTATGAATCGTCGTATATATCCTACCACCCTGATTAATTTAGTATTGCTAGAAAATTTATTTATCAAACTGCAGGTACCTAGCTTATCACTGTCTATAGAACTCTCGGTATTGTAGCTTATTTGATAAAGTTGTTTAGTTGTTCTTCTAATTTCTTCAGTTGTCATTGTTGGGTTCAGTTGTACTGGCCAATCCGATTCAGGTAAGTGTAACCATCTAGGTCCATTCCACCACAAGGTTTTGTCTAATAATTTTGACGGTGAGATGCCACGGGTTGCCAAATCTGCGGGATTTCCTAATGATGTTACATGGTTCCATCTTTCTCGAGGTACAAGTGATAAAATTTCCGAACATTTACTTGGGTGGCTGCTTAACCATGACAAAACTATTGCAGAATCTGTCCAGGCAAATAAATTATATGTTGAATAGCCCATGGATGTTGAGACCTTAATTAATAATTTCGCTAGTAGTTGCGCTGCACGTAATTCCAATCTCGGAAGCGTGTCTTGCTTAATAGGTGCTACTTTGGTTTTACGTGTTAGCAGTTTTACTTCACTACGCTCATTGGTAGTTGAATATAGGTAAACAATTGCAGAGTAGCTTGTTCACTGACGTCCGCAAAGCCATGAAGTTCCAAAACTCCTTCATGAGGAACCGAACGTGAGATTTTTAATTTTTCAAACAATCTCAGTTCATTTCTCAATTTCATCCATGTAGTTGATATATCGGAGGTTTCTGGATCCCATGATAGTTTCTGTATCCATAATTTTTGTAACATAATTGAAGGAGCTAACCATCCCAGTGACTTCTTGAACTGGCTCTCTATGCACCTTAAACCGAAAACTATCAGAAGCTGGATTCCATTGTATTCCTAAAATTTTAATTATTTGATCTGATGAATCAATTTATACCTCTTCAATGTCGTTTGCTAATACACCATTTGATACCCATTTTCTTAACACAAACCCAGCCGATAACAATACGGCATCAACATGAGTTTTTATATGTAGCAATTCACGAATAGTTTCCGTCCCAGTAAGGAGATCATCTATATAAAAATCCTTTGTAATTATTTTTGCAATTGTCGGTTTCTCCTCTCGTATATCATACCCAAGTTGATTTAAACATCTGGTAGCTAAAAATGGAGCAGAAGCAGTACCATACGTGACGGTAGCTAATTCATATGATTGGATAGTTTGAGTTGGGTGATGCCGCCAAACAATACGCTGATACCGGCTGTCATCCTGGTCCAATAAAATCTGGCAATACATCTTCTCGATGTCAGCGGTGATTGCATACTTATGTATCTCCCACAGTGTTGCTTGAATGAAATTCCACTCGAGTTAGTACATGATCCATCGAAGACAACACAAACCTTCGTAGTGGTGCTGCTTTTCTTTATACCACAGCATGATGAGGCAAATAAAAACCATACGAATTTTCCAAACTGGGCTTAACTTTATGCAAGTGCCCTATTGCTCATACTCCTGAATAAATTAGGTATATTTATCTTTTAGGTAATAGTTAGACGTAAATCTTCTTACAATAGAAGTTAGGATTTTCTTAAGAAATGGACTATCTCGAGACCTAATATGTTTATCTAGAATGTTATTATGTTTTCCTGACAGGCCTAGATTAGGACTATCAAAATTCTAAGCCATTCGAAAAGCTAATAATTTTTGCGCGATCAAATTAATTCTTTGCTAGTCTTTACTAATCTGAGAAGTTAGAATTTTCTTAAGAAATTGACTTTCTCGAGCCCTAATATAATTATCAAGAATGTTGATAGGTCTAGATTATGACTATTTATATTCCAAGCCATTTGAAAAGCTAAGAGAAATAGGAGCCCTAATATAATTATCAAGAATGTGATAGGCCTAGACTAGGACTATCTATATACCAAGCCATTTGGAAATCTAATAATTTTTGCGCGATCAAATTAATTTTTTGCTAGTCTTTACTAACCTGATAAGTTAGAATTTTCTTATAAGAAATTGACTACCCCGAGACCTAATATCTTGATCAATAATGTTATTATGTTTTTCTAATAGTTCTATATTATCGATCGCGTAAAAATTATTAGCTTTTCAAATGGCTTAGAATTTTGATAGTCCTAATCTAGGCCTGTCAGGAAAACATAATAACATTCTAGATAAACATATTAGCTCTCCAGATGTTTAATTTCTTAGGAAAACCCTAAATTCGAATGGCCCATGCTAATAAGTTTTGAACTTCTGATTATTTTTTACAAATTGAAATTGAAGCTTTTTCCCAAATTCATTATTTCGCCTAAATGACATTCTTGTTTCACTTTTTTAGATTTAATCCAAATTTTCCTTTGTATTTGTTGGTTTAGGATTAATTTAGTTCTAATTTCTAACGCGTGTACACGCGTGTGAAGTTTGTGCTATACTAGTCCTAAAGTTAGTTCTCTACTGGTTAGGTCTAACTTGACATGCATACTGAATATTGCAGTTGATGTGAATGAACGTCTTTATCGGAGTATGTTACCGTTGCAAATTAAGGGGCACCCGCAGCTTACGTAATAGTTATATAGGGGTTGCTTAATCAGTTCCACCAGTTGGATTTCTTTACGCAACTCACTTCCGATGTGTTTTTGTTGTTATCTTAGGTTATTAATTAGGGGTTTTCTACTTAAACACTCTAGCTATTCCATTTTTTCTGATAATATACCGTGTGGTGGAGAACATTTTTGTTAATGGTTTTTCTGTTTTCCTCTCCAGCAGAACAATCCTCTTATGATGTACTGGTAACCAGTACATGCCAGTGCATTGGCTGCCATAATGTAAGAGTTAATCTAAACCATGAAATAATTCGCTCACATTCTCGAAATTTTCTCGAGACTATTTGAACGTAATCCATGTGACTTCGTGCTCGTGCTGATAAATCAACAAAAAATATTCCGCTTATATCCAATAATATATTCCCGTTTTAACTGACTCATGCGGCATCATGCTGCGTCATCGTGAAACTAATCGGCGTAAACAATTCTTTCACATCCTGCAATTATAATTTTACATAAAACAATATTAAAATTGCTATATCAAATCTGTATTTTATAACGCGTGTTTCACATCACTAAGCATCAATTCGGCAAACAGCAACAAAAAAATTTAATAATAAAACCCTTCACATCGTATATCGACTCCCATCGAATCAAACCAAAATTAAAAATCATTTCCCGTTTTGTTACACTCGAAATACAAAAAAAAAAAAAAATCAAATTACCAATTACCATTCCAAAGTCTTTCGCTGAGTGACATTTTATAAAATCGCAATGAATAGTTAAAATTACAAGTTTCGTATATTCAAACCAAACGCATCAGGATGCCGCCGTTCGCCTCGATACACTCGCTCCACTCCACCAATTTCGTTTTGTTTTCCATATTACCATTGTTGTTGTTCTCATCCTAGTCGTTATACGTGTTTAGCGATTTTGTTGTTGTTGTTGTCAAAATCATATATGTACTCGTTGGTATAATAAAAGGACAATAAACCATTTTCGATGGAACAAAAGGGTAAGGAGTGTAAAGTAGACACATAAAATATTAAATATTGATAACCCCTTGTTACGAAAATATTTTGTTGTTGCCGACGAACCCCTTTTTCGATCCTAGTCGTGCTACGTTTATAATGGCATCCCCTTAACAAAAAAATATTGGGAATCTTTTATCGTTTATTAGTGTTTATGTTTATGTATCCACGGATTATCGCCACGTGCAATAAAATTATTTAGATCCCTTTATGTTCTGACGTATGTACGATGCAACAATGTTCCGAAAGGAGCTCTAACTGGGGTATAATCAGTTTTAAATATGTGTAGTTTGTAGAAGGTGAGATTTGATTATGTTAATCAAAAACGTTATTGGTGATATTGATGTAATCTGACATGGTAATTGGAACACGTCTTTCCACTTTCGCCTTCGGCACAACAAATATTCCGATATGTGATGTTTGGTTTAAAATTTATACAAATTTTGATTGATTTTTGAATAATTGGTTTTATTTACTTGTGTTTACAACCATGTGTGGCTTGTTGTCAAAAATAAATGTAAATTTGGTGTACGACATAAGGGAGAAATTAGGAAAAAATATCGAGGGTTGAATGTACCCTTCAAGATTAATAATTAAAGATCAAACAATGGTTGATTTATTTATTGTATGAGTTATGTCTCATTTTGATTGATCTTATCTTTGTCTTGGATTATTTGTTTAATTTTAAGATTTATTTAAGTACTAAACTAAACAGCCTATCCTTGTTTAACACACACAAATGATTTGTATTAGTATGCAAATTAATGTTTTGTACTTATTGGAACATATTTAACGCACAAAGGCACACAAATCAGGTGGTCTTCACAAGACATAATTCGTGATGTTAACTTCTCTCTTCTTAAAGAACTAGTCCCGTTCGTCACTCAATTTTCTGGCTTGATCATAGAAGTTTTGTCTATTTTCTAGTTGATAAACAGCTTGCTTCTAAGGTATCTCAATTTTGCAGGGAGGAAACTGACGACTTAGCAAAATATGATGGTTATAATGCTAAAATCGATGTGGAGATGGTTTGCTCCGCTATATTTGTGCCTAGCACCTATTCCTGGGATGCCCTTACTTCTTGATACAATGATCGATATCTACTTCCTTTAGCTAACTCAATTCGCTGATGGTGGCATTTTGGAAGACGTTACAATACTGAGTGATTCCAAATAATTAATTTTGATTTAACAAAAGTTCTGCTTACTTGTCCTTTAGGTATGGATACTACGTATAGGATTTGAGAATTTTTAATCATCATCATTAGTTCTGCATATTCTACTGTCTCTCTTCTATTGTAATATGGCAAGGTGTCTGTTATGATCCGTTAGCGCTGTTAAATCCAAATCCCACATGCTTCAGCCGTCATCGAAGAAAGTGAATCGCTTTTTCATTTGGTCTGCTCTTGCCCAATTGTGTTTCGATTCCCAATTCGCAACTCTTTCCAATAACTCCGTGCCCATTTCCACTTATAATTGCTGAAAATTTTGATGAACACATCTTCACCATCCTCATCTTTACACGTTGCGCTATGTGTTTGATTGAATTGTAGTTTTATTTTCGTGCCGAATTCTATTGGATGTTTGGCTCTTGGTTTACATAGGTCCAATTTCGTTTTCATTGGTTGTTCCATCATCACTTAAAAAGTGACTTCATGAAATGATTCAAATCCTTTCACACAAATCTAGGTCAATCGTCTATTCAGCCGTTGTTGATTGCATTTCAAGAACTTCCGGCCACTTTCTAAACGCGTTAATAATAATCAGGCACCAAAAACCATTTACGGATCCTGCAAAACCAATCGCACTCTTGGCCATGGATTTTCGGCAGTGGCCATGACTGTTACGTTCCTTTGGATAGTGTTTTCACGTTTGTAACACCATTTCCACAGAGTCTTACCAGTTTTTGACGTCTTCGACAATCTATGGCTAATACGCTATGCTTCGTGACAACAGTTTCATGCGGGCGGCTTCTAGGTGGCCTTGGTGAAGCTAAGAAATATTACGGTTACGGCAGCACAACCTTGGAACCTTGGATGGCCATTAGTTCTCTTCGTCGAGCGAAAAATTGTGCAACTTCTGGATCGCTTATTTGCTTAGAAGATTGCGGCTAATCGTTCTTGATGATCCCGAAAACCTTTAACAATGTTTTGCATATACTGGTTTCGTATTCCAGGGTTTGAAATATTATTGGCAGCTATTTTTCTGTAGATCAATTGAGAATCACACGTTGAAGTAACTTGCGTTTTCCAATCTCTGAATAACAATTTCTTTGTCTGGTTTGGTTTCGCGTATTTGATGGTAAAATCGTAAGTGAACAAAACGAGTGGGTATCATTGCAAATGGCTAGCCGTGTTCACCGGAGCGGAATGCCTTTCTTTGATCCAAGAATCGCCGACACTTGTGTATGATCAATTCCAAAGCATCTCGCTAGATCTCATGGTAGCTTCTCTTGCTTTTCGTAAATCGTAATTTACGTGCATGAATGGCTGCTTGGTTGCGTCTTGTAGTTCGTACATCATTGCTGTCTCCATACCATAGCCCGATGTGTCTACCGCCACGATAAATTTCTCATTTGGGCCACAGAGCCTAAACACCAAGTACAACGTGAGCACGTTTTTAAACTTTTGCCGTATCATGTAACTACTCCAAAAAATGCTTGTAATTATTGTACGTCTCTCGTTGTCTTGGGTTTTCTCGGGTTTTGGTCGTAAGCCATTTGCGTCGATGATGTGGTGCAGAAACTCCAACTCATTCTAGTCTAACGAAAATTGTTCGTAATTAAACCGAAAACCGTACTCTTAGAAGCGCTTCAATGGCTATGTGGTTTTTTATTTTCAGTTCCTTCAACAATAAAATCGTCAATGAAAGGAAAAGTAATTTTAGCTCCGCTCACACCATTGTGTCGATTAATTTTGAAAAATGGGGTGTTGTCCTTTACACGTCCATTTTTGTAAACTTTTGCTCAATTTTATTGCACACGCTTGCAATGGTTACGCTCCATAGATCCAGAGCTTTCATCTAATCACTTCATAAAACGTTCAAATATAAATTTGCTACGTAACACATACCTTGCCGAAGAGGATGTAACCAAATTTCGTATTTTAAACGAACCACCAATATCGCTGATGCAACCATTCTTTGGGAGTAGCCCAATGACATCACTTCTTTTAAAATGAGTATCTTGTTGGGATGATAGTAATGATAATCGGTAAGTTCTAACTGCTACATGAGTCACCTTTGAAGCGTATTAATTCAGACGAGGGATGAAACCAATACCAATGAAAGTCTTTTTCTCACTAATCCGAGCTCTTTGCAAACCAAACTGGTGCGGCTCTAGCGCGGGCAATTGAAGCCTGTTTCTCGGACGAGATTTTTTTATCGGACGAACACAACCTTTTTATCGGACGAGTAAATGAGTTAATTGAGTGTCAGATTCGCGATGTACTCGAGTGTGCGAGGAATACGATGATGACGGAGCATCCTTTCGCGATTGTGATGAATTCAATTTTGTTCCGGTCATGGAAATCATCTCCAACAATAGTACGATTAAGAAATCGATAAGACCCTGGTATGATGACGACTGTGTTCGGATTAATGCCATCTCCCACTGTCGATGGGTTTCTGAATCCAAGTTCTCGGCGATGATATTAAATAAGATGATATCCCATGTGGTGACCAACATTCCTAAAACTTGGGATCTTGCGCAATCTCACAGCTGATTGCTAATCAGAATTCACTCCAATTTGTGTATGAAACTGAAATCTTGATTCAAGGCAGCATTCAAACGAGCGACTACTGTGCTTGCGCTGGTTTGACGTCACCTTGCGGGTTTTTGGACAGTGGCGGATAATTGTCTCCTACGCTTGAGCGCGTTTTCCGTATTCTCAGTCGAGATCCTTATCACCGCACACGCCGTTCATCTAGTCTTGTACGTCGCAACATTTCTTGTAACAGGACGCCACGTTGCCGATCTACACCTGTACAAATTCGTCGTTACTCCTGGCATATTACTTGTAACTCTTTGCGATCGCTTTTCAAGGACGCGCGGTAGCAACTCTTGGTCAAGACGCGCACTAATCCGGCTCTAAGGATCAAAGAAATGTTTAACTGATTTGCGAATGAATATTGAATGACACGATGGTTGCAAAATGCCAATAATAATGCTCTATTAAGTTTATATTTGTGGTTTTGTTGAACTGGCCGTGCTGCTCGAAAGGTTATTAAAATTACAGGAAGATTTTTCACCTGGATGTGTCTATTTTGACAACTGCTTGTACGATGTTGGTGTTTTATTGAGGGTTTCTCGGCGTTTGGTTATATGGTGCCCATCGATAGGTGTTGTTGCACCTTAAAGTGAAATAAAGTTTTTTTTATCAAAACTAGACATTTCCGGCGAAGTTAAAAAAATTGATCTCAACTAATTTGGTTTTAAATTTTATTGTTTTTAATCTTTTTTTCGTAAATGCTATAATTTTCAAAATATTGGCAAAAAACGAAACAGCTTTTATGAATGAAGGTCCCGTGAACCGTATGCCAGCATGTTGAAAAGCGGGTTAGAAGCCGACAAAACAATGTTTCTACAACATAGTAACGAGTTTGAAATTTACTTCAAATCAAAATACAGGTCGTATCTCGATCAAATTCAAGGAAAAATCAAAGTAAATCCAAAACAATTTTGGAAATACTTTAGGAATAAACGCGAAATTGACGGGGTATCCGCAAATATGACATATAACAATACCAGCTTCTCAAACTCCAAAGATAAAGCTGATATGTTCGCGAAATTTTCCCAATCAGTCTATAAACCAAGCGTTACTAGTGGATTGCACGAACAACCCAGCAATATACCAACGTAACAATAACTCCTCCTGTTATATATGAGAATAACATATTATCGGTTCTAAAGAGATTTAGAGACGGTTGTGGCCTTGACAATATTCCCTCTTCTATTCTGAAGGAGTACGCTGACATTTTAGCAATTCCATTATGTTACCTATTAAACCACTCCTAGAGCACCGGGGTATTTCCCGACAAAATGGAAAATTTCAAAAATTACAGCAATTTTTAAATCGGGCAAACGAGATGACGTTACATGCTACAGAGGAATATCAACTACATCATCAACTCCAAAATTGTTTGAATTAGTTTTATGCAACAACTTTAAATCCACAATTGCACGTCATATATCAACAAACCAGCATGGGTTTATGCCTGGTCGATCCACATCAACTAATCTGGTTGAATTCACCAGTAAAATAATTTATGAGATAGAAAACCATCATCAAGTTGATGTAGCGTACACGGATTTCAGTAAAGCATTTGATCCCACCTGCCATCAAAAAGCACTCCAGAGTTTATTCACATTTGGGTATTCACTCGAATACATAAATTGATTCCATTTCTATCTATCAAACCGGCGACAATTTGTAATAATGGGAAATGAGAAATCAAACGTTATTAAAGTTACGTCTGGTGTCCCCCAAGGATCTCACATCGGGCCGTGGATATTTATTGTTTTTATAGATCAAATAACCGAGATAATCAAAAACTCAAACGTGCTCCTATTTGCTGATGACGTGAAAATTTTTCGAACTGTTAATGGAATACTAGATACGAAGAAACTTCAAGAGGACATCAATAGATTAAGTGAGTGGTGTGATCGAAACTCGCTTTACTTAAATATTAAGAAATGCAAGATCATGTCTTTCCATCGTAAGAGAAATCCGGTAATTACTTCCTACAAAGTCAACAACGAAGTATTGCAAAGAGTTAATGAGATCATAGATCTAGGTGTTACATTTGTCGAGAATGCTAGTTTCAATAGGCATATTGAAAATTGTATTGCGAGAGCTAATGCCATGTTTGGATTTGTTAAAAGGTGGACAGATGAAGCCTCTTCCGGTGGATTGGTTTTGGCCAAAAACGCTGGGATCTCCCAATCAATCAAATTTTTGTCAAAAACCATTTCGGCTTGAATATTTTGGAAAACTGATCTAAACCGATCATATTGCAGTTCTTAGTCATTTTTCTCAAAAATGATATAGTTTTCAAAATATTTGCAAAAAATTAACAGCTTCTATGGAAAGTACCACTTCCGGTGGACTGGATGGTTGTAATTTCCTAATTTATGGGAGAAGCTTAACCATAAAATTTCACCCCGGCGAATCTACCCAGCGAGTTTCGTAAAATCACTTTTTTTTACTTCACCGTTATATCAAATGGTAAATCAGCAAAAATGTCGAGTTCGAAAATTTTCATTATTACGATACTTTACTTACTAAATGGAGACTAAATTTTAAAAGTAAAACAAAATGAGTTATGTGAATTTAAATGTTACTGCTCATTGCTATGTTTATGTTCCATTTGAGTTTTGCAACAAAGTTATACTTTATAAAATTTTCAAATCATAAAGTTATGTGAAATATTTAATTGCAACATGTGCCTTAACTAAAAATATTTGCGCCATATAAACGACCTCCATACAATAAAATGCGAAGATAAAATCCAGAACCATAAAGCTCACAAAGCACACTATTCCAAAGTAAACATACAAAATATCATCTCTTCATCAAATTCCCAAGTAAATTAAAAGTTACTCTCTCTTTAATTTCTGGATATTTGTAACGAACAATTTTGTTTTTCATTTACAAATTTTCTAATTACAATGAGCACAGTAAAATTTTTATTTTTGTTTTTCCTTCCGTTTTTCCTAAAAAAAAAATTATTATGCGAATTTCATAAAACAACAAGAAAATTTTTTTATTCCCAGTTACTTTTTAATTTGGAGTTCTCTACTACCAAAATTTTTAATTCCATTTTATTTAATTTTTCGTTCGTTTGAGTTTTCCCAGTTACACAGAACACACACACACACACACACACAGAAGAAAAGTAGAAAAATAAAATAAAAATTGAACAGAAAAAAAAGTTTAAAGTTTACTTTAAACTTTTTCGAAAGCTTGTTTTTTTATTTCTGTGTGCCGTATTTTTTTCTTTTTTGAATATTCATGTTATGAGTGATGAGACGCAATATGTATACGTTGTGTGCAAGTCGAGGTGAAGGGGAGACATCAGTGAAGAAAAGTTTTATTTAAATGTGAAAAATGTTAAAAATAAAATAAAAATTTGAAACTTTTGATTGTGCTTAATTTTATTGGATTAACGGATAAAAGCAAGTGGATTTCGTTTCATTTTTTACTTTTTAAAAGTTTTCTCTATCGATGTTTCATAAATAGTTTTTAAGACTCTTGAATTTTATACGGTTCTTACGGTGACAACTTCAATACTATTGTACAGCTATACATGGTTGAATTCATTATATTTCAAGCACCAACATCCCACGTTGATGGACAATGAATCACCGTACCATTGGAAAAAAGAAGTTAATTTCGAAAAAAATTCTGTTAATTTAATTTTCTTTTTTAGGCATTGGGCCATCTTGTAACTATATTCATGATAAAGCGTCATCATTTCCTCTAAAAATCAGTGTCATTTCGCTGAAGTGTAGACAACATATATTATTGTGCTCTAACTATGTCATCCTTTGTGCCAACAAAACACGATCTTTCATTCATCGGAGTCAACATTTCCGGAAAAATTTTCCTCAATTCCTAGGTATAACCTTAAACTAAGAATTACTCAAATTTGTATCAGTTTACTTAGCCAATTTTTCATCTTAATCAATTAGCGTTGTAAACCGATATCAGTGCTTGTACATTTCAGCCGTTATAATTCAAAAATTATAACGTTACCGTCCCTAGTCACGGGGAGACATGTATATTCCGTTTTATTGGTCGTTGATCAGTTTAGCACAATATGGCTGAAACTTCGGGAGTAAATCGTTGCTTAAAAATATAGGTAGTGTTAATTTTTGTATGTTCATATTACCAAGCCACTTGTGTTTTAGTGACATAACCGTCACCTCGATACATTCGAAAAGTAGGTGCTTGACGTCTTCTACTTCCGATCCGCATTGGCACTGGGAAGCCAAAGGTATGCCTTCCATTGGCTGATTCGTTCCAACTTCGTTGCCAAAGGTCAATCGCCATCGCTTTAATATCATTTTTATAATTATATTGATCCTGCCTACTATCAGCAGCTTGTACATAATCATCTGTATCATTTTGGCCACGTCGTCTTAAGTGGGACAAGTTCGTCCGTTTTCTAATTAGAATATCAACCGGGAGTACGCCGGCCAGAACCACTACAGCATCTTTAGATACCGTTCGGTAAGCACGTTCCAGTGATCTGATATGGTGACAGTTTAACCTATCACACCAACCAGCCGCTGCATACGTGAAAAGCGTCTCCACCACACCTTTGTAAAGGGTGGTTAAATTTTAAGGGCCGTTGTTGATTTTGAATAAAACATAAATTATTTAGGAAATTATTGTCAATTCTTTTTATTATGATAATATGGTACAGTTCAATTATATATGGAACAAAATATCGGCCAAATGGCCGCCGCGACCTTGGCGGCACACCTACACCCGATGGTTCAAATTTTCGATGACGCTTAGGCATAATTGAGGTTCTATGCCGTTAATGTGCCGAATTATCTCATCCTTTAGCTCTTGAATTGTTGCTGGCTTATCGACGTACACCTTTTCTTCAAATAACCACAAAGAAAGAAGTCCAACGGTGTCAAATCACATGATCTTGGCGGCCAATTGACATCGTGAGATAACACGGCCATTGAATATGTCGCGCAAAAGAGCCATTGTTTCGTTAGCTGTGTGGCAAGTGACACCGTCCTGTTGAAACCACATATCGTCCACATCCATATCTTCCAATTCGGGCCATAAAATGTTCGTTATCATCTCACGATAGCGAGCACCATTCACAGTAACTGCCTGACCGGTCTCATTTTGGAAAAAATACGGCCCGATGACGGCCAGCCCATAAATCGCACCAAACAGTCACTCTTTGTGGGTGCATTGGTTTTTCGACAATCACTCTTGGATTATGATTCGTCCAAATGCGGCAATTCTGCTTATTGACGAATCCACTGAGGTGAAAATGTGCCTCATCACTGAAGATGATTTTCTTCGAAAATTGATCATCCACTGTTGCCATTTCTTGCCACCATTCTGACCATTGACGACGTTTGGGATGGTCAAGAGGCTTTAGTTCTTGAGTCAATTGCACCTTATAAGCGTGTAAATGCAAGTCTTTATGCATAATGTTCATCAACGACGAGCGTGAGAGGTGCAATTGTTGGGCACGACGACGAGTTGAGGTGGACGACTCTTCAGCCACACTATCGCGAACAGCAGCAATATTTTCTGCTGTACGAGCTGTACGAACATGCACTGGTGTTTTAAAATCTCCTACAGACCCGATTTGCTCAAATTGTTGCACGATTTTTCCGATTGTACGCACATTTGGACGATTAAATTGACCGAAAAAATCACGAAGTGCACGATATGCATTTTGATTTGAACGCCCATTTTCATAATATGCCTGAATAACTTTAACGCGTTGCTCGATTGTGTATCTTTCCATGGATCAAATTGAGTTAGTCTGAAATTGATAAATGTCAAATTAAATGCAGAAAAAAACTTGACGTTTAGGTGTGGTTCACATTCAATGTCGGCCCTTAAAATTTAACCACCCTTTATATTAACTTAAGTGTTTTGTGATTAAGTCCCCATCCCTCTATTGACACTCTCGCCAAAGAGTGGAATAGCTTCTTAGCATTTTCACAGACTCTAAGAACGTGGGATGCTACGCCCATTCGTTCATCAAGGTCAACCTAGATATCTAACGCACTTGACCATTTTCATTTTTCTACCGTTTAGTGATATTGTTGGTGGTCGACTAGAGTCAAATTTGCTCTTTAGTTGCAGCATCACTGTTTTCTCTGCTGATAGTGACATCTTATTTGCTTCACACCATTGGTTCATATTATTTTTTGCGATTTGACCCTGGCGCTGAAGTTCGAATCTCGAGTTGCCGTGCACCAGAATGACTTTGTCATCCTCGAATGCAATTTCCTCAAAGTCGTTGATCATGCTTGTGTTAAACGCGATATTCCAGACTAGAGGACCAAAAATAGGGCCCTGAGGACATCCTTTTGTAATTGGTTTGAAACAGAACCATACATGTCTCTGATTACTGCGTATCGATTGCTGAAGTAGTTCCTAAAAACATTCATCGTGTTTGTAGGGAGATTATAGACCGATAAACTTGAAATGACACTAGGCCACGTAAGATTATCAAATGATCCGGCAATGTCCAAGAATATGCCCATAACATATTTAGAACTTTGGGTTTTGACAGTGTTGGTTAGGCGGACAATCGCATCCTCAGTAGACATGCTACGTCGATATCCGAATTGCTTGTCCGAGTACAGTCCGCTCTGTTCAACTCGCGGTGTAATGCTAGTGGCAAGCAACCTTTCTAGGAGTTTTCCCATAACTGGTAGTAAGATAAGATAAGGTTTATAAGATTTTGAACATAGTGGATCTCTATCGCTAGGTTTCCTAATTATAATCATTTCACCCGTTTTCCATACCTTAGGGAAATAACCAAACTTTAGGCAGCTGTTTAATAATTTTACTATGCTAGACCCTATGATGGGCCATGCCAGCTGGATTATTTCAGCGTTCAAGTTATCAAGTCCGGGGGACTTGTTAAGTTTGAAGCAAGTTAAGGCACTGGTGACCTCCTCCCACGTAAATGGGAGGTCTTCCGCATCGTTCCAACTACTGTTGGTAGCGATCTCGCGCATTTCTGCTTGAGGCCCAGTTTCGTCTGGCGTTTCGTCTGAAAGAAATAAGTTAAGTAATTCCAAACGTGTGTCAAGCCGCGTATCAGTGACGACTCTATTTGCCTTCCTGATGGTGTTTAAAACTTCTGGAGGTCTTGCTTTGCCAGCGGCAAGTTTGTATACAAGTCCCCATGGGTCTTTATTACCATGTTCCGTGATGTACTGTTGGAAACTATTTTGTTTTGCAATAAATACTTCATGAAAATATCTATTTCTTGCTACTCTAAAGCGAGACAATTTTAACTCTTTTGCTATTTGGTTCCTTTCCGCCTGGTACGCTCATCTAAACTTGTGCATAGAACATCTAGCTTTCCTTAGATTAGAGTTCCACCAACTGTTCAGTTTCTTTGCAACTCTCTTCTTAGGAATTGAGTTGTTGCAGACACTAAACTTTCCGGAAGTGCTTCTACACTGTCCCAAGAGCCAACCAAGTGTCTAGCAAATAGACCCCGTTCGGCCATCTTAATGGTAAATCTCGGAGTTTTGTTTTATGCAACGGACTGCTCTGTGGCGAGTTTGATAAATCAAACGTAATGACTCTATGACTACTAGATGTCCAATTTTCTCTTACACACCACCCAACTATCGAGCACAGCAAGACTCCATTGACCATGGTTAGGTCGATGTTGGAGTTCCCATTGGACAAGAACGTCGTTGGGTGCCCCTGCAATTTCATTATGAAAAGGTCACTTCTAGACACGAAGTCCTTTACTTTTCTTCCGTTTGCATCGGTTAAACGGTCATGGCACATTTTACTTCTTGCATTGAAGTCTCCAAGCATCATTACCTTTTTCTGTTGACCCGATAGCCTAGATAGGCTGTAGGATCGTTTCAATTTTGCACAGATGGTACTCGATTGGTTCACTGTATTGGGCATATATTGAAAATAGGTAGAGTGAACCAGCTTCCGACGATACTGAACTTCTGCAAAATTGACTTAGCTGCATCATGCTCATGCCAGAATTGTGAATACTAATTGCAGTTTTGGGATTCTCAGAGCTACTTGTTACTACTCTGGCTGTAGAAGGCATATGTCACTGATTTTACCATTGACCGAGTGTGGTTCTTGCATACATAGTACTCGTATATCTATGTCGTGGGTGGAGATGCGTTCACATATCTCTGAATCAACTATTTTCGCACTCTGCATGTTGAGGTGGGCGATACGTAGGTTGCTGTTACAATGTCTTTGATTTTGACTAATCATCATGTTTAGTTCTTAATTTCAATTGTGCAACGCCACAGCACTTTTGTATGCGCTACATGAAACGCGACCTACTTGGAGGTCATGAGGTTTTTTGTGACAGCCCTTATAGCCATAGCTATGATGTGCACAGTGAGCGCAGGTCTCTGTGTACGCCCTATAATTCTTTGCAATGTGACCATATCGCTGAGTCCTAAAGCACCTAGTTGGAGTCACAAACTCTCTCACACGGCATCGTTGCTGGTTCGACTTCTACCACTCAGTGAGCAGTCTCTTTCCATGCAGTTTTGGTTTATTAGGCAGTTTTTTAACATGTCACCATCAAGCTCAGAGCTTACATCAAAGATAATCACTTTAGGTTCTGGTTCGGTAGTTTTTAGACGCCTTCAAACTTGGTGTTTTCTGTGAAAACCTTTAAATCCGAGGAAGAATCAACAGTAACTGCAACACCATTAGGACTAGCGTTGGTTACATAGTGAATCTTTATGTTAGATTCACTAGGACGTATGATGATTGATCTTCTTGGTAATCTCGGTAGTCGAAAGGCTGGAATCATTATCTCTAGCTGAGATAATTATTCGTTTTGTTTTTGTCTTATCCTGCCAACGCTTTCTAATTCTCCGTTTCTTGCGTTTCTTGCGTGTTTTCTGTGCCGCCATTTCTGGTGTCTTTTCCACAGTAACCAATGGTTTTGTTTTCTGGCTGCAAGTGCACCTATGGTTGCGTGCTTCCTCCAGCTTTCCAACAACCAGATTAGTTTCCGCAACCACCTCTAGAATTTTAATGTTGATATTTTTAATATGATGTGTTTCTAGTATGCTCGATCATTGTTTCAAGAGAAACGATTTCTATCATAAGGCTCTCATGGGGTCTTTCGGACATTGGTGCTAACTGACCACTGCTTGACAAAATAGTTTCAACTTCAGCCGCGTCCTCATGATTGCCGACAAGCTCGGCATCCGAGTTAGAATCATTGAGGTTCACGTCAAGCTTCACCTTTTTAGGTGCACGTTTCGTTCACGCCTGGAATCCTTACCCATATCACTGGGTAATTCGCTAATAAATGCTTATGCTTGTTTAGTGCGTATGCTTGTTTAGTAAATATTTAAATTATTGAATATTTAAAATCGCACGGATTCCCCTCCCAACACTACCTGTGTCACTGCGCTTTCTTATTTTAATTTGAAGAAAATTGCAGGAACATGCTCCGTCAATAAAAACATGTGAGTACTGGTTCCGCCGCTGTAAAAGTGGCGATTTTGATACCATTTGTCACTGGAACGCGACGATAGACCAGTAAATTTTCGTATCTACCAGCTCAAGACCATAGTTATGGTGCAAAAATAAGGTAATTGAGTTCTGTGTGAATTCAAGCCTAGGGACGGCGAATGCCGTCTTTTCACGTACGAACAACTGCTCCAAAGATAAAATCTGAAGGGTTTTATGCATCGAACCGTGACAGGGATGAAAAGTGAATTCAAATCGTGGGGTATGACAGGACATGCGTCAACTTCAACCGTCAAACAGAATATTTAAAGCAAGAAGCTAATCAAGTGCATCTGGTGGAATTAATTTGAAGAGATATACTATGAGCTACTCCAGCCTAACGAAACCATCACTGAAGAACGTTATCAATAACAAGTGATGCAATTAAGCCGAGCATTAAAGCTCAAACGCCCACAATATGCCAAAAGACATGACAAAGTGATCTTTCAGCACAACAATGCTCGGCCACATGTTGCAAGAGTCGTCAAGGAACCTTTGGAGGTGCTCCAATGGGATGTCCTACTCCATATTCACCAGATATTGCTCCTTTCGACTACCACTTGTTCCGGTTGATGAATCACATGGCCTGGCCATGAAACACGAGGATTTGTTTCGGTTCGGAATCCGTATGCTGCCTGAAAGAAGGGGAAAAGTCGTAGCTAATGATGCACAATACTTTGAATAAAATACAGTTTACCAATTTCTCCGAATAAAGCTTCGAAATTGAAAAAAACCTCAATACTTATTTGTGTTCCGAATAGTTTATCGACTCAGGGCCACAATGATTTTTCTAAGATGTCTACAAATTGAAAGAATCCCTGTGATCCTTATAATATTATTCGAAACATAAACTACTTAAACAGGTGAAATCGTTATTCCATACAAATCAAATAAAAAATTAAGAATTGGGAAGCCGCTGGGACATGACATATAGACAGTTTATTACTTAGTACATCTAGTTATTGTAACCTCCTGATAACGTCTCTCGAAATATAAACTACTCAAACACGAGATATTTGATGCCAGATAAATTAAATTAAAAATTGCGAATTCGGGAGAACGTTATGTATATGGCAGATGGGCATATTAGCTCTTGAAACTATTTGTTCGACTTGGTGGCATATATTAGAACAATCCTTTAAGCGTTTCAATTCATGCTTTGTTTCAATTCATATTTTGAAAATTGTTCCAGCGCTTCTCTACAGAGCGAAATGATTCATATATGAATCGTTTCTGTTTTCATCGTTTTACTTTGTACGACAAGTGTTATATACCAAATGGTTGCTTCTCAGTAATTTGCTTAATAGTAGTTTCTGGGTACTGCTGACCCAAAATTTGTTTTAGTCAGAAAATCATCAAAATAAAAATTAATTTTATCAAAATCAATTAGAACAAATATAATTTGTGCCGAAAAAATTTAGGCTTGAAGAAAATGTTGAAATTGTTGAATTATGAACAGCTTTAATGTTTGTGAAACTACATACAACATGATCAGTAATATTGCCACTGCTTGATCTAGTGACAAATGTGTTAGTAACAATCATCCCGGAACTCAGTAATATGTTCTTGTAATCGGAGACTATATCCAAGGTCTTATTTACGGGAATATTTAGATCTCCGACAAAGATTGTATCTGTCCTATTTACATCAATGCTGTCCAAAAAGCTTAAAACATTTCAACAATTACCAAATACCAAAATTTTCAATTGAGAGTAAAATTGTAAACGAAGAAGTTGTAAATTTCGGAAAACATGATAAAACTCATCATTCTTGTCCCATTTTCACAAAATTGATACAAAATTTTCTAACCTATTCGAATATACGAAAGAAATCCCGTGAACATTTCTGGGATGGGCGATATAACCGTAAATGTAAAAATGTCTTCGGACTAGTTAAAAGTCATCATAATTAGATTCCGTTCATTACCCACATAGGGTTTTGACTGATCTATCTGACCATGTAGGTGAGACCCCATGAACATCTCTAGGATCGGTGAAATAAAATTTGAAAATTTATTCAAATTCATGAGACTTCCAAGTCGTATACGGCACAGTTAATATTTTCATAAATTAACCATGTTCATTTCAATATTAGAATTTTGGCTATGCTATCCTAAAATACATTTAAAAAATTTCGAACATCGCAAGGAGCGGTAATAGAAAAATTTGAAAATAGATTGAAATCAAGAGTGGTCATTGTTTAAAATACGTTGGACAAGTTACAAATCATCAGACGTGAGGTTTTAATTTAGCTATTCAGCCATATAGGTGAGGCCTCGTGAACATCTCTAGTATTCGGAGATATAAAAGTAGAAACATTGTCTAAAATAACCTTCTTTAGAATTAAAAAGACTTTAGTAAACTGTACCACAATTTTCTCGTTTTTATCTAAAATTATTAGAAAATTATTTGTTCTTAACAGCGACACTATTAGGGATTCAGTGACTTCTCTAGTATAAATGTTTCAAATTCAATAAAAAACAAATCCAATTGAAATATTTTTAAATTTAACAGTGTACAGTTTTGGTATGTATTTCATAATCATGTTATTACCACCGTTTTGATTGTATTTAGGATACCAGTGGTGCTATTTAGTGAGAAAATTTCGATTAAGGTATGTTCCCTTCTCTAGTTCAAAGTTAGATTTAAATTTCATATAAATGATGTGCAAGTTTAATTACCGGACAATAGTTTTTTCACGCGTTGTTAATTTAATTTTTAATATGGTGAATATTTTATTGACAGTGAACAGTTTTATAAAATGTCGTATGCAGATCCTAATGTTGAGTCAAAAAATACTTCATGTCAAGTAAATTTTATTGAAGAATTGGTTACTTATGAGTTAGTTGAAACTATTATGGCTGTTATATCTTCATGGGGATTATCCAAAGATACTCATGCCCTCTCAAAACTTCATCGATATAATACAACAACGTTAAAGTTAATGAATCTAGATGACGTGGATTAGCTTTTCAACAATTTTTTTAAGCGAAAAAATATAACTTCGCGAAAATTTCCGGAAATGGAGAGAAGAAATAGTAAATTCCACATAATTATTCGGTCTTTTATGTTATTAACATACCTGTAGTTAGGATTGCCCCTTACCTCAGTCATCGGCCACTTGCATAATGAATAGCCGAATTAATAAATGGATAGAGGAGCATGACTTTTCCGCCCCTAGCCCTATTCCTACGATTTAAATAGATTACTTATTATTATACCCACAGTGATAGTTGAAAACATTTACCTGCTAAAAAATATTCTCGAAATTTTGGATGTCATTACAAAAGGTCGATTGGTTAAGGAATTTTATCGTAAAAATCAGTTATTGGATAAAGGGAATCGGAAAAATCTAGTACATTGCCTTATTGATTAGTATCTAAAAGAATAGCACATTATTTTCCTTCTGAGCATCCTGTCAGTATATTTGTAAAAAAACAAATTTTAAATGTTAAACAAATTGCATTTATACAGAGTGACTACTATTTACCACGCCAAGGTAAACGGAAGGCATCGGGAAAATTATTTGATAGATGGAGCAACCAATGTTTTGGGACTAAATATCTAAAAGTGAGCCATACAGCTAGCAGTACTGTTACACAAATCGGTGGGCAACCGGATGTGCTTCCAGCTACTCGATTAATTGTTGATGGTAATTTTACATAAATTTTATATTTGTTTTGCTTTACTTACAACTTATCAACAAATAAAATTTTTAATATTTCAGATAAGCTCGATGAAAATAAAATTTGGCAAAAAAATTATTTTGAACCTATTGAGATCGTCCACGAGAAATGGAAGCAAACCTAAATTGGTAGAATCAACGAATTTTACAATTCTGGGGAGACCAATATCGGATGCTTTTTGAACGAGTGGGCATTATTAAAATCACATCTCGGCTATCAACTGGTAATCTTATTGATCAATTATTTTAAATTATATTGTACTTGATGCTTCTATTGCATAATATCAGCACTGGCGAGGAAATTGCAGAATTTTTGTACTACAAGTATCAATAATATTACTTTTTATTTAACTTGGATAAATTCCATTGGTTCTGTTATCATACTTGTAGTGCAAGAATACTAAAATTTCTTAATAAACTGGTAGAGTTCTATTCAAATTCTAATAGAAAAAAAAATTAAATTAAATTTCTTTATAAATGCCGCACTTAAAATCTTAGAATCCGAAGTGAAAGATACTAAAAACAAGGAATTATTGGGAGAGATAAATAACAACAAAAATCTTACTCAAGGTTCGCCGTTAAATTTAAGTATTTATTGATTTTTCTTTTATTAATTCCAATTATCTCTTAAATTTAGATGGAAAAGATGCAAATAGTACTCCTATTACATTCGATCATTCAGCCCAAACGATGCAATCCTAAATTTAAGCGAACCATATCCGACCCACAAGGAGATTTTATTTTACATATTACGAAGTTAAACGAACTGCAATCTAAATTGGAACATATCACACAGTAATATAGAGGAACAAAATCTACAGTGCAACCGAGAATTGTTATAGTGTCAAGTAGTGGCAAGTTCGAGAATGTACAAGAAGCTTTTGTGTCCTGCGACGAAATAAAATATAAGTGTGGGTCGGTAAAAAAAGGTATAGACATTTTAATTAAACTTACATTCATATTTAACTTAAAATATTCAGAAATAAGCCAACAAGTGTGGTATTTTCTGCAAGAAAATTTTTACGGAATTAATTCTGAACAATCTCGTTTAAAAAAATTTATAAAACAATTTACATCATAAAGAGTGAGCATGAAGTTTCTAGCAACTTTCTGGCAAACCTTATAATTCCTATTAAACTTCTAACAAACGTTACAAATGTAAATAAATCCAGACAAATGCAAATTGACTCATGTTCCAATCTAATATTTAAATTTAATTTAGAGTAGGTCTATAGACCATATTTTCCGTTGAATTGCTAAAAAAATAATCATTATAATCGAAACTACCAAAAACTAATTTAATATCAATATCGTGTAAAAAAATTATAACGTTAAGGTAAAAATTTGGTGATTAATCATGTCATTAAACAAAACATTAATAATGCCATTTAGGAAATTTTACACAAACGGCCACTCTATACAAATTAACCAGGAGGGTCTAGGCAAACAAAGAAACACTTTAGGTTTTGGAAATATAGCGAAGGGGAGCGGCCACGTCGCTTCAAATAAATCAGATATTGCTTGAAATGACGTCACTAACAGCTTCTTAATTACCATTTAGGAAAGTTGAGTTAGATGTGTGATTATGAGGTTGTGATGCTGTTTCTGAATAATCCATTTAGGTGTTTTTTCTAAACCGAAGGCATTTTTAATAAATAATGATTTAACAGAAGTATTTATTAATGGTGTGCCAACTTTATACAATAGTAGAGTACAGGGCTGCCTTTTAGATATATCTGTTCAAATAAAAAATTCTTTGAAGCACAAAACGTTGTGGAATTAACATTAGAAAATACAGCAAAATTAGAACAAAGTGAAAGTATAAAATTTTTTATAAACGAGTCGCTTTGGAAAGAAAAGATTATTAAATTTGGCGGGAAAACAGTAATTCCTTATCATATTTATTTTGATGATTTCGAAATCAATGATGCTCTCTGGTGTCATGCAGGAATACAGTTTGTGGGGTTTATTATTTTTTCCCAACCATACCATTGCACCATATTTCAAAATTAAATAACATTTTTGTAGCAGGATTTATCGAAACGAGAAATTCTAAATTAAATATCCATTTTGTGTTGGGTCACATTTTAGGAGATAACTTAGGCCTTAATCATATATTAGGGTATACGAAATCGTTTAACTCACTTTCATTTTGTCGGATTTGTAAATGCAATAAACTGGAAACACAAAAAGACGCTGTAGAAATACCCGACTCACTACGACACGATCGATTTAAGTATACCAATGATATGAGCAAAACAGGTGTTAAGGAAAATTCGATTTTTAATGAAATCGAATCTTTTCATGTAACGGATAACATTGCCTGTGACCTAATGCATGACGTTTTTCTAGGCGTATGCAAATACAATTCGTCCAAAATATTAACCGATTTTATATATAACAAAAGTATTTTACTTTTTAAAGTTTTAATTATAAAAAACCGGTGAGAAAGATTGGGAAAAGTCGTATTTCGGAGGATATATCAATATGTTTCCTGTAAACAATGTCTGTTTATAGCAAAGCCGTTTAAAAGAACTTCGATGTCACTTACCGATTTGTAGTACACAAATAAAATAAACTGAATCTAATAAGTAACAAAAAAAAATTAGAATGACAGGTTTATTGTCAATTATTGACAAGTACGTACGTGATCGCATTTATACGACGACATTTATGGTAAAATGAAAATGTCTAGAAATAGTTGGAGTGTATAGACTGAAATAATCCCTTGTATTTGGCTATGATGTATGTGTCCATTCGATTGAATTACGAATTTAATAATGGTTCGTCTATCCAATTACAGACTAAACTACATATCGAATCTCATATAAGTAATATATTTAATTAAATAAATTGCGTATTACTAATCTACCAATACGTACACCAATAATTTAATTTTCCAGCAGCTCATTCTCGTGTATAGTAGTTTCACCCTCGCACACATCATAGCACCAGTTTAATACCCTATTGATTCTCTCTCTATAGTCTATGTTCAGTCGTATACATACATACACAATCAAAAGATTTACATTAATTTTCATATTTAATTTTTCCGACAACACAGAGTGAACATACATGTACGGTGTACACATAACCCAATCATATCCTCTCGCATTCAGGTCACCTATAATCCGGCGACAAAGTAATACAAAATAAAATTGTATATTCGACTAAATAAAAAAAAGGGTTCGATAAGAAGACGACGACGAGCAAAATAAAAATCCATTAGATTAGAAAATTGCAATTTTCCTATTTTTCTTCCTCCCGTCCTCCTCTTTACAATATACACATCCAAATTTGGATACTCATACAAGTTTGTGGAAAACGGGGTTCCACATCACTGTACACAAAACGAGAAAATTATTTTTTTGAAGAAAATGAAAAATTGGATTAAGGATTACATTGAACGTTTTTCATGTATATTACGGACAATACACTTTTCCGTTTGTCCGTTTTGATAAGGTGCGGTACAACAGCAACACACACGAATATATACGAGTACATACAATATTCGGACACAAAATGAAATTATGAAGCTAAGTTTGTTAGCGTCAGACACAAAAATTTCCTATTAATAAATTAATTGTCAAAGGAATGTTAATTAATTTTCCATTCTCAATCGTCCATACGTAAATACATAAGCGCGCGCACACACACACACGTACATTCAATTCAGATCAAGTACATTGCGATTCACGTGTTTTAATTAATCATCACAATGAGGTTTTATAAAATTTGATTTTAATTGAATTTAATTTCCATTTGGCGTCTCGTGTGCTCTGGGTATATTGAAATCAATTTAATTAAAATAAAAAAAACATTGCAAAATTTTTAATGATATGACAAAAACTAATTGTTTGGTCGTTTTTGTGTTTTACGATAAATCGTTTTATTTCAATTTAATTGGTGGGAACAAAGCAATTTTGAACTTAATTCAGTTATTGTTTTGTTCGCAAATTGATTTGGGGAAAATATCATTTTCCTCCATTGTTGTGAATTTTCATCAGGCGCGATATTTCCGTCTTTAAATTATTTGTTGTTCTCGAATTTTGAAACCGCATTTAAATAACAAATTTTTAAAAATTATTTTCAACAATAAATGTTTGTAAATGCCAATACAAAGTTCAGTCATAGTCATAAATGAAAACTATCTGGACTCTTGCAAGCTGTTCGCAGTTGCAAGTATTTAAATTTCCCATATTCTTGAGAAGTACATCGTTTAATAGATCTTGGAAACACAGAACAATTTTAACAATACCTCAATAGTTCATAAATCCACCGTTTTACGCTTTTTACAAATTAGTAATTTCTTATGTAATATTTATATATTCTTACGAATTCTGCTCTACACAAGCATATCACTTGGTGGTCGAGTGGTTAAGATACACACCACGAATTGCTATCAAATCAAAGGCCACGAGTTCCAATCTTGCCCGAGTCCATAATTTTATTGCGGCGATTTTTAATACTGTTAAAGTTAGCCGACTCCGCTCCAGCCGAAAAATGTCGATAATGCAGATTCGCCTGTAACTACTAATATCTATCAAAGTGAAAGGTCTTAATGTTATTCGAACGTGGAAAAAATGTCAGGTCAATTTTCAAGCTGGGAGTCCGGGACAACTCGATTGAATATATCGCACACACAAAACTTGAAAATTTCTAAAAATTGGTCGTTTAAAGTGTTATGGCTGGAAATAGATTTAAATGATTGGTCTTAATGATGCTTATACCAGGAAAATATTTCAGGTCTATTTTCATGTTTAAAAAAATTATTTATATCTACATTATCGACATTTCTCGGCTAAGTATATCTGTGGATTTCTTAACCATTTTATATGTTTTATTCAATCGAGTTTTCCAGGATTCTCAACATTAAAATTAACCAGAAATTTTTCTCAGGTATGAGAATCACTAAGACCTATCATTTGAATTTATTTCCATTCATGATACTTAAAACGGTTAATTTTTAGAAATTTTCAAATTTCGTGTGCGCGATATATTCAATCGAGTTTTCCCAGACTCCCAGCATGAAAATTGATCTGAAATATTTTCCAGGTATGAGCATCATTAAGACCTATTATTTGAATCTATTTTCAGTTATGACACTTTAACGGTCAAATTTAGAAAATTTTAAATTTTGTGTGTGCGATATATTCCATCGAGCTTTCCCGAACTCCCAACATGAAAAATGCCTTAACGTTTTTAAAATGATATTCAATAGAGGCACTTCATTTGAAATATTTTCTGGACATTTCACTATAGATGCATTCCTATTTTACCTCCCCAAACATCTAATTAATGGGTAATTTGTTTTAAATGTTACGAAATAAAAATTCTTATTTTAATTTTTGTAGTGGTTTTTTATCAACAGCAAAATAAAAATTTCTAATATAATTAATTGATTTCCGACATAAAACTTGTATCTGCATTATCAGCATTTTTCGGCTGGAGTTTTCGATGAACATGTTACCGACAATTATCGGTTGCCATTTTCATTTTATTAGTTTGAATCTACATTATCGACATTTTTCGGCTGAACATTTTCGGCTAACTTTAATAGGGTCGATTGTTATTCCTAGCATCATCAATATTGTTAGACAAAGTAGCAATATTGTTCCACCAATACTGATTGAGATCCTAAATCTATCGATTTTAGGTTTCACATTCTATATGGAGGGGAATGTGAAGATAACGAAATCAATTGTAAACGGTGGCGATTGCCAGGAGCAATAAAAAGAATAATATCGAACAGCAACAGACGTATAATAAGGCGCGAGCTATTTGGACGCAGGGACAGTTGTAATTTAACCAGTGAACAGTGCAAGTCGAAAAGTAAAAAGTGAAAATTAGTGAAGTTGTTAAAAGTGAATACTCAGTAAAAGCGAATTAGTGAGCAGTAAACGAGTGAAATTTTTCCCCCTCGTGAAGTTTCCTTCCAAGTGTTGGATAATAAAGTTGGAAACTTAGAACGCCTGAAATTCGTAAAAATATTATGTACGTTTCTTGGAAGAAGTGTTGAATAATTCTATAAGTAACTGATGGATTCTATAACAACTGAAAACTAGCGTGTTGGCGGTGTAAGTATTTACATTTTTCTTTCCAATATAGTTATTATTTAGGATATTGTTGGAAAGTAAGGCAAACAACATTTTTGTTATGACCAATTTAGTTCATAAATCCACCGTTTTGACGTCGGCAGCTATTATCCATTATTACAGAATATCATTGATTTTTATTTAAATTTACATTATTATAAACATTGCAGAATTCGGTTGCCATTTTGGGTCAGCTATGGTCAATCGATGTTTAACCTGTACTTACGAATTACACAGACTTTGTGACGCTTCTGAAGTAGGTTATGCGACGGTGGATCTCTTGGTCATTAAATACATCAAAATAATGTGAAATTGGACTCCCAAATTGGATTTATGTATATCCACGTTATTTTCAAAATTATGGAACAGAGTTCACAAAGCCATGGGCATAAATGTAATTCGATCGAACTCTTGGATCGAACTCATGGATTTGGACGCCTCATTTTTTGAGATTATATTATCAGGTTATTTTGAAACCAATGATTGATAATTTCATTGAATCTTAAGCCAGGTTCAGAGGGCTGCTAGAAGAATAGGTTACGTTAGGAAATTTTAAATGGCTGGCATTGGCATGATTAGGTACGTAGCCGTGCTACATTATTTCTCTCCTAACCTACTCATCAGCGAACAGTTTCTTCTAGTTTTCTAGAGGCAGCTTGTACCTCATCGAGCGAGTTCATCCGTTTTTTCATTTTCCGTAATATCCCTGGTACCCACATCAGATGGATGTTGAACTAATATACCATTTTGTTAAAAGATGCGAGAAA
Organism: Nephrotoma guestfalica; assembly: GCA_963691935.1. Lineage (NCBI taxonomy): Eukaryota > Metazoa > Arthropoda > Insecta > Diptera > Tipulidae > Nephrotoma > Nephrotoma guestfalica. The sequence continues at coordinate 273,545,243 of OY829914.1, read as the reverse complement.
ATTCTGAGGTACGTAAGGAAATATGATCGCTTGCAAAACGTTGAAGTAGTCGGGGAGACGAAACGTGAGATTTACATTTGATTCGTTGTAAAAAACCCCATCCAAACTTCTCATCCATCTTTCAATTAAAGAAATTTCACGTTTAGTATTTAGAAATGGTTCTCTCAAACTGTGCTCTCTATGGTAAGAATGCCAGTCTTAAGCCTCTGTTCAAAAGATGATGATGGGATGGTAAACTCTTTAGTATTTGGGATGCTACTTTTTCTTAGAGAAGGTGAGTGTCCACTATTGTTAAAGTTCCTGAGTTCGCTGCCATTTGTTTACCTATAGGATGTCTAGGGATGAGATGGAAGAGAATCTCCAGTGCTAAAGTTGATGTGCTCCTCACTAAATATAATTAAAGAGTTTGGGTTAGTCAGAATATTTAAAAATGGCCACAATGGAAATATAGCGCTAATGCACAATGTAGAGCTCTGGACTAAAGCGCAATTGTAGCTTTCGGAGACACCATTTAAGGTAGGGATGTTTTTAGAAGAAGTTTTTATTTCCTGGAGAACAGGACCATTTCAGTTTTGTGCGGATTCACATTCAAACCGCAACTGTTAGCCCAATTGGATAGAATGGAGCGAACTTTGCATGCGTCCTCTTAAGGTGCAAGGATATTTCCCGAAGATACCGATCGCACATCAACCGCATAAGCAATCACGTTTAAGCCGTACCCTTCCAGTTTTAATAACAGGTCATTCATGTATCTAACCCACCAAACGGTAATGCGGCCATTTACCCTACGGTAGTGCGCAGAGTTGGGAATTATAGGCTGAAACGTGCGAGAATTAATTTAGATCTAATTAACAGAAATTATGACCTTAGAGCTAACGGGTATTAAATTATATTCTCAGCTAAACTCGGGAATATTAGATCCAACACTCTTCAGAAAATTAATATAAAAACTATTTACTCCCACCTTCTACTCGATATACTGACGGCAACATAATGACTACTTGCCTAGAGATAAGCATCGTTAGTACAAGATCCAGCTTATATGAGCGTATATGACCTGACAACTTTTGGTAGCAGACCAATACTTATATGGTTGTCAGTGGAAGGGATGACAATAAAACTAAAATTAGTAGGAAGGCTCCGATTTGAAATTTCTACAAGGAGAACCTTAAAATTATTAAAAATGAACTGAGGAAGGTTAAAGGAAATTTTATGATTAAATTGAAGCGGTCTTCGGCCTACACATGCAAGGCTTGAAGAGTTTTATGTGATATAATGAGGGATAAGAAGATTATTTTTACTAATCAAACCACTTCCAGTTATTAAATTCCATTGCGTGATTAATGGACATTTACAAATGTGAAATCTTTATAGCTTCGTATCGCAAGTCACTTCTAAGGCAACTTTGATGATTTGAAAGAGCAAAGTATGTATTTGAAGTGTATTTTAAAGGATTTAATTATTTAAGTTAATTCGATTAGAATTAAGAATTATTTGAACTCAATTTATTTATTAACAAATCTAGTTGGTTAAAAGCACAGACAATTCTGCAAAAATACCAGACGTTGTTTTTATGCTAGCAAATTAGTAAAACTGTGAATCTAAAAAAATCTGAAGACAATCCCTACGTTTTTACTACCCCTACGGCCTAAATATAACTGGAAATAGCGATTATTTATTAAGTTACTTGCAGTGCAGACCCACCATGCATCCTTGATCAGGAACTTTTATTCGAAACAGTTCCCAGCAAATCAAACAAAATCTTCACCTCATATAATTCCGCCTATAATTAACAATAATACCTACAGTGCAATACCTGCATCTCAAATAGTTATTTACTTACTTTTCAGGTTTAACCGGGAATGGAGTTCAGATTGTGCATATGGACTTTGACAGTTCAGTTCCTATTCCCAACACCGTTAACATGAAGAAATATGTGTATTCTCTGCCCCTACATTCGCCTCACTAGTCTAGTTAATTTGTTTGTGCGTTTAACATTATGGATAATCGAGATGAGCAGTTTGTCGTTGATTCGTACCACTCATTACATACTTTACGAGCGCACACACTGTAAAGGAAACTTTATTAATCACGGATAGTAAGTTGAATTCGAAATTATTTCAGATTAGCTACGTTCAAAATAACTAAGAAAAGTACAAGAAATTTTGTACTTTCCTCGAACGGTGTTAACATTGTCCTTATAAAAGCTAATCTAGTCTTATCCATCATAGATCATTAATACCATCCATCCTCCCATCTTAGTCTTCTTTTATTATGAACAAGGGAAATGTCGCTTTTAACGATTTCGAAAAATTCAATAATCCACAATTTTTTAAATATATCAAACAATTAGTATCTTACACTGGAGAGCTGAAGCTGATGAGGTATTGGTTTTGCGGCATCAATAACTTGCCCTGACGTGTAGTGTCAATAAGCAGAAGCAGAATTTCACTTGAATCGTTTTTAATAGACCACCTTATTCATTTAGATTTACCTAGCGAGCGTATTAATGAAGGAATTTTCGCCCTCCTATTACCTTCAAATATAATTTAAATAGATTGACGATATAGAACTGAAAATCTTACAATTTTATAAAAATAAAGAATTGGCGAAATCCAATGCGATGACTATCAAACATTCTCATTTTTAATAAAGGACGAAAATTTCATAACGAACTTCATTGAAGCAATATTTCAACAAAAATTTGATATGTTGGCACTAGAGGTTAAATTGGCAATAGCTTCGTCGATTATAACCGGAACAAACGATATGCACTTTGTGGAAGAATAGCGAACAAGCCCGAAATTGGAGTTGGGTTACTCATAACTAACAACATCAATTCGTAATTAACTTCATACCTATTAGCCATCATATTTGCTTACTCAGGTTTCTTGGGCTTTACTTTGATATTTCATTTGTCAATATCCAAGCACCAAGTGAAGATAAACTCGATTAAATCAAACACGCTTTCTACAAACAACATCATGGTATCGTGAGCAAAATACTACAATACGGCGTCAAAATATTACTGGATAATTTAAATGTTCAAATCAGAGGCGCTCACGAGGTATTTTGCGGCACCATCAGTTCGAACTCCGTACGTTCTGTTTTTAAACAACAAAGAGACATGAATAATTCTTCTAATTTTGTTCTAAAATCCGTTGGTTGCAGGCACGCATTTCCTATATAAACGCATTCATAAATGAATGGCAGTCACTAGAACTACGAGTATATATATTAGTAAAAAACGTGGTGCTAGGTAGTTGCGAAAAACGTTTATTATCTACATATATACAACGTACAATAACCCTTTCATCATCATATACATTCAAACTGTCCGTTAGATTATTGAGGCACTCCATAATCATATTAACTGCGAATATTTCAATAATACTAATTCAGCCAATTCTTAATTTCATCGGGGATCAAGGGTAAGGTGGCCATATTTCAGAACTTCTTCCAAAAATAATTTTAGAATCCCATTTCCATCCAAAATACCCAATATTATCATAATCGGTTAAAAATAAGCCAAGTACCTTCCTAGATGGCCATATTCAAGAACTTCTTCCAAAAATCATTTAAGAATCCCATTTTCATCCAACATACAAACTATTATCAGTTAAGAAATTACCAAGTTCCGTCCGAAGTGGCTATTTTCCAGAACTTCTTCCAAAAACCATTTTAGAATCCCATTTCTATCCAACATACCCCATCCCAACATAATCGGTTAAGAAATTACCGAATTCCGTCCCAGGTGACCAAATTCCAGAATTTCTTCCAAGCATCATTTAAGAATCCCATTTCCATCCAAAATACTTAATCTCATCATATTTGGTTAAGAAATTAATGAGTTCGAACTTTAAGAAACTATCGAGTTCGAAGGATATCCTCTCCCATATTCCAGAACTTCTTCCAAAAACCATTTAAGAATCCAATTTCCGTCCAACTTACCCATTCCCAACATAATTGTCTCAGCCATATTCCAGAACTTCTTCCAAAAATAATTTTAGAATCCCATTTCCATCCAACATACCCCGTTCCAACATAATCGGTTAAGAAATTACCGAATTCCGTCCCAGGTGGCCAAATTCCAGAATTTCTTCCAAATATCATTTAAGAATCCCATTTCCATCCAACATACTTAAACCCATCATATTTGATTAAGAAATTAACGAGTTCCTCCCCCATATTCCAGAACTTCTTCCAAAAACCATTTAAGAATCCAATTTCCACCCAACATATCCATTCCCAACATAATCGGTTAAAATTTAACGAGTTCCATCCCAGCCATTTTCCAGAACATTTTGCAAAAATCATTCTAGAATTCCTTTTGTATCCAACATAACCAATTTCATCATAATCGGTTAAGAAATGGCCAAGTACCTCCCCAGATGGCCACATTCAAGAACTTCGACAAAAAACTGTTTTAGAATCCCATTTCCATTCAAAATACAAAATCCCATCAATATCGGTTATGAAATGGCCGAGTTCCATCCCAGGTGGCCATATTTTAGAGCTTCTTCCAAAAATCATTTAAGAATCTCAATTTCACCCAACATATTCAGTCCCATTTTAATCGATTAATAAATTCCGGCCCAATTTTGTTATACGGTCAATTTTACAAACTACTATAAACTGGCATACGATAAATTGTGTCCACGGTAAATTGTGTCCAAGATAAACTGTTATAACTGTTCTACTAAGATCATCTGTCCAAGTCCTCCGTGGTACAATAATTTACAAAAACTCACTTGAAGTCAAATTGCTCTAAATATATCAAAGGTGTATATATATCGAGGTGAGGTTACCAAGACCTTGAAGATCGGTTTCGAACTAATGAAGCATTAAATTCTTTAAACGAAAAAATTCGATTGTCTCATAAGATTGCAGTGACCAAACTACAAAAATATTGAAAATACTTTGCATTTCTGTCGATCATCGAAAATGGGACTTCACGTCAAAACTGGCGTGATCACGGAAATAAAACTTTTTAAATAATTTTTTCCGAAGTAATGATATTATATGATCCCTTAATCATCTAATTTTCTCCAGTAATATTCGTGTTTTCATATATTTTAGTACTTGGGGCCAACCACTGAATTGCCAGTTTGATCAAAATAAATTATGCACCTCAACACATCCGTTTCAAAATCTACTCAGTATCAGTGTAAGTATTGATGTTCAACAGAAACTTTTAGGCGATAAATTTTGTTTCGATGAATTGTTTGTCGCACAATTTTCGGAGAACCAATAAATTAGAAGAAGTGGCTTTCTAAGTAAAGTTCTGTATATTTCTGTTATTATACCTCGAGTAGGTTGGTTTCTACGAAACGCTGCTAATGCTGATATTTTTAATTGTTTGATCTGCATTATTTAAAATATTAGTAAAGCAAATTTGTTTAAGAACAGCTTGGAATAGATTGGATATAACCACCATTAGAGTTATGTAAGTATTTCAAAAAATCCAATAAAACGAGTTTATCCAGAAACCGACTACGCACATTTTAAAATTCAAGTGCCGATACTTCTGATGATTCATTGAAATATGAATTTCTCACACATCATCAAAATTCTCGTAATGTAAAATAAAAAATCTTTCCAGAAAATTGCGGACGCTAAAAAGTCTGTTAAGGGGTTACATGGATATATCATAGATATGTACGTTACGTATATGATGCAAAACAAACACGAAAACTCGGAAAACCATTGGAAAAGTTTTTTTTTTTGTTTTGTGATTATTAAATGTAAATTAAATTTATTCATGAAAAATATTTTTGGTTGAAAACACAATTATCCCATTTTTATTCCAGAAAATAATAAAAAAAAAAAATTATTTTTAAAAATGTGTGACATGAACATAATTTAATTTATTTAAAAATTTAAATATTTAGTTTAAAAAATAAAAAAGTAATAATAATCATTATAATTTTCATTATAAATTAAAAGTTTCAATCAACAGAAAAAAGTTACAAAAATTTCTACTTTGTAATTAAATGACTTTTTGTGTTTTTCGTTTTGTTTGTTTTGGTATTTGGTATAAATCGAAAGCTTTCAACCACAAAAGTGTTTATGGCTTTTAATACATAAAATGTTGTTGTTGTTGTTGTTTTTTTAGAATTTTGCCTCTGATTAATTGATTTGGTATGTATACCTGTAGATTATGTATGCGGCTGTACACAATTTAATGTTTAGAGCGTACTCGTAAATATATATACGATAGATACCTCCCTGACAGAATATGTCATACGCCTGTCAAATGCATAACATTTTTAAAAGGCTTATTTTAGTTATACACGTTGCGATTTAATTAAATTATTTTGTGTCAACTATTTTATTCAAAATGCTCATTAAAGTTGTTCATGTACTAATTAATGTGCTTTAAGCCGATCAAAAAATAAAATAAAATATTTTTGGTACCGCTAGTGATGTGGTTGTTGTTGTTGTGATATTGAAAATTCGCGGTATAAAATTGATGTCGAATTTTTTATGAATAATGGAAAAATATAATGGATGATGCTCTTGACGGTTTTATTTAACTTTATCTTCCCCAACCTCGTTCGTTACAAGTTCGCCACAAATTTGTTTTTGACATAACTGACATAACTTTGTATCCGTCATATACATGTGTGTAGTATATGAATGAACTTACCTCGAATGTGTTTAATGAAGTTGATATTGAAGACTGCGCGTCTTAATTTCTAAGCAATATAAACCCTTATTAGAAAATATAAATTTTTAAACATTTCAGAGACATCATGCTATTGTAGTATGCTATCGGAGTGAAATTTATACCAAAATAACAAACTGTACACTGTGTTCTGTAAGCACTTAGAATTTAACAAACACTCAAAAATTGAACTTTCATAATAATATTTGAAATTGTTTAATAAACACAAACATTACTGGGGTGCGTAAAGTATTCAATAAATTTGTTTAACTTCAGATGATATTGAGCTTACCGCTGGTGAGGGCTCACTATTTCTGAATTAAATTTTTTTTTAAACAAACTAAGACTAAAAGGATCCCTCCCTTCGTATTTTCGAGCATCTTTATCTCTTGTTCCAATTTGTCGGTATCTGGAAGCGTTACGTCCTGAGGATGATTATGTCGGACTGGGCTATCTTTAATCCGGGTGATGAACTTCATTAAGTGAATAGATTCAGCTAACGTATTAACCGATCTATTGAATCCCTTTTCCAAATGTTTAGAATAGGATCCGATTGCAACGATATAAAAATTTGCATCCCGTAGCACACAACCAGCTTTGATTTTTACTATGCCTGATCCTTGAAGGTTATACGACTTGCTTTCATGACCGCATATTACATCGACTATTGTTTCATTGTGAATGGCATATACCCACTGATTGTTGGCATTAAGTTTTATTCAGTGATTTGATGCATTTACGGTTCCGATGGAACATAATTCCTCAAGATTCATCTTCCGTTGTAGAATTGCCACCTCGCACTGAGCTTGGCTGCTTATGATGTTATATATCGGCGATATTTCACACAAAAATCTTCTTCCTTGAAATGATTGACAATTTTTTACTTGCGGTGAGCATCTATTGCTAAATATTCTGCTTTGGTGTCGATGTAAGACTGCGTATTCTTGTGTTCGATATTAGGCACTGGAAAAACGGCTAACAATGGAATGGTGAGTTCTACTATAATGTTTCTTGTAGTGATTCTACTGCGTATCTTCATGCTATGATATACATGAAGAAGATCCGGAATGCCATGCCCAGGTATGGTGATCGTTGATGGTATATGTCTTTTAATAATTTCGAGCACTTGATCGAATTGAGCCGAGGAGAGTAATGAAGGGTGCAAAATGTTCTCGTGTGCATTATGGATTACGTCGAATAAGGCATGTAGCGTGTCCTCCAAATTTTTCAATGTTAATATCAATTCAATGCTTGAAATTAATATTAAACGAATTTGCTTTTCCCGTATGAAATACTGGTTTAATTGTTCTAGTTCAGCCTTCCGCGTTCCATGGTCATTTATCAGTTTGTTTAATGATTTAAAGGCAAGAATTGAGTTAAGCTTTATTAGCTTGATTGGTTTTCATATTCTCAAGCTTCACGTTCTGTAAGGAATCCCAAACATGTTGCCTAACACAACGCCTATTGTGTCGCCTAAACCTCGTTTTGGTCTACGCACTTCCTTGTTGCTCGCTAATAATAATTCATTATCTGTCTCCAAAATGTTGAACTGCCATTGAATTTGTTGAAGAATTGATTCGCAGTTTATTTCAACCACGCCTATGTATGACTTCTTCAGTTGACTTTGCGCGGTCTTGAATACTTCAATTTGTTCCCAGTAATTGATTGAAAGTGTATGCCTGTAGAATGGTTGAATGGAGTAATGTTCACGTTGGCGTGAGCGAGTCCCAAATTGCAACACATGGACAACGTTGCAAGCATCAGATATTTCAATTTGCTCTGGTTTTTCATTTGCTCTGCTCCTCTTCACTCTGGTTGGCTTTCATGGGCATTAGATTCTTTAAATGTTCCTCAATTGGTAGTTTACACAATTTCACAATTGGCCGCTTGAAGGGGTTGTTCTTGCACTTCACTGTAGCTGCTCGAACTAAATCATCGCTTCCGGCATGTGTCTCGATAATTCGCCCTGGTTTCCAACGTGTGGTTGGTTGTTGGACATCCTTTAGTAACACAAAGCCGTCGATCTTTAGGTTCGCTAACACTTCCAACTGTCATTAGACATTTTACCAAAAGACACTCAATATTACCACACAAGACAAACAGTAGAACAACCCTCGCGTCGGGACGAAATTGTAAAAATCATAAGAGAAAATTTAGGAAAAAATAACAATGTAGAAGAAAACATGACGATACTGAATTTATGCCTTCAATACGAAGACATATTTTTTCTGGAAGGCGACAAGTTAACGAGTATCCAAGGCATATACCACAACATAAACTTATATACAGAGTCAAAACCAGAACACGTACAAAGGTATAGATTACCTCAGGCACATAAAGAAGCAATCAATCAGGCAAGTATAAGAAATTCTCGACGACGGAAAAATAAATCCTAGCACTAGTCCTTTCAACAGTCCACTCCTAGCAGTTCCAAAAAACCAGGAAGCGATGGCAAGCCCAAATGGCGTGTAGTCGTGGACTTCCGAAAATTAAACGACATAACAATTGGAGACCATTCCCTCTACCCAACATAAACAACATCTTAGACCAACTCGGTCATGCCCAATATTTTTCCACGCTAGATATGGCTAGCGACTATCACCAAATAGAAATGAATCCAAATAATGCACACAAAACTGCCCTCAGCACAGATTACGGTAATTTTGAATTTAATAGAATGTCCTTCGCTCTCAAAAACTCTCAGGCCACTTTTCAAAGAACAATATACCACGTCCTAAGAGGATTTCAAGGTTTAAAAGGTTTTATATACCTAGACGATGTGATCATCTACAAAAAAAATTTAAAAGATCATAATGACCAATTATCCGAGGTTTTCCAAATCTGCAGGAAAAATAATTTAAAATTGCAGTGCACAAAATGCAAATTTCGATGGAAAGAAATAACATTCTTAGGCCATCTCATAACCCCTGAAGGAATTAAACCTAACCCATCGACTGTAGAAGCAGTTCAAAATTTTCCAGAACCTAAAAATGTAAGAGAGACACAATCTTTTCTAGGTCTCGCAAACTACTACCGACGTTTCATACCAAAATGCTCTGAGATCGCTGAACCACTAATTCATCTTCTCAGGCAACTGCAAACTAGCTCTATCCACTTCGAAAAACTTATTAATAAAGCCGCCCATTCTGAGATATCCTGATATGAACAAACCATTCACCCTAACTACAGACGCAAGCGACCATAGCTTAGGGGCGGTACTTTCACAAATATTTAATCAAACTGAATTCCCAGTAGTTTATGCAAGCAGAGCGTTAGGCAAATCGGAAAGGAATTACAGCACAATAGAAAAGGAAATGTTAGCCATCTATTGGGCAGTAAATAATTTCAGACCATACCTCTACGGCCAGAAATTTACGATAATAACAGACCATAAACCACTTACTGGCAACTTAACGAAAATACCCAATAGAATCTTGAAGTGGAATCTAAAAATGTCTGAATAAAAGTTTGAAATAATACACAAATCTGGTAAAGCCAACACAAACGCTGATGCACTCAGTAGAATCAAGCAACAAAATCAAGTATTATCGATGACACGAGCACAAACCAAAGCCAATCTAATCCAGCAATCCCAGACAAGTACCAACAGTACAGATAACACGGACACAACTTCAACCCATACAAAATCACATAGAAATCTAGAACAAAATTGACCAAACGAGCAAACCACATTAACACGAAAAGAATACATCCCAAACCTAGACTCAAGTAATTTAAGAAACAACAAAATAGAAATTGTGACGGACGCAAGAAAAATGCAACAAATTCTGGACGAATACCACAACTTACCTCTAGGTGGCCACCCATGCTGGTTTCGCTGGTCATCGATTCAAATAATTTAGGAATAACCGATAAGATAGAAATACCGCTTTCATTCTCGTTATTCGATCACTCTTGAAAATAGGCCTAATGGAACTGGATTTTGAAAATCCTGGATTTGAATTTTGAAGGAAATACTCCACTCGCCAAGCACAAATTGAAGAGGTGCGTCTGCAGTTGAGCCACAACTCACATTGATATTTATATTCAACAGAACATGCAGGTCATTGGGTGCGTGGTTGCATGGTTTAAATTAGGATCTGAGAGCACTAAATATTTCATAATTTACGATGGATGGATTGAATTTATATTTTGTATGTGCTTTAGATTTCCAATTTTAAAGGCCAGACAGGCAGGGATTAAACCATAAACTACCAAACTACCCGTTTTATATCGATTCCATTCAATATTCATAAGCCGATCGTGATTAGGTGTGGTCTACTCCAAGCTCCAAGAAATAATGGCGTATGAAGTTCTGTTCGTATTGAGGTATTTTGGGTATCTTAAAAACACTTTACATATATTTACGAATTTTTCTAAGAATAAAATTGTTTCGGACTATTACAAAATGATTTATCAATTATTCTTATAATTTAGTCGAAGCTATAGTGAACCGTCAACAAACTAAACATACTCATAGTTCATGGAAATTCATTATAGGTTTTAGGTATATTAAAAAAACAACATATAGAGATTTTCAGATCAGACCACGTACCCAAAATATGTTTTACATCTAAAGTTTGAAAGACTAATTTTGACTTTTCACCTTCAACACAATAAGCACAACTATGACGCAAACAACAACTATAACATGATATGGCCTGAGTGTACTACGTTTCTGCGGAAAATAAATTTCTGATCGAAATGGAAATATATAAAATTTCAAATGGGAATTAAAATTCACATCAGTCTTATCTAAAATTTTATTTATTTATTTTTTTATTTTAAACGACCGATTGTCAACCAATCATCCCAAAAATATCATCGAATTTTATTTTTTTTAAATCCCTCACACACAAAGTACCATCAGAAAACAGAATGAGGAATAGAAAATCAAAAATCATATTTTTCAGTCAATTTTTCATTTCTCGACTCCTTGGGTAGTTTGGTAGGTAGGTGTGTAGTGTGTACATGTTATGTGTACGTATGTTCCATCACCACTTCACAATATGTTTTCCCAATCAATATCGTTATAATATATGTTATCAGAGAGCACAATAACATATACATCATCTTTCATTTGACATTCGACACGTTACACAAAAAAAGCAAAAATATGGAACGAATCTTTCTTACATAAATGTGTTGTCTTTGTACCACCACCATACACAGAAAATTGACACCATCCACCAATGATACGACGACAATGTTTTATAAGGAATACAAGAAATCGTATCTACAAGCAAATAACAAACTAAGAGAAATAACCACTTTGTGTCTTGTGCCATTATTATACATTTTCCTGTTGTGGATGGCAGAAAAGACAACAACAACAACAACAACAAATAAAACGGAAAAATTACATTCCTTGACAATATATCAAAATAAATTGGTTTGATTCAAGAAACTGACACAGAAAATTGATGAGAATTTTCATCATTTTCTAACCATTTCTTGTAAGTATAAATACGATGGTGCTCGCGCGGGAAGGAGGCGGCCAATATGGTGGCAGCAATGAAATGAAAATTACTTTGATCATAAATTTTAAAACGAAAATTTGAACTTTTGTAACAAAATCTTTTGATTTTTATCCGGGCGCACTACCAAATTTAAATTAACTGTGTCAATAGATCAAGCTCCTATTTATGGTATCAATCCCAGAACAAAAAAAATCTCGATATTTTATAAATACACAAATCCATATTCCGAAATAAAATATAAATTAACTTGCTCAAAGGCATTTTCAAATAAACCTACTCGTACTTGTATTTTTTTTTTAATGAAACTCATCTTCTGTTATGAAACTTATATATAATAAGATGAAGCTGTGGAAGAAGATATAAAGCATACACAACAAAAAACGTATTTTGAATTTTCAATAATTTTCAATAGTAGGAGAAAAATATATAGAAAATCATTACATTAAAGAAAAAGGATTTCCTTCCTTTTTTAATTACATAAGTTTTTCTACCTTTCGACAAAATACACAGAACTTTTACTTACCTTATATTTGTGTATTTTTAGGTCAGGCATCTTAAGAATTTTGTTTTGTTGTTTTTTGTGAGGTTAGCTATTTGTAATTGGGCAGTTCAGTTTAATCTAATTGTGACGAGCTACAATAACACAATTTTAAATGTTGCTCCTATTGCTGAATATTGCCCTTGGCTGGAATATAGTCATAAACTACAAAAGATAAGCTACGATTAATCCTTTTAGGAGAAGTCAAAGAAAATAAATGAGCAACCTCTATCAAATACACAAATATACGAGGAATACTAAACTTCCAAAATACACTGAATATTCGCCCCTTGAATTATACGCATACAGGACGCAAAGTCTGTTAGAGAAGTTGACATTTTAAGATGTTTCGGCATTCTAAAATTGAAAATTTCTGCTGAAAATCAAAAACTATGTGTATGGACCGTCACTATTAATGTAGATATCGTCTATGACACAAGCTTAATAGTCAAAAGCTGAAAAAGTTGAACGAGTCATTCAACCTAGCGAGGGACGAAATCGCCAAGAACGCAAAAGTGAATGGACATACAAGTGGTAAAATAATTATGACAAATTACACCTCTCAAATAAAAGTGCAAAGTACGCCACAAGGGAACCCCCTAAAACATACGTGGAGAACGGGTACCTCTATTGCCTGACAGAGAAAGCGAATGTCATGGATCAACTATAATGAGAATTTGGAAACTTGAACGAGAGAAGCGCATAGAGGCTATTTGCTCGACAGGAACTCCGAAATGTCGCTTAAACAAGCTTGCCCAGTTCCCGTTTGATTTTAAGAGATGTGTCGGAATTAGAAAAAGTAAATTTCACCCTGAATTAGAAACGTATATCTTGGAAGTAGCACCCAGGACAGAAATAATGGTGGTAAATATTGGCAAAACTCAGACTTTGCGGTACTAAAAACTTTTCTGAAGATATACTTGCGATGATCAGTGAGCGGTACCTTATATTTTAGATTAGAAATTGATCCTATGGATCAATAAAACAGCCACTTTTTCAATCGAGTATGGGGAGGATGAAAGTAAATTTGCTCGAAAATATCCAGGCCCGAAATCAAAACCAATAAACAATATGGCTTAAAACGCAATGATCGATAGCCAGAAAAGTAGAAGCAATTGTAACAAACCATCAACGACCAAGGCTAATTACTACCAAATGTATATAATTATTGAGCTGTCATTAAGTAAACGATTTGAAAAGTATAGTTCAGAAACAATACAAGCACCACTTTCCTGTCCAGAAGAATTTGGGATTTCTGTAAAATTTCCAAAAACAAAGAAACCTTTTGATCCTGATGGTTTGCAAAGTTAGTGAAAGGATTTGTATATCAGATGGAAGATCTAATTTTATTTTCTCATCGCGGGGGAACTAGGACATTCATAACACTCTTCAAATCATCCACAGCATATTTTAATTTAATTAAGCCTTGATTGATATATCCAATTAAGCCGGCGGCCTCTGTTCAAGGCAACACGTATTTAAAACAGGTTATATTATGTGTCAAAATAACATCTCCACCCCCGCGAAATAAAGCGATGTATAACATACATTAGAACAAAATAAAGCATCATAATGCCATCTTCGAATGATGTGAGACTAATGCAACGCTTTTATATGATACTACACTAAGAATGTGAGGTTAGGGCAACACACACAGTTTGGTACCTGGCCATATAGTTTTACGATTGCTAAATATTACGATGGGCACAGGTTTGATGAAAAGATAGCGAACTGCTGGTCGGAGATATATTGTGTATCGAGAAAATGATTAGAATTACCATGGAAAAAGAGCAAAGAAACGCAGATTAGGCGGCTCATACGGAAAATTGTATTAAAGTGTTTTTATCCACGAATTAAAATACTACACTACGAGTATATTAAATGTATTATTTTTATACCCTACACTACACTACACTATACTATACTACACTACACTGCACTACACTAAAACACATTACACTAAATTAGACTTCACTACACTACACTACACTTATCTAAATTACACTAAAATAGATTACACTGCCCTGCACTAAATTAAACTTCACTAAACTATATTAAACTTCACTGCACTACACTATATTATACTACACCAAACGACACCACACTACACTACTTTACACTACACTACATGAGGTAAACAATTTTTACAAAATTAACAACAAATTTTATTAATTCTACATTCTACACTACACTACACTACACAGCATTATATTACACTACACTATAACACACTACACTACATTACACTAAACTGCGCTACACTACACTACACCATCCTACACTACACTATACGTACCCTCGAAAGGAATATAAGTAGAGCATTTGTTCTGTAATTCGATAATCCCGAATTCGATTCCTGTGACTCTGTTCCAATAATTCCTCGATAATAGAGCCTATTCAGGTAATTTCCCGGAAATAGAGAACTGGGGGTACTGAGGAGAAAAGTTTGATGTAAATATTTATAAATTGGGAATAATTTTTCCATGTCTAAATTGGCAGGAAAAATTATTTCCCATTTAATTTTATTTTCAAAGAAAATAATTTTTAACTCAGTATGCCAGAAAAAATGTTTAAATAAAAATTACATACAAATTCTTTCCTCAATTCCCTATTCATGGGGAATTACCAGAATAGTGTCCCTGGGGAAAGAATTTACATATAATTTCTGGTTAAATTTTAGTTTCTGGCATACTAAGGTAAAAATTTAGCGGTAATTTTAATGAAAACAAAATACAATTAGGAACAATCATGTCTGTCACTTTCGAAATATTATTGCCAATCTATAAGAATTAACATCAAGCTTCTTCCCTCAATAGGAAAACAAATTTATATGAAAATTAAAAAAAAAAAATTAATTAAAAATTATATCAAACTATATGTAAATTCTTTCCCCAGTTCCCTATTCCCAGGAAACTACCACAATAGGACCACTGCTGGTGACAAAAAAATTGCGATTGAGAGGCGCAATAATTGTCGGCTTTTCAGCATGAATATTTTTTTTTATTTTACACTGCACTACACTACACTACACTACACTACACTACACTACTCTACACTACACTACACTACACTACACTACACTACACTACACTACACTACACTACACTACACTACACTACACTACACTACACTACACCACACTACACTACACTACACTACACTACACTACACTACACTACACTACATTACACTACACTACATTACACTACACTACATTACACTAGACTACATTACACTACACTACACTACACTACACTACACTACACTACACTACACTACACTACACTACACTACACTACACTACACTACACTACACTACACTACACTACACTACACTACACTACACTACACTACACTACACTACACTACACTACACTACACTACACTACACTACACTACACTACACTACACTACACTACACTACACTACACTACACTACACTACACTACACTATACTACACTACACGACACTACAGTACAGTACACTACACTACACTACACTACACTACACTACACTACTTTACACTACACTACACTACACTACACTACACTACACTACACTACACTACACTACACTACACTACACTACACTACACTACACTACACTACACTACACTACACTACACTACACTACACTACACTACACTACACTACACTACACTACACTACACTACACTACACTACACTACATTACACTACACTACACTACACTACACTACACTACACTACACTACACTACACTACACTACACTACAGTACACTACACTATACTATACTACACTATACTATACTTTTGTTAGTTACTCATTGGTAATTTATTTTCAAAACTGATATTAACATTAACTAATTGTTGCTCTTGCCTTAACCAGTTACAATTTAGAGCATACCAATTTGTTGTCAAGGAATGTTATTGTTACACTACGAAACTTAAACTTTTAACGCCTTTCCTTCTATTTATCTATATATTTTTCTAGCTTTTTGTGAAAACCGCCTAAATGCAGCCATATTGTCAAACTGTTGTGAACTATCTGATTAGACAACCAAGCTGTATGAAGCGGTGGTGGAAAACCAAATCATCATCATTTTCTTATAGCAGTATTTGTTTGCCAAATTTTATGTTATTTATTAGTAAATTGCCGCTCAATTACCTCTTTAGCACTGTAATGAAGAATTTGTTTATTGGTGTGACATGAAGAATCCCCATGGTCTCTAGATTTGGGTTTCTTGGGAATTGGGGTGCACGTGTTATACGTGGTAATAATTTTTATGATTCTATTATTAGCATGGACCATAGTGCTTATCAAAATCTTATATGCAGCCGTATAGTGTCATACCAAAATGCAACTTGTTGTAGATGGCGCCGAGTATTGTAAAACAGATACAATAGCGCCTGTTTCTTAACGGGTGTTCTGAAGAATGGAAATTTTATCAAAATAGGACAAGATTTTACTAAAAGGAACCAACAAATAATTAAAATAATGTATAAATTTACACAATTTACAGCAGGCTTGATAATTACGAAAATTTGTTGGCCCGTTATCAATTAAAAATATTTGTCATTGATGTATATCATGTGCGCAACTAAATTTCCGGGTTTCACACATAGATGGTGCTAGCGACATATCTAGTTGTCATTTATGTTAGAAGTTGTGTATTGTTCATAGCGCACATGTCGCAACTCAATAATATTTTTTCTAAGAATGGAAATGTCTAGTTTTGTTTCAAATAAGCAGCATTTGTGGGAAGCTTTGCTTTTCTGATTCAACTTGAAGAACTGCAGCTGAAGCATATCATTGCTTAAGAAGGCCTATGGCGAACATGCACAATCAAAAACTACTTTGAAAATTGGTTTAAACGCTTCAGAAGTGGCGATCTCGACATTGAGGACAAGAAGCGCTCCAGAAGACCAAAAACAGTTGAAGACACCGAGCTGCAAGCGTTATTGGATGAAGATGAACGCAAACTCAAGATTAACTTGCGGAGGCATTAAATACGACTCGCCAAGGTATTTCCAAACGTTTACATGTTATGAGAAAAATTTAAAAGAATGGAAAATGGGTGCCGCATGAGTTGACTGAGAGATAGATGGAAAATTGAAGACCCACTTGCGAGAGTTTGCTTTCACGGCATGAAAGAAAGAGCTTCTTGCACCAAATTGTTACGTGAGATGAGAAGTGGATCTTTTTTAAGGATCCCAAATGCAAAAAGTCATGGCTTTCACCTGGCGATGCATTAACATAGACGGCACGACCAAATCGCTTCGCAAAGAATACAATGCTCTGTGTGTACTATGGGCTGCTCAATGGGCAGCGCTACCGGCAACAACTCATCAATCTGAACCTGATATTGCAGCACCACAACGTTCCATGCCATTGCACTCCCATCGTCCAGGACGCCATCAAACCGCTGAGATGGGACCTGCTCCCCTCCGGATTATCACTTGTTCTAGTGGATGGTGCATGACTTGGCATGGCTACACTTCACCAGTTTCGAAAAAGTACAAAATTTGTTGGACGAATGGTTTCGATTCAATAACGCGGCATTTGTAGATAGCGAAGGACAATTCTTTGAATGAACCATTTTTAATATCTCTATTGAAATTTTCCATTTTTAATTTTAAAAAAAAAAAACCGAAAATTTAGTTGCGTACCTAATATATATTTGACGTCTCAAAAATGGTTTAATACTGAAAAAATTTATTGTATGGATAAGGTTATCAATTAGTCAAAAGGTCTAGCAAATCCTAGTGAATCTCCCACCACTGTACTCAAATATCTGCGTCTGCAAAATGTGCGATGATTTTATTTTTCCTACTCTAAATTTGGTTAACCTACAAAAAAGTGGTTTTCTTACAATCATATTTAATTATTTAGAAATCATACTTGCGTGTTTAGCGAGCAAATATTTGGGTATATTGCGAGTTCTCAGTATACGCGGTACAATCTACAACAATATTGCAAATAAATTTTCATTAGTCGTGGATGTCAGATTTAAGCGAAAGTTTTAGTTCAAGAGGATTATGTAAAAAATTATTGAATAACACAAAGATACGCTCTACCATGAAGTACACCCCAACCTGGATTAAGATCACCAAATTATATTTATTTAAATCTATGGGATAACGTTCCCAATCTTCTGTTGTTTGGACTCACTTCCAACTATAATTAGCTTGTAAGAGCATTATATTTTTGAATTGAATATTCGATATTTTGATAATTAACCATTGTCCACCAGAAAAACCAATCGTTTTTGGCGATGATACTCGTATAGCCCTTTTCAACATTTTGAGTTTCCGAATTTCCTACGTGACTACTTGTATATCAGAAAGTAAGGAATTCAAAGTAGGAACAATAACAGAGCGTATGATTGATTTGAACCATCCTTCAGGAGAGCCGCTGCAGTGAAAATGTATATATCCATAAAATCTCAAAAATTATAGTGAAAATTCTAAATGATAAAATTTCCCCAGTAAAAAACTGTACCATAGCTATCTAGTCAAGATGCAAATTAGTAAAACAATTTATGACAGAACATGTTTCTAAGGCTAAAAGTTCCCTTCAATCCGTCTTCCTCACCTAATCAGTTCTCTAAGCATTATCCGCTTTTCATTTCACTAACGACTTACGATTTGCAGTTCCAACCATTAAGTAACAGATTTTTTCGCGGAACTCTACAATAATCGATAAAAAATTTATATAAATCTTTAGCTGCATATATTTTATTGTGACACAGCAATAAAATAAAAATTCGATTCACAGAAACTTTTTTATATTTTTTGTTTGTCTGTGTAGACATAAATTACCCCAGCCTTAAGGTAATTATGATCTGAATCCTAGATAATTTGAATGACCCAAATTCCTTTTATTTTCCCTTTTACCGTTAGGAAAAATATCTCTATGTGTTACGTTGAAAAAAAACTCTTGCGGTATTTTATGATTTTGTTACCTTTAAAAGCCCCATTCGTAAGCTTTTTATAAACGATCTGTATGTAGAGTATTTGGATGTGTATTCATAGATCTTCTTATTGTTTCGCGATAAGAAATGGAAAAATAAAAATTGTTTCGTTACATCTTATTACTATTATTGTTATGATTTTTTATGCTCATGATATGTTTCATTTCATATATTTTTTATTTAAGATAAAAATAAAAATATTTTTTAGAATAGAATGTAATAAGAAATATTTTTATTCTTAACAAAAAATATTATATTTTCTTATCGTATTCTTACGTTCCATGTACCCGATACACTTTATTCCATATATAAACGAGTAGATGATATTTTCATAAAATTATCATAATAATACCTACCAATATTGAAAAAATAAAATCTTGTGGAAAACTGAAAAAGAAAATTGGAAAATTTTTATTGGGAAAAGAATCGTCAATAAAATATAATTCAGTTTTTTTGTGCAGTATATACGAAGTGCACTCTTGGCTTTTGTACGTTTATATACTTATGCAGAGGTCTATTGTACTTTGTGACATATCGTTGTTCTTGCAATAAGAGATTTTTTGTTTTACGATGGTGCTTAAATTATGCTTGGATTTTTATGTTGCATTTGACTTTACAGTTCATGATTTTTAATGGCAAATCATCTCATACCTTTTGTTGTTCCGATTTCTTTGATTAAATAGTTTTTATTTAGGATTTATATTGTTACTGATATTTATAGAATATTTTGATTGAATAACTGGAGATTGCTGAAAAGTAGGTTAGTCGGAAATAGTTTTGTTCTGTATATAGAATATTGTTATGTCTAGTTTTATATAAGATTTCGCCTGGAACAACATTATTTGCGGTTTTATAGTAAAGATATTTTTCAAGTATGTCAAAGTTGAATGACTTTTGAACAGTCCTGACTTTTAATTTAGTATAAGGAGCGTGCCACATGTTGCTCGTCATCACAAAACGATTAACTAAGAACATTTCCGTAAGAAAGTGTATGAAAGAGGCGAGGTTCAGAATCAGGACTTCGGTCTGAAAGCAGGCCCTGCGTATTGTACATCGAGCAAAGGTTGTGCAGTAATATATTGTTTTTTACTTTGCACACTCTTCGTACACTGACATTCATTTCAGAGTAAAATTTGAAGAACCGAGTATGCACTGTGTAAGCCCAGTTTACAAATAAAAACGCAGTATACAGAGTAAAATTACTCAGGTTGAATAAAAAAACATGGAGTAATTTTTGGTAATGCACTGCCTGCTCAGGTTGAATTAAAAAATATACCCTTAATTTACGATTTAATTGGGCGCGTCCAGGACCGCCAACTGTTGGCATCATGATTAGTGAAATCATCGCCAATTTGAGTTCAAAATTTCAGAGTACTAAACATTTTCACAACATTGGCTTTGATTTTACAGAACAGATTCCCAACTGTTGGGCCCTGCAAGCGCCCATTTTGAAAATTAGACCAGTTTTAACAGTTTTATACAAAAAATGAATCGAAGTATTATAACAGTTCTGATTTGCTTAATATTTAGTAAGATATATATGTATATGAAGAAAATCTTTTCTAAGAATATAATTACCATTGCACCAACCCAGAAAACTCACATAAAATAAAAATTAAGTGACAGAACGACTCAAAAAATATTTCCGATTCTTCATTGATTTTGTAAAAGTTTGTTTTTATAACTATCATAGTTGTATGATATATTAGTTTACAAATTCACCGCTTTGGCGCCGGCGAAAAAATAATCCTTTGGTGTAGAATTTGTAAACCAACCCGCTCGTAATAAAATTATTGTTTTTCCAAGATCTGTCAACCATGAATGATTTATATGTCACAAGATTTTATTGGAATGAGCTAACTGTAACAACTTCCAGTGCCACAACGGCAGTTTTGAGTACTAACGCGCTTCGATTTATTTTGTGACATTCTTCAAATCATTTTCATATGATATACGTATATATAAAATACCAAAGGAATAATTTACCACCAGCGCCAACACGTTAAATCTGGGAAAGAAATTACTGCAAATAAAATTTACCTTTGTCCAAAATCTTAGACACGATATATCACTTGATTGTGAAATCAGCGCCAATTTGGTATATCAATATGATTCAGCTAAATTTGTGACATTCTTTAAGAACTATTCTCTATAATAAGTCAATAATTAGCTACCAGCGCCAAAACGTTGGCTTGATCAACTAAAGCGCTAAAAACAAGACGTTTTTTTCAAGACCTATCAAATGATACGCTACATAAAAAAGAGAAAAGTTGTAACTCCTTCCAGCGCTACAACGGTAGTTTTGAGTACTAAGATGTTCCGCAAAATTTACGTTATTCCTTTATGGATGTCTGTGCATATGAAGAACGCGTATTTTTTAACAATTTTATTTATTTATTAAATTTTTCAAACATGAAAATAACAATAAGTTGTCAAATCTTAATCACTAAGATAATTATGTAAATCTGCGGGAGCAGAATCTACTTCTTATAAATAAGTAACGTTTAAAATTTTATGATTTACGTTGTTACAGCCATCGCTTTCTTCGTTAATCGTGAAGACATAGTGATATCTTTTGCTAGTTCTCTGCATAGCTGATTGGCATATTTTGTAATTCGTCTTTGATCCTTAGGATGCTAAAGTCCTTATGTATATTTTTATTTTTTACGAACCAGGGTGTTCCTGTAATCATTCTAAGAGTTTTTGACTGCGTGTTCGTTGTACAATATCAATATTCCAATTTGAGGTTGATTGCCATAATTGACACCCATACGACCAAATTGGTTTAATCATTGAGTTATACAGGAGAAGTTTGTATTCTAGGTCAATGGCTGAATATTATAGGCCCATCAACTAGTGCATTTTATATATTTTTAATTTGATTGGTCTAGATGGACACCTAGATATTTTGCTTCATTTGATTGAAGGATTTGTATTTCATTAATTGTGACAGGCGGACAAGTAAACTTATTTAATGTGAATACGTGGGTCGATTTATCTTCATTGACCTTTATTTTCCATTGCTTTAGCCATATTTGGTGTCATAAATATGTTGTTGCAGAGTTTCAGTTGCCGTCTGTGTATTTTTATGGCTACATACGATTGAAGAAACGAATATCATTTGCGAAAGTAGACGTCATAATTTGCGAAGAAGTTGGTAGATCTGAAGTGAAAATTAAATACAACGTTGAACGTTGAAAATTAAATACAACGTACAAGAAGACGGTGGGACAGTATTTTTTCTCTTCGTATGCTGACCTTATTTCTGTAGCTACTCGGTGCACTTGATCAATGGTTCCGTGCTCGGCTCTGAAACCAAATTGATGATTAGGGATGATATTTCATAGTCCCGGTTTAATATTTTTTACAGTTCCTTTTTCGAATACTTTCGAAATGATTGCTAGTAGGCTTATTGGTTTATATAACGAGACTTTGATAGGATCCTTACCAGGCAAGAACGCGTCATGATATTTGAATTTTTCTCGCGAATCTTCTTTTATTGCAATTCGGAGAATTAAGAAGCCTTTGGATCTCTACCTCAAGAGGGTCAGATACCTGCCATACGAAATCAACCCAAAATACACCCAATACATCGATATTGCTGAATGATTTTGTACTCGTATCTTGTTGAAAAGGTCTTGGATCAGACAACGATTTCGATACAACTTTAGATCACAAATTCACCGTTTTGGCGCTGGTAGCTAATTTTTCGATTATTATAGCATATATACTTATTATAGAATATATATAGTCTCCACTCCTGATAATAATTGGATTTTAGAATGAAATTCCAAATGAAGGGAATATGCAGACAATAAAAGTAATTGTAAACGGGGGTGATAATCATCATGAAAAATACTGGAATTGACAACGGCATTAATCATCAAGACAGAACAAGAACATTCATCGCCAGATGCAATTAAAAGGAACAATCTCGAACAGTGATAGAAAAGTATATAAGCGTGAGCAATTTGGGACGCAAACACAGTTGGAATTTAACCAGTGAACAGTGCAAGTCAAAAAGTAGAAATTTAATATAGTCCGAAAAGTAGTGAATAGTAAAAGTGGACAATTAAAGTGGAGCAGTAAAAGTGTGAATTAGTGAGCAGAAATTGAGATGGTTGGAAAATAAAGTTTGTAACTTCTTAAATTGTTGGGTGTTTTATTTGAAAAATCGAGAACAAATCCATATCGAACACCCGAAATTCGTAGATATAACACATCTCCTAAAAAGTTCCCGGTGTAACAAAGAAAATACAAAACCAATATAATTTCCTTCTAGAGCGATACAAAAGTCCAACGCCGCTCTAACATTCGATACCGTTTTTCTATCGTAATCGTAACGATTTACCTTTGTCTTCAAAATAAGCTTCAATTTCGGCAATAACTTCTTCATTGGAGCCAAATCTCTTTCCCTGGAGCCTTCTTTTTTTAGGTCGGCAAACAAGTAATAATCGCGGAGGGCAAACTCTGGCGAATACGGTGGATGGGGAAGCAATTCAATGTGCAATTCGTGTAACACGTTTCATTGATATCTTTACAATGTCAGCTATCTCACGCAACTTAACTTTACGGCCTTTCAAAACAATTTGGTGAATTACTTTATGTTTTCTGCAGTGACAGTCTCATTTAAGCGTCCAGAACGTAGTGCATCATCGGTTTAAATTCAGCATACCAGTCAATGAAAGTTGATTTTCCTGGTCCGGATTCCGGATTACCCTTAACAAGCGACACAGAGCAGTCGAACGGTATTTTTCCCCATTAAAAAAACAGACGAATTTTTTTTTCCATTGTTTTGAAATTAACCAAAGTAGCGTCACTAAAACAACTGTAACTTGTAAACTAATAGTCAGGCTGCGTACCAATAGGTAAAAGTCGATTTTAAGTAAATTTTTCGTTAAATTCAATTATTTTTGAAAAACTCTATGGTAAAGTGATCGAAAATTCTGTACTAAAATCGATTTTTACCATAGTAAACGATTTACCCGACTATGAATGTAATGCAGGTTTGACACATATCGCTTGAAGGTTTGTAGTATTTAAAAGTCATATGGGTTTTAAGTTTGTGTCAGACCGGAAACTTTTCAGTCGATGTAATACGTGATGTATATCACTTTATTCAAAATTATCGTTATAGAACTGGAACCAGTTACATTGTTTCCGTTTTTATGTAGCATATCATTTGAAAGGTATTGGAAAAAGCAACAATGTTGTTATTATTGTTTAGTTGATAAATCCATCGTATTGTCGCTCATTTATTTATTAGAGAATATGTAATTGTGACATGTCAATATTTTTGGATTCAAATAAGTTTCAATCCCGATACAAATCCTTGGTTTTAAAACCAAAAAGTTTCTGAAGGGGATTAAGACACGTTTCTGATACGTTACAAAACTGAAACAGATACTGCTTTTTGCCACGTTTTTTGGTACCACCTCATTTTATATTTACTATTGAGAAACTAATTCCACTTAGTTTAAAAAAATTCAGATTTTTTGAAACGGTTTTAGGGGAGTTTTAAAAATTATATTAAAACTACTTTTTAGCTTTTTGAAGCGGTGTTAAACCTATTTGTTCCTGGTTTCAAAAACACCGTACAAACTATCTAATCAAAACGGCTTATTAACTAATTTTATAAAAACTTTAAATCAAAATTAACTATACGTTTAAAAATAAATAATTTAAAATTTTTTTAGCAAGATTGTTTTTTCACGAGAAGATGATATTACCAAGTGACTTGATAAACTACTACTCTTATAACACGATTCGTTATTTGCATGCTTATCAGACGACATTGCCCAAACTCCAAAAATACAGCTTAATTCTTTGTGCTTATAAACAAATAATGGAATTGTTCAAAAATAAAACCGTTTAGGCATGGATTCAAAATAATTTCTCAAATTTTGAGTATTTGAAAACTATTTAAAACCTTTTACTAATTGCAGACATGATAGAACCGTTTCAAAAACAATATAGTTATATAAACTTGTAACGATTCCGAATCGGCCGAAAAGACACAACATCCCCAAAATGTCCACGATGTTCGAAAAACGGTACACGGCACCAATGAAAGTCTGGAAACCAGAGCCCCCAAGATATTATCAACCCAGCCATCAGCAGCAGAATGCTTCGGGAAAAACAGATCTTGCCTTAAACAATCAAGGGCTGACGAACAATTCGATGTAAACTCAGAAGCTCTAATAGCTTCTTTCATTCCGCAGAACCATACCCCAAAGCAACTACACCTGTTCAAAAGTACCAACCGCCTAGTGGTGATTTCGGTACACCGTGTTTTTTTTTCGTCAAGGTACCCAATTTATTAACTTCTAATTCTTAAAGTTTTCAAAATTTTGTCAAAAACTTTAAATCATCTTTCAGTGTATTAACTAATAAACGTCAATACAATTTGAAACACCGATCGCGAACCGGAACTTACTGGCAATCAAGAAGAAACTAGGATCAATATAATATCTTCGGTAATTAACAATGATTCATGTGATAAACGGCCGTACGCGCAAGTCACAATAAATGGTACAATATATAAAGGTCTTTGAATGATCTCTTTGGGTGTCATT
This sequence comes from Nephrotoma guestfalica, assembly GCA_963691935.1. Lineage (NCBI taxonomy): Eukaryota > Metazoa > Arthropoda > Insecta > Diptera > Tipulidae > Nephrotoma > Nephrotoma guestfalica. The sequence goes on along the minus strand of OY829914.1, from coordinate 273,519,029 downwards.
GAGAAATCCCAGAGTTATTTGTGTTCGCCGGTCATCCTTGTATCGAAGGCAAATGATAAGGTTCGTTTGTGTTTGGATTCCCGTGAATTGAACAAAGTTACCGCCAAGGATGCGTATCCATTACCGCTTATCAATGGATGGTTTGGTCGGCTGGATCAAACAAGACTTATATCAACACTTGAAAAATGTCTTCTGACAGATCCCGCTTCACCCACAATCCAGAGATAAAACGGCGGTACCTGGGCGGTTTTTGTACCAATTCGCGGGCATGCCCAGGAGGATTCCGCATCAACGACACAATCGTGTTTTCGACAACTTGGACGATCTCCTAATAACCTCAGCCACTCTTAGAGATTATTTTGCTCTTCTTCGCGAGTATCTGGTTCAACATTTTGCACCTATTTTGAGGGGTGATTCCATTTTAAGGCTTAATTATGATAGCCAGTAAAGACTGGTATGGTAGTTTTGTAGTTTTAAACACAAGGTCGACAAATGCACGGACATTTTCATTCTTTAAACTACATTGACTATTTGTCAATTGTTTGTGCTAGTTTATTTTCTTCACACAAACCATAAAACAGGAAAGGCACAAACATGAATGAAAATAAAAAAAATTGCAATGGTGTTTTTCATTGCGGTACAACACCAGACTTTCATTTAATTTATCCTTCCCTCTGTACTTGATTGCTACGACAACTAAAGAATTTGATGATTAGCAGCATTTGATTCTCAACATGTTAAAAAATACTGTTGAATATTTTCATATCGACTTCCATGCCTTTGATAGACCTTTGATGCTTTATGCAGCTTCTTATAGGTTCTTTAGCTTTATGAATACACCATAGAAATGGCTGAGTAAGAAAACAATTTTATTAGCCGTGTCAGCACGATAATCAATTGTTTTATCAAAAATTGTTATTTCCTTTAGCGTCAGTTTGGTTTCGACCTATGAAACATTGGATTTTTAAAATCAAACTACGACCGTCTCCTGAGACTGCAGTGACCAAACTACAAAAATATTGAGAATACTTTGAACTTACATACAAAGTATAATCACAATGCTTTAGCGAATTATTATGTTTCGGTGCGCGGTTCAAAGTATTTTTAATATTTTTGTAGTTTGGTCATTGCAGTCCTATTCGAAATATAATTTAAACTATTTAATGTTTGCCAAGTTTTTCGCCAAAACAATAAACCGTTTGTTTCGTAAACGCTAGAAGTCACTTATCCTAAACCGGTTATCTCCAAATTTCCCTGGGCACTGCCAAATTTTCAAAAAAATAATTGGCATGAAGATTCCGATCAGTTAACCTGTTTGAGCTGCAGAGTGGCTTAATACTGGTGAAAAAATAGTTTATGATCAAAAACCGTCATTTCCGCTTAAACGTTAAACAAATAATCTGGACCAGTTTTGTTGCAAATTTAATTTAGAATCGCTATACTTTTTAAAATATTTGCAAAAAATAAAATGCTTGAAAATGTCGATTACCGCCAAATTTCACGGGGTTCTCTCAATTTATGGAAAAAATCTTAAGTATATGAGTTCATCCAAGTCACTTAAGCCATCTGAGCTGTAGAGAGAAAACATATAGACAGACAGAGCAGCAGAACGACGGACACCTCGAAAACCGCAAAGACCACTAATAGTAAATCTGTAAACACCTCAAGGTCGAAATTTTTTATGATTACTATACTTACGTTTACTTTCTTAAACAAACAAAACAGGACATTATCAAAATTAGTCATTTTCACTTAAACTTTTGGATTTTTTGGTAATTTTTCTTTCTTAATTTGTTCACATATAAATGGGAAGAGGCCTATTGGCCAGCTCAATTTATAGGTTATAAGTAGTCTTCACTGTTGGTCACAATTGGTTTCGTTCTGTCCTTACTGCATATGAAGTGTCCAACATTTTTTTTATTTCATCTTGAACTGAATGGATATTTAGGTCCCTATGAAGGTCATCATTCCTAGTGTACCACGGAGCGTTAACTATACCACGTAGCACTTTGTTCTGGAATGTTTGTATTATTTTGGTATTGGTTTTCTGTGTACAGCTTCAGAACTGAATTTCGTAAGACCATACAAGCTTTAACACCTGTTGATATAATAGAAATTTATTTTCGGTTGACTATTCCGAATTTATTTTCCGAGCAGCCAATATATTTTTCGGTATTTGATATTAAGTTCATCGTTTTTCTTTTTAACGTGCTATCTGAACCTGGTATCTAAGGGCGGGCATCCCTAGATATTCACTTTTAGATTAGTAAAATTCACATGCGTGGATTTCGTTTCATTGAGCCCGATAGTGACTCTTACTGAGAGAACTGTAGTACCATCAGCAAATGTTGCAACGGTAACATCGTTTAATTGAGGTAAATCGCTGGGGTAGAGCAGGCAAAGAATAGGTCCCAAAACACTACTCTGCGGGACTCCCGCCGAAATCTTTTTTAGGTCGGAGTATTCTTCTTTATATTTCAACCGAAAATGGCGCTTCGCTATGGATGTTTTGGTAAATCTCTATACGTAGTTTCAAGATTAAACCTCTGAGCCACACCTTATCGAAGGCCTGCGCCACATCTAAGAGGATACTAGAGTAAAGTAAGCCTTAACCCCAGAGTAGAGTAAACCATTTCTCTCGTTCTCTTTCCTTCATTCTTAACCTTTTCTTCTCTTCCTTGAGAGGCTACAGCCTCTCAAAGAATTTCGTTAATTTTGGTAGAAGTGAAATTGGCCGGTAAGATTTTTTATCATTCGGTGTTTGCCCGGTTTTGGAAGCATTATTACTTCTGCTACTTTCCACTGCATAGGCACACATTTTTTCCTGAGGATCGCATTGATTATATCCTTTGTTATTTTCCCTGTTATTAGATTTATCAGATCTTAACCAGAAACATTCTTTGCTTTTATGTGCTAAAGCATGTGCTTTAGCATGTGCTCAAGTATGTGTTTTATGTGCTTTATGTTCTTTTAATGTTACGGGCCTATCTTCGAAGTCAGATGTTCTGGGCGTATCATCAGTGTTTTCGTAACTAGAGGTTGAAATACTTCTTCAAAATGTTCAGCAAAGAGGTCAGCTTTATCTTTCGCACTTCTAGCCCATTTCCCATTGTTTGTTTGATTGGGGGGATCTGCGTTTTTGGTCGTTTTAACCCTTTTGTTGCTTTCCAGAGGGGATAGTTGGTATTTTTAGTTGCAGCAGATAACAAAGCGATGTTCCAATTGTTTCATTTTTCACTGCTTTTATGAGTGCCTTAAGTTTGATACACAAGTTGATTAAGGTGGTTTTATCTTGCGGCACACGCGTAGTCTGCCCTTTCTTTCGGGATTTTCGTTTTTCCTGCACTAGTTCTCTTACTTCTATTGGGTAAATAACGGAGTTTTCTTTACTGGATGATAAGTTGGGGTGCATTCCCAAAACGACCATTGTATGGCATCAAGGAACCTGTCAAGTTCCTCTTCTATTTCATTTTCACTTTTGATTGGTTGGCACTTGAAGCTATATTTGTTCCTCTACCTGCTTAAACAATCCCAATTTGTTTTGTTGTTTGTGAGCTGTGGTGAATTTGTTTTTTCTATTACATTTTCACTAACCATCACAATAACAGGAGAATGATCAGATATTAGACTTTCATCATTTTCTAAGAAGATGTAGCGTTCCGATATCCCTTTAGTGATGTAGAAATTTATATAAGGTCTCTGATTTGGTTTGCAAGTTTGAGTATTTACAGTTTGAGAATTGGCCAGCTGCAAGTAATTCTTTGCCTTTTGGAGAGGTTAATCTTGAACCCCTGAAGATATTGTTTGCGTTAAAGTCGCCTCCGATAATGAAGTTACTTACTAGTCACGGTGGTCACTTGCACGAATTCTTTTAATATTTTCAATTCTTCATGATGATTAATATTATCCCTAATAAATATTGATGACCCTCCTCTTACTCGTTTTGCTGAATGTGTGGCATGGTAACAAGTATATTTCCGGATTGCTACATAGGAGCTGCTGGTAAAATGTGTTTCTGATATTACGCATATATCAAGTTTCTCAATATTTAAAAATAGTTCTGACTCTGCTAGGTGTTGTGTTAATCCGTTTGCATTCCATATGGCTATTCTTAATGAATAGTTTTGATGTCTGGTTACTGCTCCGGAATTATGAATTGAACTATGTATTGCCGACATTATTTATTTTTAGCCATTTTAGAACTTGGTATTTCCAGCAGATTCAGTTGATCCAGAATTAACTTGTTTAGTTTATTCTGTTCCTCAAGGCTATTTAAAATTGCTTGGACAGTGTTTTTGAAATTTTCAGTGTAATTTTGTTTCGAATTTGAAGAGGCCTGCGCATATGTATAATTCTCCCTACGCATAGGTACTTCATTTCTTGCTTGAGCCTTGTTTGAATGACTTAGAGGGGGTTTGCGTTTCTGATCCCTCATTTTCAGTAGCTGCTTGGCAATTCACATCCTCGGTAGTTGACTGGATGCTGCCCATTACAATGTATACATTTTGCTGGTTCTTCTTTAGATAGAGAGTTTGTTTAGAGTTTGTAAGTTTGTGATGGGTGCTTTCCAGCACATTTGACACATTTTGGTTCGTGCGTGCAATATCGTTGCATATGGTTATAGCCTTGGCATTTTTTACGATCATTTTTATTTTCGTACGTGTACCTGCTTCATCAACAAGTTCACGTATGCGTTTGGATTTGAAGTGTTAATCTTCCATACGTTATTGTTCAGAGCAGGGTTTTTGTTCCCTCGTTGCGTAACAGTACTCATTACACTATGGATTTCTGAATAGTTGGAAAATTGGACATTTTTGGAAAACAATTTCGAGCATTTTGTTGCAAATTTAAATTAGGATCGATTTGATCCTATTCGATTTTTTCATGCTGTGTACTTTATAAAAATAATACTAAAAAACTTAAAAGTTTGTGCCACTTCCGGAAAGTAATTTTCATGATTACTCAAAGTAAAAACTGAAAAAACTGTTTGGCATTCGAAAATTGGAACACACGTTGTTTTGAATTAAATTGGTTTAATGAAAACACTTGTAAATTTCCTTAGAGTGACAATATTTTGTCAAACACATTGTATCAAAAAAAATGCAACAGAACTCAACGTAACCGCTGAAAAAACAAAATTATACGATGCAACTGGACCACAACGAAAATTTGTATAAAAAAAATATCTGCCCCTACTTAATCAATTTTATCAAAGTATTTTGAACTGAGACATTAAAATTTAAAAAATTAACACCTTTTCTGAGATGAGGGGGTCGATCGATTTTTCTAATATTAATAGCAGATTTGGTAAACTACGTAAAAACTGTATCTTTATTCTGGTCATCGCATGTATGACTGTTACAATGCCAACTCAAAACGAATGAACCAATTCCGCGCCAACTACTTTACTCAGTTTATGTAATTCGGAGAAAATTTAAATTGTTGACATTTTTTATTTACATACTAGTAAAAAATGTAAATTATGTAACCAATCTAATCATCTATTTTGTTTCCATCGCTTTTTGAAAACCAACTACCGTGGAAGCATGTGTGTTTAAGTTTTTTGTACACATTTGGGACACCATGCCAAGTTGAGGACACTAAATTCCACACTCGGTACACATTGTGTCGAAAATTTTGTGAATTAAAAACACTTTAAAATTATTTTTTTTATAAACAAATATTGTATTGTGATTTTCAATATTTTTTGTTTATTTTTAATAATTTTAATTAAACCACGCATTTCGAATTCTAAACTTTTTTCTTTTGCAGCTACACTTTCTGATAATTTGTGTATATACATTCTTTGAGTCTACACTTTTCGTTAAAATGTGTAGCTACACTTTTCATTAACGTTAAGTACTTCACACCGGTGTGAACACACCTTTTCTTTATTATTCATTGACGATGGTGCCATCTCTGATGTAATAGCAAAAGTTATTTTTATTTCACTTTGTATCTGCTGTGTTTTGCTTAAACCAATTTTCTGCGTACACGAAGTTGTGCGGCTTTTCTTGTATTTGAATAATCTAGCAGCTTCCAATGCTATCTGAACTAAGTTTGCTCAAGCTAATTCATAATAAATTCCTTCTTTTATATCGTTTTAATTAAACGAATGCAATAAAAATAGAATAAAATTTTTTTGCAAATAAAACCAACAATATAAATTGGATAAACTTAGCTCGTGTGCCCAAAAAAGATTGGGATAACAATTCGCTATATAATATATCGTACTCATGATACTAATTTCAAATTACAACAAATTTAATGAAACGTTTAAAATTTTAAACCAAGAAAGAATTATAGGAGGAACGCACATCTCTTTAAAACAAAACAAAAAGATATCATTTGTGTAAAGATATCTAAGCCGATACTACAAACAAGGAAAGGCACTGTATATACTCGTATACAAATACACACCCTTAAAACCATAAATTCAAATAAATTTATGTGTCTTCATTTCCATAGAATATCCCAGATACGATTCAAGAATTAAAAATATAAACTTTATCAGCAAGTTATATGCTTATTTTATGAAGCATAAAGTTTTTAAAAACTCATTAGATTTTTCCATCCTCGAGATGTGTTGTGTGCTCCTTTTTTATTCCTACATATACCCGAGAAACTATGTGCGGTTCTTCTTCCTAGCAGCTTTATCTTGTTATTCCGCATTCTCATCTTTTTATCATCTTAAAATTTTATTTTTCTGATTTACAATTTCCCTTCGAAGAGATGAGCTCTGTTTTATTTTATTGGTGTCAGTTATAGTTTTTTTTTACACCACTCTCTATACTACTGGTCATTATATATTGAGAAGCTTTTAACTTTTATATTTTGTTGTTGTTGTTTTTTGTGGTATTGTGCGCTCTAACGAAGAAAAGGAAATTTAATGAAAATTTATTTTTATTGAAAATTGTAATAAAATTGAAAGCACGTCTTTGGCCCAGATTTGCAAAAAGGAAATCAAGTTACATTTTTTACGGTTTTGGCACATCTATACAACATATCTTGTGGTTTGGTATTTTTATTTTTAGGATTATTGTGTGCACAATGTCGTAAACCATAAATGCGGATATATAGATTCGTATAATCCAAATCCAGATTACACTTTTCGTCTTAAACGAGTTTCTCAAAATTGCGATATCAATCTCATATAATTTTGTTAAAAAAAAAAACATTTTCCGGAAATAATTTCCATTGCTCAGCAGTTTTCCTTTTATAACGGTAAAAAAATATTACAAGAACAACAACCAAATTAATTTAATTTTTTTAAAGTCATTTTGCCTTTTTACTCGTACATTCAGCTACAAAAAAAACGTATAAAACAGCATCCACGAACAAAAAAAATATAATTTAGTTTTTCTTTCACGGCAAAATATAAAATTAGTAGATATTAGATGATGGTGATTTTCTTCTTACAAAATAGGCAAGCACAAATTTATGCGCTGCTACAGTGAAATGTTAAAATGACCGAAAACGATATAACCAACAGAGACAAACAAAATTTTCTCGTGCTTCTATGTTTACATTTAATGAAATGACCATTCGACAAGACATTAACATTTTTGAAATCAATAAATACGTTTATGAACTTTACTGTTGTGCGTGTACGTCTATTTTTTCGGTTTGACTGTTTTGCAATGCCCGAGTTATTAAGTTGAACATGTTTTTCCATTAATTTTCATTTGAAAGGCACAGCAGTAAAAAAATAAAATAATACGAATTAAACGTACAAAATATGTACAGTGGATTAAAAATATGGCGTATATGATTTCACCAAACCAGTTCCATTTTGGAAAGATTAATCCGTAATGAAAAGTTCTACCAAATTTCGGGGCCCTTTTAGCCTTGCTTACGAATGAATTTTTTAACCCATAACAAAGCAAATCAACATTGAACCTGGTTTGACCAGAGAATCACGAATCCCATTAGCCTGACAAAATGGCAAGAAACGCACATGATCGTAACTTTGATTTGAAAGTAGTATAGTTTCCGAATCTCAAAAAGTATTACCGAAATCAAATTCAGGCAATATCATAGCCTTATTATTTTGATTTCTTGTATGGATCCAAATTTTTTCAGATTATACATCCTGGGCTTTAAATTACCGGCTTGCAGTTAATAGCTATAGTGACGTATTTTAAATTTCATAAAGCCAAATAGATACAAAAGTACACATTATCACATCAAAAGATGGTGAATTAAGCAAGTTGAGATGAACTCATAAAGAATGTAATATCTATAAACAATTGCAGCATTGCTTGTGGCTCTGAAAAATACTAACAACTAATGGAATTACAGATAGGTTGATCAGTAATTAATTTTAACTGTATATGTGTTCGAATCAAGCATTGCAGTAAATTTCAACACAATAGGTCGTTGAAAGAGAAAGACTTGAATCTAATGCCTGCCCAAACCACGAACGTAAAGATTCTGAATAAAAACCTAGCCTATTCCGCTGGCATTCGTAAATCTGCAAAAATGCTGTGCAATTAAGGAGGAATAAATGCTGTGCAATTAAGGAATACAAAAATTTAAATGTTAATGTGTTTGGCTTGTTGAGATTTTTTGATACCATACAATAATCCTATCGATCTGTTTAGTAAACTCAATGCTCAAAGTACAACCTTTTTAAACTCAGGAAAGAAATTAAAAATAGTCGTAAGCCAAATTGTAAAATTTAGAAACGAACTAATGATCATGAAAGTCAATTAATAATTCAACTGACGATAACCAATATCAACAATTGTATCGCCTCTTCATCAACACCGGCATCAAGAAAACACCAGCCTTTTTATCAGAAGCATCTTCATCAACATTTTCATTACGATAATGATCATACTCATAACATCTTCACCGATTTAGCATCTAGTTACTGATATTAACTTGGACATAAAAACAACATAAATGTGAACCGCCTATGCAACCTCAGATTAGATGCTGAGCCTAAATAGATATTCATGACAAAACTGATTCACTCTACTACAAATTTTTATATTCTTTCCCATGCTTAGGCCTGTTGCACACTTGAGCTATGTTTTTTGACTGATGTGAGCTATGTTTTCATTTTACAGCTTCCCGCTTTGGTTTCCAAAACTCAAATAAGTGAGACATTGTAGATAAATATCAGGATCAACCCAATCTGTAAAGCAATATAATAGTTGTTTTGTTTTCAATATCGGTGATGGTACCAATTTGATGTGGCGCGGCCAATTTCCGAAGACTTCCAATCTTTCGAATATGTAAATTGTGTAGATATTCCAAATTTAATTTGATTATTAAAAGTCAAATCCCCTATTTTGCCTCTCCTCCTAGAGCCAATTTCCGCATCACTCTTTCATACATGCCGGACGGAACGTTAGCAATTTCACGATCGAAATTCTCCATGAGCTCCTCTTACGTTGTTGGCTTGTTGGCATAAACCAACGATTAAACGTAACCCCATATAAAGAAATCCAACGGCGTTAAATCACACGAGCGAGGTGACCTCGCCCGAGGTGATTGTTTCAATTTAAATTTCAATTTCAATTTCAATTTCAATTTCAATTTCAATTTCAATTTCAATTTCAATTTCAATTTCAATTTCAATTTCAATTTCAATTTCAATTTCAATTTCAATTTCAATTTCAATTTTAATTTCAATTTCAATTTCAATTCTAATTTCGATCGGGTTTTCCAATAGAGACATTACAATTTAATAGAACGTTTTTCACGATTTGTTAACATACTCGTATTTCAAGGCGAAGTTCACGAACAAGCAACGTTTGGAAATTATAAAAAATTACTAGCGCAATTCTGAGTTGGTGGTCGCAACTTTAAGAGCGTTTACTCAAATTTCCGGCAGTTGTAATCGTCCAACCAGACAGGCTGGCACCGGTCGAAGTACCGAAAATATCGCAGCCGCAAGTGCATCAGTTCAAAATGTTCACAGGAATTGGGAATCTCTCAAACCACATTGTGACGAGTTTTGGATAAAGATCTTGACTTACATCCTTACAAGATCAAATTAACTCAAGAAGTGAAGCCCCTTAATCATTAGAGGCCCCGAAACTTCTCCGATTAGGCTCTGCTATAGTTAGAAGAAAATCCTGAATTTCATTCAAAAATCAAGTTCTGCGATGAAGCTTATTTTTGGGTTAATATGCGATATTGTATAGCAAAACACCACATATGCTTCACGAGTCTCCATTAGTATCACAAAAAGTGAATTGGATGATCTTGACATCAGTGATATGTGATTCCAACAAGATGGTGCCACATGCTGGTCAAACAATTGATCTTTTGAAGAGGAAGTTCGGACACTGTGTAATTTCGAGACATGGTTCAGTCGAATAGTCACCTCGCTCATGTGATTTAACGCCGTTGGATGTCTTTATATGGGGCCTACGTTTCGTCCGGTATGGTTGAAAGAGTGGTGGGGAAAATGGTTCTAGGAGGGGAGGGAACATTGAAAATAGGGGATTGGACTTTTACTAATCAAACTAAATTTGGAATATCTACCCAATTTACGAGTACATATTCGAAGCATTTGAATACTTCGGAAATTGGCCGCGGCACATCAAATTGGTAGTATCACCGATATTGAAAACAAAAAAAATTATTCGAGTAAGAGACAAACCCAACAAAAAGATGGCTGCGAAACTAGACCAGATACCCTTTGGATGATTTATTGAGAGGGGAAGGGTTAAGTCGGTTCCATCATATCATCAATATACACACAAGTCCAAAAAACATTTTTGACTTACATAATTACTCTTGCAGAAGAATTTTGCTAACGGCCTGTAATTTACAATCTCCAACGTTGTGAATACAGCGAGTTCATCAATCGAATCTTTCCAATTGGTTGAGTATTGTTGATTGAAAAGTTCGAGAGAAATTTTTGAAAAAGCAGTTAGAAGTCATTTTATGGCATTATTTTAGGGGGGACTGCTGAAGGAGAAACTATTGAAGCCAATAACTTGGGATCTGGAAATTGAAATTGAAATTGAAATTGAAATTAATTGAAATTGAAATTGAAATTGAAATTGAAATTGAAATTGAAATTGAGATTGAGATCGAAATTGAAATTGAAATTGAAATTGAAATTGACATTGGAATGGAAATTGAAATTGAATTTGAAATTGAAATTGAAATTGAAATTGAAATTGAAATTGAAATTGAAATTGAAATTGAAATTGAAAGTGAAATTGAAATTGAAATTGAGATTGAGATCGAAATTGAAATTGAAATTGAAATTGAAATAATTAAAATTGAAATAATTGAAATTGAAATTGATATTGAAATTGGTGTATTGGATTCGTAGCTGGTGAGCTTGTTAAGTTATCGATTCGTTTTCCAATTCATTTTGTGTTGTTCCATCATATTGCGGAATATTGAAACGGTGAAACTGCGGTGAAACTGCATCGTTGCACTAATAGCCCTTTTAAAAATATTAGTTGTTACGAGTAACAATAATTAATGATTTGTATATTCTCTATCTAATTAGTGTTTTGACTTTGGTATTCTTTTCACATTGCCTTTCACCTCAAACGATTTTGACGTTGTCTGGTGGGCCCCGGGATATCTATAATTAGTTTTTCCCGTCTCTAACAACTTTTACAAAAATTTAGTTAGGTGGGCGTTTTTTACTACCAGAAACCGATTGTGGCTGGTGAATTTTGGGAAAATTTATTTATTTTGTAATTCGGTGGAAGCTGGCATCCCACTAATAAATTTCTTCGGTTTACACGATTTTTCCGCTTTTGATTTTGTTATGGCTCTCCCGATTATGATAAGAATTGGCGTAAAGGGCTTTGAACCTGTTTTATGACGAGTTCGTTTGGAGGTCCTGCGGTCACACCCGGTTCCTTTCTTCAAGTTTTCTTCCGCTCGCACGATTTTTATAAAAATTGACGAGGGATAGCTTTCGAGTACCAGTAGTCGATTGCGGCGGGTCTTAATTTCGAGAACATCTGTTTAGTGGGTTGTCCGGTGGCACCCAAATTATTTTCCTTAATTTTTTTCGACTCGCAGGATGTTTCATTCGGTGGGTGCCAAGTTCCACAACTTATTTTTTGGCACGCGCGACATTAACAAACGAAAAAGGGGGCGGGGATTTCAAATGCCAGAAATCGATTTCGAAGGGTTTTAGTTTCGGCAAAATTCGTTTAGAGTTATCTTCAGTGGGGTCCGCGGCCTTTAATTAACCTTTTATAAGCTCGGTTGATTTTGATAAAAATCGCGGTGATAAGAATGGATTGCGATGAGACCTTTCGGGAACATCCCTTTTGGAGGTCCTACGGTGTGGCCAGTGTGCCGGCTTACGGCATGGAAATAAAAAAACGTGTTTAATGGTTTGGCGATATGCTAATTTAACATACTATTATTTAATTGTTTTCTATTCAGAATTAAAGCAATTGATAATAGCACAAGGTACAAGGTAGTGTATATTTTTTACGGTATACAATTAAAAATTAGCGTACCAATTATAAAATGTTTATACTAATGGCACAAAAACTTCCAACTCAATCTTGACTTGAGATATTTAATGTTGTTGTTCCACGTCGTCAAAGTTGTAGTCGTTTTCACTAGGATTTGCCATAACGTTGCGCCTAGGTATTCATAACAATTTTATTTTGTTGCTGTTGATATTTAATCCAGGCCATTTCCCGCGCCGATCAAGCGGTATTCAGCAATCCTTTGATATAATTTAGTATTCGGCCAATATCCACGATATCGTCTGAATATATACCAAATTTGCCCTGTTTTGATGAATCAACGCGAACTTTCAATACCACTTTGCCTTACTACGCACTTCGAAAGAGTCAGATACTGTCATTTCCACTACGATTTTACCCAGTGAGTCTAACGTTGTCAGTCTACACAGAGAGATATGTTTTTGTGTAATCCCTACCATATGCCTGTTAAAAGTTTAACTTGAGCTGTTGAATGTTTATGTAAGTCCCAACATTTTTCCAAGATCTCTTGTCGGCGAGAACCATATTGAAAATCACTGATGATATCTCCGACGAGGGGAATGATTCTGCCGATGAAGTCATATGATGAGATGCAAGAGTAGCTCCTCTGTGTTTTATTAGTTCTACCAGGAGTTCGTTGAGCCCGGATGGTTTGCCATTTTTAAGACAAGTTTTGTGGCGCGTTTGTCGTTGTTGTTACTAAGCTGAAGTTAGCCTAATATGTGATGTAGTTTCTGCTCTTCTACCGATTTTTGCATTAAATTCATCCACGAAGATTTTGATATTATGGTGCGAGAAGTTACTCATGATGCTTCCCAACTCACAAAGAACAAATCCTTCACATAATCTGTTTTATCTTCGGTTGGCGTGGTAAACGCGAAAGCCGACTCCGAATCCTCGGAAATGTAGCCATTGGTAATACTATGAAGCCTACCCCAAATCTTGGAGGACGTCCAAAGTGTAAATTCTAAAGAGTTCTAAAGAGACATCTAAGCCTCAGAAAGCTTAGCACGTTCTAGGATCTCATTTTATAGTGTTGCCAGTGTATATTTACTGAGACGTTGTTGTGATGAAACCGAGAAATTAATCCGAGGCTTTTGTATATGATTCATAACTTGAAGGTATTTTTGAGAGTAGGTAGTTGATTCGTTGCTCAAACGTCTTTTTGCGTGTGTGGGTCACTAACTGATACTGGTGTCACAACTTGGGGCTGCCAGCCATACATGAAACACGAAAATATAGAAGACAGAAGGTTTCAGCCTACCCTAATCTGCGCTGATTTGGTATTGGTTTTAGAGCGTCAATAGCTCTCTATGACATGTAGTGTCCAAGACTATAAACGGAATTTATTTAGAATTAAAAAACTAGGATCTTGCCCCATATAACCTTAGGAGATCTTAAAATGTAAAAAGACAAAGTTGATGAAAATTGAATCATGTTCTATGTCGTGGTGTACTGAACAATTCGCTGCTCCACTATATCTAAAAATGACGTAGCATAGCATATAACTAATATAGTAATAACAGCAATAACACTAATAATGAAAGGTCAGTACGTGACACCTAATAAAATGGCAGAATATATCCATACAACAAAGTAGCAGAAGCAGAAAAAATTACAAAACAGCAACATAAATATTTCCGCTTCCCTGTATACGGCACGGCGGACTCGCACTCAAAATTAAGTGTATGTTTATCGTTGTATGTATCACTTCTACATACACAAACGCTTTTTATAGTAGTCCTGATAGTTGAACATAAAAGAGCAACAACAACAAAAAGGTGAAACGACGACGGTAACAGGTAAATAAGATGTTGGATACCGTATAAAGACTTCTATACAGTGTAATAATATTAAAGAAGCAAAAATAAAGAACAAACGTGTTAAACCATTCAATAAGACTATTTCACATCCCATACATACGATAATAGTATACTACGTGTACTTAAGAAGCGAAAGAAAATGTATAATTTTCCTCTATATACTTTCTTGTTGATTTGATGTCGGAAAATATGAAAAATTTAATAAATTTCCTTCCCTTCCCGCCCCGATAACGGATGGACGAGCGACATAAATATGAAATAAAATTAAAATGAAAATTCTTTTAATCTGACAACTTACGGATATTTTTCTGTTCAATTTCATCAATTCTCAATGATGTAAACGGGTGATAAAAGATCTAGCAACATTGTAGATAATTTTAAGATGTATACGTGTGTTTATTGTGTACAGCATACGAGTGCATGCGAGATCCGCCCCACATATAAGATTATAAAAAAATATTCCTGAAACTCCGTGCGTCGAGGCGAGATTTACGCTAGATATCTTTGGGAGGTATAAAGCACCCGTTATAAAATTTTGTTTTCGTATATACGAGCATTTCGAGGGGTTTGGAAAATCAAGAATATTATTTGAAAATTCAAGAAAATTAATGAAAAATTATATAGCAGTTAATTTAAACTTTTTCAATTAATTTTCATTCTAAGATTTATTTTTGCTTTTCTTATTCTATTTAAAAAATCATTTTTTATTTAATCTGTCGTTTCTGATTTTTTGTGCGCTCCGTTCCAGTATTAAGTTTTTCCCGTTTTTTTTTTGTTTGCTTTTTTTTTGCCAGTTTCAATTTGTTCAATGTCGCGGATTTTATTGTGAATTTCGCGGAACAAAAAACAAAAAATGTTATGATTAAAGTCAGACAGTGGAAAATTGCATGAGGAATTGGTGTAGAAAAAAATACTACTACTACTTAGTACACAAATCACTTCTACTCGTACATACTAGAATATGTGCTGTATACTGAATAGTTCTGAGCCGGAAAATTTTTATTTTGTAATATAGAAAACTGATGGCTCTATTGAATCACTATGGCAGTAAAGTGTTTTTTGTTTAACGTATCTAGGTTATAAGAAATTGATTTGCTCCGTCTTGAGCTCATACAAAACTATAATGTGTGAAGCAAAATTTTGATTTATTCGAATCGTATTAAACTTTTTTTTTATAAAATATCATAAATAATACTTTCTAATCTTTTCTATTGCTGTGTAAGTTCTGGCAAAAATAATAATTTTTATTATTGTAAATCATCAATCAACCGTTAAATAACATAAAGTTCGTATACATTTTGGTTTTATGATAAAAGCACAGACATATTACAACTCTAAATATTTTGATTCGGTTAAAATATTTCTGTTAAATACCGTCAAAACTTTTGATTGATTTCATTGCCGAACTGCTGTTATTTTTACTTTCTTCGATCTTTTCATCACTGGGTTTATCTTATAATGTTGGTTTCTAGAAATCCTTTAATATCTCGATTTCTAAATTTCCATTTCCTTAATTCGACTCCATTAAATTTTTTTTCTTTAAGGAAGTAAATAACAAATCGGTGAATAATTTATATCGACATCTCTCTGTATTTTCAAGAATTTAGCCACTGACTTTTATAAAGCGGAAAGTGAAAGTCCAAGAAATTTTTTGGCACCATGATTTTTTGCACTTTGCCGGCGTTTAGTCATACTCCATTCTCGGAGATGGCATGCCCGAAAAATTCCGTTTCTCTTTTCAGGGATTCGTATTTGTCCCTGAATGGGTTGTTATGTGCATGATATGTGAAAATGGTGTAATCTGAATATACGAAGCAAACTTTTCCATTAGGCCGTTTAACACTTGATTCAGAGCTCTTGAAAAGTTGATGGGCCGTTTTTGAAACCGAAAGACATTGGAGTAAACTCAAAAAGGCCATTATCTGTCGAAAACGGTATTTCTTGATATTTCTCGTTCATTGGTATTTGGCGGAATCCCGATTTAAGATCTAAGGTTGGAAAATTTTCGGATTTCCCTTCAGATTGTTGCAACCCCTACGTATTCGGTAGTGCATTTAATACTGAATATGTAATGTGTAATGTCATCTATTGGCAATTCATTTGTTATATACCAAGTGACACCAAGTTAACAACAGTTTTTATTTATTATCGTCATCCACGAAAAAATAAAACAAAATGATAAAATTAGAATTTTATCTTTTTTTTTAAACATTGTGCAAATAATTTGGCCAATTTGTACATTGTTTTTTGGTATACTTCGAGCCGGATCAGCGACACGTGGCGAACGTAACCTAGAAATACGGGATTAACGAAATAAGCAGGTATTGAAGTTCCAGCAATTTACCAACCAAAACGGGAAACCATCCATCCAAAATCCAGGTAACCGTTTTTATTTATTTTTTTCGTTTTCCCCGAATTTAATTAAATTTATCGTGTGCTTGCGTACAAGTTTATTTTGGTGGAACGCCTCTAGAATCCACTCTCGATCGCCCCGGGCGCTATCGCCACTGGTCTCCGAAATGGAAGATCTTGATGACCAATACTTCCCACTGGTTACGAAAATCCAATAATTAATTCGTAAATTCAGTCTTCAACAATTACCAAATTGGATGATAGTATGGATCACTATTTGCTTCATAATTTCAAGTCAGATTTTAAACTACCAAGCCTAACGCTTCCTACTTTCGACGGTAATTATATGAATTGGCAATCCGTTTATGATATTTTCATTTCGACCGTTCACGAGAACACATCACTGGCACCCGCTCAGAAATTTAAATATCTGTTGGGGCAGTTACGTGGTTCAGCATACTTGTCCGTATTTCACTTTCGTGTAGATGGCGCGAATTATGTTGAAGCATTGAAATGTCTTATCAAGAAATATTACAAAAAGATACAAATTGTCGAAACCTATATTCGAGATTTCTTATCACTACCCAAAATTAGTTCGAATCCTTCTTCAACCCACTTAATGAGAATGTTCGAAAAATTTAGATGAAACCATTCGTGTATTGAAATTGCTGGGTCCCAAAGCGATTGAATGTGATCCTTGGATCATTTATTTGGCTACAGAGAAACTCGATGAAAAATCTAAACGGATATGGAAATATGAGACGTCAGAAACCTAGTTTCCTACGAGAGATGAACTGTTGACATTCTTATCCAAGAGAATTAATGCATTAGGAGAATCTGGTGCGAAACGTAGCCACAATCCGCCGAGCCTACCTACCACATCCAAATCATTCCACATAAAACCTGAACCCCGATGTCCGATATGCGTTAATGAGAACAACAAGTTATTCACTTGCTCTAAGTTTAAGCGATGAACATATCGTAACCAGCTGTAAATATAGTAAAAGCTGTTTAAAGTGTAATAAGAGATATAATTCCTTACTACACATTCCTCAAAATAATTCACTCCAGAGTTCCGGACCGTCACGCATGGTGTCACAATCCGCCTACTCCGAATCAACCACACAACATGGAACACATCGTCCGATACTGAATATCTCCGTTAAACCGACCAAATCTCAAACCATGGTGCCCAATTATATTGAACCAAAACAACCTCCGGGAATTTGACGAAATTTCGAGACTTACTAGACTAAGGGTTAACACATTCATTTGCCACAGAAATGTGTATCAACCATTTAAGGGTTCCAAGATCAACGACTAATATTTGAGTTGAAACATTGAATAATTCTAATGCTGGATTGTCAAAAGAAGTAGCAAATTTGAAACTTCGTTCTTGTGTAGATCATGACTATGTTATCAGTACAAGAGCTTATATCCTTTCTACCATTTGCTCTAAATTTCCAATGGAATTTATTGATGATGATAAGTCATACTTCAATTGCCTTAGCTGATCCCAACTTTAACACGAAGTCCCATATCTATATCTTACTTGGTTGTGAAAACAAATTCCATATGGAGCACATATGGAGAATACCTTTGTCGCGCCGGTTTGACTGGATTTTGGAAGGAAGCTTTAAATTGGCTGATCCAACCACCTTTACCAATGATCACTTAAATTCATTGCATGTTCAGTTAAAGAACGACTCGTTAGAATGGTCCAATAAGGAGAACTTGCTCCAGAGGTTTTGGGAAACTGAGGAAATAACTACCAAGCCAACCATGAATGATGAGGAAATGAAGTTCGTGAATTTATTCAATGAAAATGTAATATATACAGATAACCGAATATCAATCGCGCTGCCATTCCTCCAGCGCCCACCAAACCTTTGTGACAGCTTTCCGCAGATCCGCTGCTCAGAGAATCCTATACTCGTTTTATGAATGAATACCTAACGTTAGCGCATATGGAAATTATCCTTACCGAGAAATCGCGAAACATTCCAACCAATTATTTTATCTTCCACACCACCCAGTTTTCAAAATATCCAGTATTCCGCCAAGTCCACGTCTGGAAAATCATTGAACAACAAGCTTCTAGTAGACCCTACTATTCAATATAATCTAATTGACATTCTAACCCGATTCCGCAAGTATAGATTTGTTCTATCGGCTGACATCGAAAAGATGTTCCGGCAAATCCTTATCCATCCAAATGATCGAGATTACCAGAGGATCATTTGGCGTGAAAACCCATGCTCCAAAATCCAGCACTTCCGCCTAACTACAGTCACTTATGGTACTAGTCCCGTACCGTTCCTGGCTACACGGTCACTCCATTATCTTGCAGATAGACGTGCGAGCAAATATTCTATTGGCTCCGAAATCCTAAAACGGGACTTCGATATGGATGACCAGATGTCAGGTGGAGAAACGTTGGAAGCAGCCTTACAGCTGCAACAGGAAATTATACGTTTGCTCCATCAAGGAGGGTTTAACCTACGTAAGTGGACCGCAACCACCTCGCCTTATTAGATAACGTTCCGGTTGAAAACAGAGAACTATCCTCTTGGGAAATAACCGATGATTCCAAATCAATATCTGTTCTAGGCATAAAATATGACCCGATCCAAGATAATTTTTAATTTCGACTATCTTTACCCACAACCACCAAATTCTCAAAGCGGTCATTTTTATCCGAGACATCACGAATTTTTGACCCTTTAGGCGTACTGTTACCGGTAACTATTCGTTTAAAAATTATGTTCTAGTCGCTTTGGTTAAGGGCATTGGCTGGGATGATGAGCTCTTTCGTTACGATGGATATATGCAACTGAAACCCTAGAATTTCTTGGATTCGCTTACGCATCCAAAGAGGCATATGCACCGGTAATATTCGCTCGTGTAGTAGAAGGTTCGATAGTACATACCAACCTAATTGCAGTCAAAATTAAAGTGGATCCCGTCAAAGTAGTCTTGATTCCACGTTTAGAACTAAATGCTGCGACCCTTCTAGTTCGGCTTATAGCATTAGTCCAAAAATCGTTATGCCTGTCAAATCACCCCAAAATGTATCTGTATACAGAATCAACCATCACGCTAGATTCTTACATATACAAATCGTAGCCAGTGGGGTCATGTGTCGTCAAAAGAGAATCCAGCGGATTGCGCCACGAGGGGCATTTTGCCGAAAGAGTTTTGTCAACGCAAGTTTTGGTTTAATGGTCCCGAATTCCTGCTTGATCCTACCTTTAATTCTCCTCGTGAAAATATAGAACTTCAATTACCTTCGGCCGAACCTGAAAAATTAGGTTACCAGCTTGCAGCAGCACAGATACGTGGATCCGTCGCTGAGGAATTAATGGAAAAGGTGTTGCCCCCTAAACAGAAAATTAACACGGATAATAGCATATCTGCTAAGATTCTGCAGAAACTTGAAATTGGAACCGCATCGGCGCTTGTTAAACTCATTGAGGGTGTCTGAGATACAGAAGGCGGGGTTTGTAATATTTCGAGATATCCAGGAAAAGATATATATTAATGAGATTAAATCCTTAAATAAATCAAAGCCACTTCCATTAAATTCTAATTTAATTTCTTTTTTTCCATTTTTGGACGGCCACGGGCTAATGCGAGTTGGAGGCAGACTGGAGCACGCAAATTTAGCATATAACACCAAGTATCCCGTTATGTTGCCGGCAGGCCATCCAATAGTCGAGCAAATTATGAAAGAACTGCACATTACGCACCTGCATAGTGGACCGAAGCTACTTATGAATATCATCGCCCAAAGAGCATTCTTACAAACTGGCATCGGTCTGGCTGGTCCATTCACCCTTAAAACACATCGCTCCAGAGGAAGTAAAACCTACAAGTCCAACATAGTCATCTTCGTCTGTATGCGGCAACAAAGGCCACAACCCTAGATTAAGTCAAGGATATGAGCACCGACAGATTCCTAGCACCCTTAAAGCGTTTTTGCACCGTTCGAGAAATCCCTACCGATATATATTGTGGCAACGGCACAAACTTAGTGGGGGCTAAACGGGAAGTAGCTGGATTTTACGCGGAGTACCTAAACCAAGCAGCAAGAGCAAATGTAATCAGTTGGTGCACAGACGAAAAAATACAATGGCATTTTGGCACAATGGCCCCCTGTGGCTCTTACATTCGGTGGGTTATGAGAAGCCACCGTAAAGGTAGCCAAATTTCATCTACGCCGTGTGATTGGAGAAACCGTACTCACCTACGAAGAGCACATCACCCTTATCAAACAAATAGATGCCCTACTTTATTCCCGGCCTCTACAGGACCTTTATTATGGTGACAACAATCCCCTGGCACCCGGCCACTTTTTAATTGGCCAACCAATAACCCATATACTAGAACCCGACCTTACAACAATAAATATTAATCGGTTAAGCAGATGGCAATTAATACAGTCTCTATTACAAGGATTTTGGAACCGATGGTCATTGGAATATCACTAATGTAATATTGCTACAACCTCTACGTATTCGATAGTGCCGATTAAGTGTAATACTTAATATGTAATGTGTAATGCCATCTATTGGCAATTCATTTGTTGTATAGAGAGCCCTCCGTAGTAAATGTACAGCATTTTATGTAACTAATTTTGTAAATTAAAAAATAAATTTCTTCTCACTGTAACCGTCATCCACGAAAAAATAAAATAAATTGATAAAATTAGAATTTCATCTTTTTATATTTTTTTTTTTTTTTTAACATTGTGCAAACAATTTGGCCAATTTGTACAGTTATTGAAGAAAGCTTTTCATCTTGCTTCAGCAGTACTTCTTGATTGTTATAGATCGTTTTAATAAGCATCTCTTTCTCGATTTGACTTAAATGTTTGGTCCGGCATGTAAACTAATTTAAATTAATTCGATTGTCTCGAAATGTTTGCTATTGGGGCTAGATTGATTAATTTAGAACCACCTGTATTCTGGATTATCGGTTGTTAGTCTAACAATGGTTTCCAAATGTCGTCCTTGTATGTTCCTGAGGTATATTAATCGGGTTACTCATTAACTCTAAAACTGAGGAAGAACCTGTATACAAAACATAGGAAAGAAATTCTCTGTGTATTTCGAAAGCAATGTGAGGGCTTCTAAGCAACTGATGCCGGTTTGCCAATTAAAAGAATAGAGGCAGCAATTTACAATTTACAACAAGCTGATTAGATTATGCGAGACCGGCATGTTCATGAAAACATTGCAATATATACGTGTAAGCGGCTTGACTGGATATGCTTTCATTGCAGCTATAAAGAAATTTGTGTACAAAAGATGAGCATCTGCTCCAGTGTTGGGCATTTTACATGTAAATAACGTTATCTACATTTTTATGTAAATAACGAAATTTGCATAAAAGTTTGTGTAATTTAAACCACCAATAAATCCATTCAGTGATCCGTTTAATGTATCGAATGATTTGTATTACATGCCGAAATCATCAGAAACAACCATGAGACTCAAAGGTTAGGTAGTTGAAAATCCAGTCCCGTTTATTCCAAAACCCATGAAATTGAAAGCATTCCGTCGTTCACCAATAAAAAAATATTCGCATGGGCTATTGACATTCACCAAATTTAACCTCATCATATAGTGCCGCTGTTAAAACACATTCTAAAGAAGAAAAAGCCACGAAAGTGGGAAAGAGTTGCGTCTATTGGTGGAGAAACTTAAAAATTATAAACGATAACCAGGAGAAGATTCGGGTACTCCAGAGTTTAAATATGGTGAAATTGCGTACGTTCACACAAGCTCCTTTTAGGGAAGACTTCATCCTGCACAATATACAGGCTGTTGAAAATAACATGTGTCGAGCACCTATTTATCCACATCAAATTTTTCAGTCAGATTTTTTGCTTATTACTACAAGAAGGGACTATTATGTTCAGGAGATTGAAGGGTAAGAAAAATGCTCTCTATAAGGAGATCCAGGACCAAGTTCAAAACGAGCCAATAATTTTGTTCGATTTTTTTTGTTTGTAAGTTTTTCAGGAAATTACAGTTGTCCTTGGTCAAGGTGAAAGATTAGTAAATAAACCACCGGTGGTTCAACAACAATAATCTACTTCCACTGCCTCTATTGGTAAATATTTTTAGGCCGATTTTCTGCAACAGATTGCGCGCTTGTCATGAAAAAGTAGTTATTTACTTTACATGATGTAAAAAATAAGCAATGTAATTTACATGTAACCGTCTAAACTACATCACGTAAATTACACGCCCAAAACTGATCTGCTCATATATACATAGCGACAATGGTCCAAATTGCCATAATATTCATTATTGTCTCGTTGCAGAGCATTTATCAAAATCAGAAATAAAGTTTTTTTTTCTACCGGTTTCGTCCCATTTTGGAGGAATATGGGAGCCACAACAGGTCAAGTCCGTGAAAACAAAAACGAAGCAAACTTAACTTTTACAAATAGTTTAGCAACACAAATTAACGAAAAGTG
This sequence comes from Nephrotoma guestfalica, assembly GCA_963691935.1. Classification (NCBI taxonomy): domain Eukaryota; kingdom Metazoa; phylum Arthropoda; class Insecta; order Diptera; family Tipulidae; genus Nephrotoma; species Nephrotoma guestfalica. The sequence goes on along the minus strand of OY829914.1, from coordinate 273,495,912 downwards.
TAGCTACTCCTATATTGATTCCGATTGCATATATCAAAACACCAGCAGAAATTGATGTGGCTGCAGAAAAGGCTTCACATATCAGACTGATTATTCTTTGTGGAAAGCAACAAAAAACCTAAAAAGGCCTACAAAGTCGAATCCACCGATTAGACTACCAACTGGAAATTGGGCGAGAAGCGACGAAGAAAAAGCCAATGAATGGAAAAGGAAACTCAAAACTCGTCTTATACGCATGCTTCCCACAATCTCAAAGCCGTTCGAAAAAATGTTAATAACAAAACTGAAACCAGTATTAGAAGAAAGGCAAGTCATTCCCGACCATAAATTTGGGTTCCGAAACCATAATGGTACCATAGAGCAAGTGCATAGAATTGTAAATGTAATCAGACAGACCTTTGAGGCAAAGCCATACTGTTCAGCTGTCTTGATGGAAATAGCAAAAGCATTTCACAAAGTTTGGCACGATGGACTAATATATAAACTTAAAGAGCTCCTGCCGTAGAATATTCACTCAGTTCTGAAAACTATCTCCTCCAAAGGCAGTACATGGTCCAACAAAATGGTGCAACAAATTCCCTAAATGCTATAAGCGCAGGAGTCCCACAAGGAAGCGTTCTGAGACCTATTTTACACTTTTTGTACACGGCAACACACCTGTTACATTGGTATCATACTAAAACTGACTGAAACACTCAAGATCTGGCGAATAAAAGTAAACGAAAAAAAAATCAATTCATGGCACATTCACGCTGAACAAACGCTCCTGCTCACCAGTGCAATTAAACGGTGTATACATATGTTCCTCAACAAACCCAGTTAAAATACCTAGGTTTACACCTGAATAGACGGCTAACGTGGAAAGAACATATTGAAGCAAAGCGCAACCAAATAAAAATAACATTCTTCAAAATGTTTTGGCTGATAGGAAGAAAATTCAAGTTATCATTAGACAATAAGGCCTTACTACACAAAGCGTTAATCAAGCCAATATACACATATGGTATTCAGTTATGGGGATCCACCAGTACATCAAATAGAGAACCCCTGCAACGACTACCAGACGACCTTGATATTAAAATCGTTAAAGAAACAATCAAGGAATTCAGTTCGAAATACTACTCAAAGCTTCAGGGACATCCCAACGAATTGGTCCGGGATATACTAAAACAGCCACGATTTAAACGACTGAGAAGAGCAGATCCACTCGTTCTAATGAACCTGTAATATCATTAAATGAGTAGATTACGCTTATGAGTAGGATCTAAATTATATTGTGAACACTAATGTTAAGTATTAACGTTCGTTAAAATTTAAAAAATGTAATTAGCTTAAGATTTGAACACTTCTTGTTAGTTTCTTATGTAGAAAGATTCAAGAATAAAGCCATTGGCACCATAAAACACCGGCACTTTAATCATTTTATAAAATTTGTTTCCAAATTTGCGAATAGTTATTTCCCTACTAAGGGAATACTTTCAGATCAATTAACAAAGTCGGAATTTTTCCCTTAGGTTAGGTTAGGTTTCAGTGGCTGCCATCGCACACTTAGGCCAGTTATGGCCCATTGTGATACCACAGGATCCGACATCATCAAACTCCTTAAACCCATTTAGTGCTATTAATATAGCGTAAGAGATCTCGCACATTGCAGCTTTCGAGATCAGAGAGGCTGTCCATGGTGTATTTGCCCAAGTGATCATGTCTTCTGCCAGCTAGCGCAGGGCATGAGCATTTGAATCTAGACCCAGCCTTCTCGCATGATCTCCGAAAGGGCAGTGTCCGGTAAGTACCCTTACAATTCTACCTAAATCACGCTTCCCTAGTGTGATTAAGATCTTAGAGCGCTTCAAATTCAGCACAGGCCATACTTGCTTCGCTATCCTACCGGTTGGACTCTCAAGCCACCTAGCATTCGCCAAGGCAACTGCTTTCCTATGGCTTGCCGTTTTCAGCATAGACATAGGTCTCCCTAAACATTCTCTCTCTGATTCCAGTTGGAGAGTTGTACCGTACCTTGCTAACTCGTCTGCCCTGCAATTCCCCTCGACGTCAGAGTGACCCGGAACCCAGACAATTCAATGCCACCCGTGACGCCAGGGAAACTGAATCCAGCGAAAGAATGGCCGCCCGACTGTCCACATAAATAGTGATATCAATGCACGATATCACATTATGCTTCAACCAGTTCATGACCTCTTCGATCGCTATAACTTCAGCCTGGTACACGCTGCAGTAATCAGGTAGACGAAAAGATAAATTGACATTTAATTCCCCACAGAACACACTCGCTCCCACTCTACCAACGAGCTTGGAGCCGTCGGTGAAGAAATTAACTGTCCCGGTCTCGATAAGGAGACCTCTGTTCCAACCCTCCCGAGAGGGGAGAATCACCTTAAAACACTTGTCGAAGCACAACATGGGTATTTTATAATCTAAATTCTCCAAGTCATGCCTCACCGAATTGACTATAGTTGAGTGCCCCTTTTGCAGGCACTTCCAAACAGAGGTCGCTGATATCCGGGCGGCCGTATTAACCGCCATTTGCTTACCGATAATATGAAACGGTAGAAGATGCAGTATGACCTCTAAGGCACTAGTGGGAGTGGTTTTCAGAGCCCCACTAATGAGCAAACAGGCTGCTCTCTGCACCTTCGCCATCATGTTAGTATATGATGATTTCTCCAGAGCTGGCCACCACACACTCACACCATACAGCAGTATGGGCCTTACAACTGCCGTGTAAAGCCAGTGGACCAGCTCCGGTTTCAGGCCCCATTTCCAATGGCGTTTTTACAAGAGTAGAGTGCCACAGTGGACTTCTTTACTCTTTCCATCGTGTTTGGCTTCCAACTGAGCTTACTGTCCAGGAGAATCCCTAGGGATCTCGCCTTATCAGTAAGGACCAGCGTAGTACCATTCAGGCTCGGTGGAACCATTGCCGGAATTTTGTATCTCCTAGTGGAAAGGACCAGCTCTGTTTTTGATGGGTTCATCCCCAATCCACATCTGCTGGCCCAACCCGCAGTGATTGACAACGCATTTTGCATCATATCCCTGACTGTTCCCAGGTGCTTTTCCGAGACAGCTATCGCCACATCATCGGCATAAGCAACCACACCTATCCCTTCTCTCTCCAGTACCAATAGTAGTCCATTGATTACTAAGTTCCAGAGAAGGGGGGAGAGGACCCCTCTCTGAGGGGTTCCCCGAACGACCCGTCTTCTGACGGAAACTTCCCCCATCCTTGCTATGACTCTTCTGCTACCCAGCAGATGAGTAATTAGCCTGGTTTTAGGGTCTACAACCTCAAGTGGCAGCAATCCTTCCAAAATTGCTTCCATCTTTACGTTATTGAATGCGCCCTCGATATCGAGAAACGCAACCAGCGAGAATTCCTGAAAATCCAGTGACTTCTCAATTCCCCGAACCAGGGTATGTAATGCCGTATCCACGGACTTACCCTTATGATATGCATGTTGCGACTGAGCCCAGTTACTGGGTCCAATTTTCGAACGAATATATACATCCAGCGTCCTTTCCATGATTTTCAGCGGAAAAGATGACAAAGATATAGGTCTAAGGTCCTTAGGGTTGCTGTGCGAGCTTCTTCCCGCCTTCGGGATGAAGATCACCCTAGCCTCCCTCCATTTCTTGGGAGCGTACCCCAGCTTCAGACACCCTTTGAAGATAACTTCCAGCCAGGGAAGCAAGATCTCCGAGTTCTTCTGAATTTCTGCTGGTACAATCCCATCAGGACCAGCTGACTTAAACGGCTTGAACCCATTAATGGCCCATTTTAGCTTTCGCGTGTTCAGAATAGCCTCTGTACACACCGGTTGGACCCCGCCGTGATCCCCTGACCCACGGTCATCCAGAGGATTCGCAGACGTCACGGGGGGGGGGGCAGGGAAACAATTGCAAAGGATTTAACAAAATGATCAAAGTCCTCAAAATCACAAGAATTGTAGAGCAAAATAATTTCAGATCGCGGAAATTTATTCCGATTTCAAGAATAAGACCCCAGGAGGCGGAAAACTTTAAATTTTTGTATGGTCGTTTATATGGTCACGCGCATTTAGCAATCTCTATAGTTTCTACACCGACACGGAATTGTTGTTCATATAATTTTTTATTAATTCTGATACCAACGCCTATACTACAGAACGAACCCGTGAATTCACTATATAATGATAATTATTTTTAGTTTAAGGGCAAATTCAGTAACAACATGAACAACTTGAAATATAAATAATCTCCTAACACAACAAATTTTAAATTATGCTGCCAAGAAATATGTAAAATTTGTAAAACCACTTTGTCTTGAAAAACAAAAACAAAAAATCCTTTTAACTGCGAGAGTGCCAAAATTACGAAAACAACCCTTTATTTTCTATCTAATCCAATTTTTTGACAATTTTATGCAAATAAAACGATTTAAAATTTGTGCGGCAAAACACTAAACGTAACCCATCCAAATAAAAACTACTTTGCATTTTTCGTACATGAAATAGACAACAGCAAGCAAGCACAAGCGTTTTAAGATTAACATAAAATAAATTTCCCATAATAATAACGAAGATAATGATAAAATACGAAACCCCAAATAAATCAAAGGGATTGATTAGAATTTTGTTTATGGTAACATTTTTATAAAAATTCTAACCACGTGGCGATAATCCATAATGCAATATATTTTTGGCCTCTAAAAAAATATTCCACCCCTTTTCGGGTTGTGTTTGTATTATTGGGAAGAATTATTGTCGCTGTTATCTATTGATCGTTTGATATATTTTCGTGTGGTGTTGGAAAACATTCTTCAGCCCAAACATAAAATGGGAAATTCGTATTTTTATTTTATTTATATTTTTTGGGGTATTGTGAAAGATTTATAATGACATATTGATAATAGACTGACTGGAGGATGGTACAATATACAATATATACACAGTTCAGAGAATGAGCGACTGCAAAAAATTGGAAATTATAATTTTGATTGACAGAATGGTTAAGGGTAATTGTTATAAATAAATTGTCACAAATTATTGTGGCTTTGGCCCAGCCTCTACCCGAAAAGAATACAAAAATAAAAAATTACAAATTGAGATAATATATATGGGGCAAATATCCGTACACCGAAAAGGGTTAATTTAACCAATTTTTCACCAATTTCTGAGTCATAAACAAGTGTTATGGCTTTATTATACTAAAATTTACCACCCGGAGCAAATTTAAAAACAACATCTTAAACATAATAAAAATATAGGACGGATAACATACAAGTCGTCGTTACCCCCCAGTCACCGTATTTACCCAATACTATCTTAATTCAATTTTCAGCATCTTTGTGAAAGAATCCAGAATCAAAAAGTTAAACATGTTTTTGGTGCTTTTTGCGTTTTTAGAGTTTTCCTCGTTTTTATTGTATATAATCCAGCAACGTATAAAGAGTGCGGATAGCGGAGAGTGGAAAATGCAAAGTAGTTTTTCCAAACGAAAATAAAATCATTTAATCATAAATAATAATAACATTTTGTATTAAAAAAAATATTTACCATTTTTTTTTGTTTCATGCATTTTCTGTATTATTTCAATTTTGTACCAACCCAACAAAAAAAAACGAGGGCGCTCACAACAAATGTAGGAAAAACTGAAAAATTTCTGTTTTAAAACTATAAATTTTCATGCTAAACTTAACCATTGTTGTATGCAGTGTTTTTTATTTGGTGTTCTGTTGTGTGTTGTCGGTTGGATGTGTGTATATTAATATTCTGGTTGGTGGGTGGGTGTTTCACTACCCGTACTCCTTGTTTATGTGTAATATTATTTATATGAAGGGAAATGTTGACAATTAAAATATACACAACAGAAAACAACAAACCAGTTATAAATGTTGGAATCCCAATCCAACAACGACGACAAACAATTATTACATTATTTTGATTGTTTGTACATTTTTGGGGTGACACTTTAAATTTATTTAGTGCAAAGTTTTGTTACATAATTCCTACGATCGGTTAAAGTTAAATTTATTTTATTACATATGAGAGTTATGCTTTTCAAAACGTAATAATAAGACATCATTCGCAGCCATTAAGAACGAAAACACCAAACTTTGCTGACCGTCAGTGTTCAACTGAACAACTAGGGTTGACCTAGATAGAAAGCTGATTGTGCATTAATGTAATATGTATTACTACGAAATGTCGACTCATTAAATGTTTTCAATTATGTTAGACATTTCATTTTCTACGGTGCTTCCGGTGTACAGTCATTTCTTTATATTTTTGAATTGTAATAATGTAGACCATATTCGGCAGGTTTTTTAGTATATAACTTGTAAAATTGAGTTAAATAAAGTTAGAGTAAATTGGTACATAAACATTCAAAGTACGTAGTCGAGCAAAATAACATCCAAGTTCGAAAAATTAAATACAGTCCTCGAAATAATGATGTGCATATATACCATCAACCACCATAAAAGTGACACAAAGAACATCAACCAGCCGTTTATATAATGTACAACCTATGCAAAGAACAACAGCAGAGATTCAAAGAAATACAAACCCTCTAGTCTAACTACAAGAAGGATTCCATCAACAGGAAGACAAGGACATACATCGACCGCAAACTAGGGCGGTTAGATGATATGTATGAAGAATTCATCGATACTGATGAACGTATACTATGTCAGTATAAAGATGACTTTCCAACACATGAATATTGGAAAGCTCGAGAAACAGTGGCACCACAAGTGCAAAACTTCAGAGTGCCAAACTTTAAGTGCCGGTAATAAAACAATCGGGAAAGTAGCCGAAATGCAAGCGAAGCGCTACAAAGCACAACAATTTTAAATGATGCATTTCCACGTCATATGGTAAGGGAAGCAAATAGTGCATTGGAAAGCGAGCCAGAAAACGTCGAGTTAGTGAACAGCAAACTCGAAGCAATATCCTCCAAGAAGACAGAAATCGGAAAGCTGCATCAAGAAATATACTTCGAAGCAGCAGAGGATGAAGAAACCACTTTGCCTTATTTCGTAGATGACTACTATCTCACAGTGATAAAACAATACGAAGCCATCAATTTAAAACTAGCATCAAACATACGGCAAAATCAGTCAAAATATCAGCAAGGCACAAGAAGTAGGCCAAAACTACCGTGAATTCAAATTCTAGCATCGACATCTATCATTGCAAGCAGAAAACTACAAAACTGCCTACGACATCATTATGGAGCGGTACAACAATAAACGAAAAATCGTGGCCAACTATATAAACCTACAATAATTATGCCAAGAGAAAGGTATCAATCAATGCAATCTATCGAAATACCACGACCTGTTCTCAACGGCTAAATTGATAACCAAAACCTCCACAAACAAAACAGTTACCCTATGGGCATTAATCGATTAAGATCTCAAATATCCTTGATTACTGAAAATGCATGTAAGCAGTTGAGATTAAATCAGCATACGTACTAGCTTGGTCGGAATTGGCGGCAATACTAAAAATATCTGTAGCTCTATAGTTCAATTGGAAATTCAACCACATTTTCCATCAGTGTTTAAGCATCAGATGTGCCAGAGCTGAAAATAAAATGTATAATGACGACTTTCGGTGGGAAAATATAATATTGGCGGATCCACAATATGATTGCCCGGCTCCTAAACATCTTGTTAGGAGCAGACGTTTATGCGGACATGTCAGAATCACAGATCATTCGTGGAAATCCAAATGCAATGAAAACAAGTTTGGGTTGGCTGATAGTAGGTCCGGCAACAACCGTACAACCCAGGATCAGTATCAAGGATGAATTAGCACACGCTGAAGAGCTTCACAAGTTTTGGGAGTTAGAAGAGGTACCGGTTGAATCTCCACTAACAAAATCTGATGAACAGTGTGAACCAATTTATCGACAAACGGTTAAACGGATTCAATATGGACGTCACGTGATTACCTTACCATTGAAGAAAAATGATACCAGCATCCTTGGTGCTTCAAAACAAAGAGCCATGCAACGCGTTTTTCAAATTGAGAAAAGAATACAAACAAATGAATGAGTACAACAATTATATCTAGAATTTATGAGAGAATATCTTCAAATGAGGCATATGACACCATCATCCAATTGCAAGGGACAATTTTACATTCCACATTATTCAATAATGAAGGAAAATTCAAAGGAAACAAAGTTTCGCATTGTATTTGACACTTCAATGAAGTCAACATCGGGTTGGAGTTTGAATGATACTCTGCATGTCGGAGCTATCCTGCAAAATAATTTATGGTTACGGTGGAGAAAACACAAAATAGTATTCGCCGCCGATATAATCAAAGTGGCAAAGGAAAACCAAGATTATTTAAGAGGAGGGAAAATCCAAACCAACCATTACGGGCATACAATTTGACTACTGTTACATATGTAACAGCCGCAGCTCCGTTCTTGGCAATAAGAACACTACATCAGTTAGCAATGGATGAAGGAGAACACTACCCAATGGCCAGAAAAATCTTAATAGAGGACTATTTTGTCGATGACGTTCTAACCGGTGCTGATAACCTACACGATGGACTACTTCTACAAGAGCAGCGAATCACATTACTTCACAAATTTCAATATCAACTGAGCAAGTGGTCGAGCAGCCACCCAAAATTATTACAGTTTATACAAGGGTTAAATAAATTAATTGGAATCATGGAGTTGGCAGAAGATGAAAATATTAAAACTTTTGGAATCCATTGAAATCCGATATAGTTGGCTGCTATAGTTTCAAGGTAAACCAAATATCATCAAGTACTGATCTTACCAAGAGATAACTAGCCTCAGAAGGTGCAAGACAATTTGATCCATTAGGGTGGTTGTCGCCAATTACCATTACATCCAAACTAATATTTCAAGAAATTACAGCAACATGGGTAAAGATGCGAGACGAACTAGTACGGCTTGAAACCCTTTCAATTCCACGTTGGGTAGGAAGAGTAACTTCAGGTAAACAAAACCTCTGACTGCTACTGAATGCCAAAACCAAGGTAGCACCTCCGCGAGGTAAGAAAACTTTACCACGTTTGGAACTTTGCGGAGCACTTCTTCTGTCACGTTTAATTAACCAAGTGATCCAAACTCTAGTAGTGCATCCGACGAATGTTTATGCATGGACGGAATCTATCATTGTGTTTGCTTGGCTACACAAACCAGTAACAAAATGAAAAACGGTCGTCTCTAATCGGGAGTCAAAAATTCAAAGCACCACTAAAACCGGGGGGTGGAAACTCATAACCTCAACACAAAACCCGGCAGACCATGCTTCCCGTTGTATTTCACTATCAAAATTAAGTACTCTGGAATAATGATGGACCGGACCTGGAACAATGAGGGAACCGGTAATAAATAAAACCACGGAAAAGTTTGACACGAGTATCGATTTGAAACAGTCCACAACTGTTCTCCACGTACTCAATAAGGACGCGACATCTGAGAACACCATAATCAAGCTGATCGACCTCAAATCAGATTATTTAAAACTCCTACGAGTCACTGCTCATCTTCTCCGATTTATATCTAAGATCAGTAAGAAATCGACGTGTGCCGATGAAATACGAGCAATAGAACTACGCACAGCATTAACCACAATCGTAAGAGCAGTGCAAGGTGTTTAGGAGATACCACAAAGGATCACGCGGAATCACTTATCGGAACTTACTGTAAGTTCACCATGATGTAATCATGTTTGTCGTATGGTTAGATTTAAATTCATTGTCTTCTTTAATCAAAACAAATATGCGCCAGTCTGAAAAAAATTATACTTGTGGAGTCAAGTTGCTTTTTCCGGTAGACAAGTTTGGTAGGTGGAAACTGCACGACGCGAAAAAACATAAATATAAAAAAACGAGGATCGATTTTGATTTTGTGAATCACGGAGGAGGCCTGAGAAATTCGAATGAAGGAGGGGATGAAAAATGGATATCGGTTAGAATTCGAATGTATAGAAGTTGTATTGTAAAAAATAAAAATAAATTAAAAAAGTAAGAGAAAAAAACACTGTTTTGGATTAAGTAAAAAGGGAGACAAACATAACATCGCGGTTCGGTCGAAGAGAATGAAAAGGAAAATCGTCGCAGGGTGGTGAAAATATAAATTGTCGCGGCCTGACATAAATCGAAGCAAGAAGTATTGTATGAGTTGAGTGTCTACCATTGAGAGTAGCGTATTCGTGCGTTCACCCCAACGAGAATACCGTGGAAATTACAAAGAATCCCCTTCTTTCAAATTCGACGGAATGTGGTTGAGGGACAAGAAGGAGGAGGATAAGGTGTCGGACGAACAGATCTAAATTGCAAAATGAAATCAGTCAGTACGTTCAGACCAGGTGAGTCCCCTTATATCGTTATACGTTTTAATCGTTTAGTACATATACTACTGTTACCGACACGATCGCGTGATAGACAATTGGAGTCGAAATCGTCGTTGATGGTTTTGTCGCATTGCTTTGACTTTCCAAACACAACAAAATTAGAGGGACACCGCCCTGCAAGTCATTCTGATCCCCGAGCGCGTAGTTCGGCAGGTAGACTGGCGCCCAACAAATTGTTGCTATATATTTCACATTTTTGTATACCCCAGCCATCCTCACGATAAACGCACGTTACAGAGATTCACATTTCTACTTGGTGCAACCTCTAGGGTATCTAGTTAATGGTCTAAATAAGAATCACTCAAAAATCAGATGGAGAGTTGATAAGAGATCAGTTCTAAACAATCGTATGAGCAAGTATATAATGAAAAGGGACAATCGTTGCTTGATTGTTCAAATCTTTAGGTGTTATTCCTATATGGTGGCATTGTGGTGCAATTTCTGTTACGTCTTCTGTGAGAATAAATGAGATTCACTCAAAAATCAGAAGCAGTCGAAAAGAAAAATTTGCTCAAAATACGTACTGAGCAAATCCACATTTTAACGAAACATGGTCCGTTTGACAAGTTAAACTCGAAGAAATTATTCCTATAAGGTGGCATTTTGGTGCAACCTCTGTGATGTGTTGTTATTGGAAATAATGAAATGCACTCAAAAATTAAAAAAACCCGATGACAGGTTTACTTAAAAAAATATTTTGCTCAAGTTCATTGTGTAATGATTCACCCGCCATTTGATTAGTCAGGACCCTAAGAAAGAACATAATTTATTTTTTCAATCAAAATTCCTATAAGAAATATTTTAACAGTGTGATTTCCAATATGGTCATTTGTTTATTTATTAGAAACGGCACTCTAATACTCTCGCAATGTTCCGCGTGGATAAGGTATATACATATTGAGGTGAATCAACGTCACACAAATCGCAAAAGCCATCCACTGTTATGGAATCAATAAAATCCACATCGCAATAACCGCCAATGGCACGATTTGCATGAAATTAAGTTTGACGCATTTTTGGGTATATTGCTGGTTATGGTTTTACATAAATCAAATTATGAACAGCTCATGTGAACATGCCGCAGGCGAACTGCATTTATCGTATTTATCAAATCAACCGGACCAAACCCGAAATTAGAACGCATAAGAAGAACAATTGACATACAAATAATTGTATGCTCATGATGGCATAATCAAATCTCCATTTAAAAATGTAAAGCTTCATTTGCTCTAGCAGAACCCATCTCAAAAATTTGGTCAAAGCCGAAATTAGAACACGAACCAACGGGTCATTTGATGAGGCCATCATGAGCCCTAAATTGTTTGTATGTCGCTTGATCTTGTTATGCTTTCTAATTTCGACTTTGGTCCGATTTCCGATTTGGGTTCTGCTAACTTAATCAAGAACGAGTGGATCATTTAGTTAACCTAAAATTAACCTTTAAGTTGTTGGTATGGGTTTGGTTAACTTTTTCTAAAGCTAGGAGAACTCATTATTTTAGTTGAATGGAATGGAGTCCAAAATGTTTTAATGGAGATTTTATTTCTGCTAATATGAGCCTATTCTGTTGTATGGGTTCTGCTAGACTTAGGGACGTGAGCTATTAACAAGCGGGCGTGCGAAACCATTTTTGTGCGTTGTACTACATATTATTTTTCCTGTAACGTTCAACGTTGCAGAATTTTCGTTACATACCTAAAACGTGTAAACATTACAAATTGATGAAGCTGCTAAAATAAGATTTTCAATTCTGTTCTAAGCGGTACTCATACTGTTAAGAAGTACATGAAACATGGATAATAGCAACAAATACAATTGTTAAAAAATATAAAATACCTGACTTGTTACCACCAGTAAATTTAGGTCAATATTTTGCAGTGTCATCATCATCATTACCTTTTAAAAAAACTAAAAAAAATATTCATCCAGACGAAAACCCATAAACTTTTCTAATCCACTATAAATCCATAAATTCCACTTGATTGAAGATTTGTGTCATGATAAGATGTTACATTGAAATTACTGTTATCACTTGTTTTGTATCGATTTTGATTATTTAAGATAAATGTTTTTATATTTACATTTACGTCATTTTATTTAAAACTGAAAAAGTTTTTCGAATCATACATACGAGTGTACACAGTCATATATTCGAGTATATCGGAAAACTGGGAAATTTTATTTACTAATTAAATTATTCATTTTCCATTTTCCAACAAAACCAGAAAAATGAATATAATAATCTTAGCAACAATATGTACAGGAGAACCTCGTTTAACGTGAGAAGGTGATCGTTATTTTTGGGAGGTTATGCAAAATTTCGTACACCTTGAGGTAAAACTAACTAGTTCTAAAATTTGTTGGTCCTATAACAACCAGATTAAAACTGAGAGCAGCGATTCCGTAAGAACATGAATTGCCCTCAATTTTTAACATTTGCAATTTAGTTGGTGACTTCCAGATTTGTCATTGAAAGTTGTTAGAAATAAATCCTAACGGAAATAGTACATACATGAGTTCAACTTTCGTTGAACTATGAACAGTTTCGTCAAACCTAAAAAATACTTAAATTAGAATTTATGTATCTACTAATAATTATCATAATGTGTTCTTAAACTTATCTTTTACTTTAAAACAATTTTCATTTTCAAACACATTCCTAAAAGTTGATTAATACAACGCTTAAATGTTGACTAAATATTTACACGTAATTTGGTTAAAGTCTTGAATAATAAGAATTGCAATCCGTCAATTTGATTTGAAGCGATTTTTCGCCCAATCACTTGTTTCCAACAACTTCAGATTATGTGGCCAGACGGGAAATATGGTAATTGTCAAGGGGAAATAAATGTCTGCAAGCAAGCCTAAGCAAAGTTAAGAATTCGGTAACAAATTAGAAACGTTCAATAAAATCTGTATCTATAAATTAAATAAATAAATAAAATTTGTAAATAACTTTGAGTGGAAAACCTCACAGTTTAAGGATGTATGGTACCCAGCAAACAAATTTCTTTATGTAGCCGATATTTATATGCTCAAATAATGTGTCTAAACTGGTTTGAGTCTTTAATAATTTTCAAATTTCGTACAATTAATTTAATTTACTTTACTTATATTGTTCTTAAAAAAATAATAAATATAATAAATAAATATAATAATAATAATAATAAATAAATATATTAAATAATATAATAAATTAATATTACTTATCTTGGACACATTCACTATTTATTAATTGGCCATCTAGCGAAAATATAGGATATCATATTTAATCGCCATTGAGGGGTAAAATCAAAAAACTTACCTTTAGACGTAATTTTTAATTTTAAACATTTTTAAATTTTTATACTATTATTTGTCTATTTTTTAAGTAATTTCAATAGAAATCTTGATAATCGTGTAGGTAAAATATAAAGAAAATTGATTTTTACGTTTCTGAAACGATCCACTTTGAAACCTAACCATAGACAAACGGAACATTTTATTCCGATAATCATGTATTAATACCTCAATTATACATTTAAATTCATCCTAAAGAACAAATTAGGTCAACTGTGCTCCAAATTTGATTTAGAGTGAGACCACTTAAACATTGAAGGGTCACAAAGTTTTTGTGATTGAATGTAACTTATCATCTAAGTAACGTTTATGGAAGTGCAGCACTAATGGTTGTAACACGCACCGCATCATCGCGGAAAATCATTTAGTTTAAATCGGGTTTCGAGAACAATATTTGGGAGTTTTTTTCTATTTCAACGCAGTTGATCTTATTTCAAGCTGATGAAAAACTGTTTGAACTGGATGAAAGAAGTCGATTTTCGCTGGCTGAAACTCCGTGTTACCTAGCAATGTCTCTGTGTTACCTTTCTAAATGTTTTAACGTATCAATACACCAGCGGTTACGACACAATGACCATCATGGTGGTGTAAGCGTGCTACCATGCACGGGATACCATGGAGGAACTTGTAGCTCATAAAATATCTTTCCTAAAATAACTTATTCCGTGGAGACTATCAAGGTTTGACAACTTTTAAAGATTTGCTTAGCTTTACGGAAATTCACGGATGTACATGACATCTAAACTCCACTAGCCCCAAAATTCATTAGAGGATAGAGCAGCCAAAACGATTGAACATATCCCGATAACTGATGCTAATTATGATCAAGCATGGGAGAATGGATAATATCCGGGGGGTGAAGTCCTAGGCTCACATCCAAGAGCTGATTAAGAAAATTATTGAATGTTTATTGAATAAACAAAAGTCAGTTCAATGGTACATGATATTAGTCAACGTGATCGTATATTTGTTGGTTCAACTAACGAGTTACTGCATCAGAACAGAAAATAAAATCTAGCTGTCTCCCGTCTTCATTCGGCACTTGACTATTCTGTTTCAAGTCGCACGAATTAATTTCATCAACAGGCAGGCAGTCGTGGACCGATGTTACGTCAACTGCAATGGTATGATAATTATACCCAACTGAAATCTACATGACATACGGCAAGTTGAGGTCACATAAGTTACTGAAATCGTCATGGACTGTGGCATGGAATGCATATAAGGGTGTTTTTTTAGAGGTTCACATCTTTAAGTTGGCAGCACTGTTTTGTTTGACAACCGATTTGGCAGTTAACAGTTGCTTTGCCATTAGTTTGATTTGCCATTTCATAATGAATAGAGTCACGCGGTTTGGTTTACGCGCTTACAAAATTCAATCATCGCTCAGGCCGCGCATTCGGCCAATGGGCTGAAGCATAAATTGATATTGATGTTGATTTTCCAAACAAAATTTTGTTCAGCGATGAAGCTCACTTTTGGTTGAATGATTCCCTCAATAAACCGAATTGTCGGATTTAGAGTGAATATAGTCTACAAGCCTATGCCGAAACACCATTACATCTAGAGAAAATCGCTGTTTGGTGCGCTTTATGGGCCGGCGCAATCATTGGTTCATATGCCTTCAAAAACGATGATGGGCAGAATGTTACATTCAACGGTGATCGGTATAGAGACATGATTTCTAACTTTTTTGTACCCCAATTGGCTGGCATACAGCTTGCTGATATGTGGTTCTAACAGGACGGTACCACATGCCACACAGCGCAAGATGCCATTAATTTACTCAAAGAAACATTTCATGAAAGACTAATATCACGTAAAGGTCGTGTTAATTGGCCACCGAGATCGTTTGATCTAACTCCATTAAATTATTTTCTTTGGGAATATGTTAAGTGACTTGCCTCGGCCTATAAACCAGAGACGATTGAACACTTGGAACACAACATGAGGCGAGTTATTAGCGAGATACGACCGCAATTGCTGCGAAGTTTGATCAAAAATTGGACCTGCAGATTACGCCATGTACGTGCCAGCCGCGGCGACCAGATGGCCGAAATCATATGCAAGCATTAATTGCATAAAATTATCTATCCAATAAAGCTAGTTTCATTCATATTCAAAATGTTTTTCTTTGTTCTGTTTTAATTTGAAAAAGTGAAAAAACACCCTTTACAATTACCTCAAACAACTTTTGATAGTAAACTAGTTTGTTCGGAGGCGGAAAACTTGAAGACATTTAAGTTATATGAGTGCAAATCATTTAAAGGCCGCCAATGTTTGGAATTTCAAATTCACAACTGTGGATTCATTAACGAACCAAAATAAGCACACATCCTCACCCCCTCCTCCCAGACCTTTTCAGAAGTAATGATACCGTTATGACCATTGCTGTAAACCTTGAAGGCCGAGGAGGAAAATATTTCATGGTTGTGGAAGCTTCGTCAGGCAAGAACCGAATAAACCAATTCCGCTGTTATTAAGATTATTATTGCTATTTACGCTAAGTTTATTGTGTATGTGATTAAAAACATCATCTGAAGATATTTCAGGAAGAACTTCTGTAACAATGATTAGTCTGCCTCGGTGCTGTTAGTAAAGGTTGAGGCACGGCAATTCAACTTTAAATTGGAAGTTATGGAGAAATTTGTGTTGCTGGACGATTCTTTACTATATGTCAGCTATGACTAAATTGTGGTGGAATTTGTTATGGTAGTTGAGGCAGCGGGTGGAATAGTGAATGTGGTGGTCTTGTAACGGAATTAAACCTAATTCCGTTATCAACCCATCCCAACAAAATCTATTTCCTCATCGGCATGACCTCGAAGATAATATCTTCAACTACATTCCATTCAAGCAAACGTCATGCCAGCCTTCTACATTTCTTCTTTGCCTTTATTTATAGTGGTTTTCATATGATTCATTCACTTTAGAATTTTTCATATGTGCCACAGTTAATTAAACGCAGATATGTACATCAACGTAATTTGATTACGTTGACTATGTACATAATAAATGTACTTGATCTATTTATTAGGTGAATGACAATGACCAATGCAAATATTGAAAAGCATTGTGGTTGTTGTTGTTCGTACTTCCTCAACGGATGGATTCAAGAAAAAAAATACTTGCGCGTGGATCGAGTCAGCAAAATCGATGTCACGTTGCTGTACAATGTTCATAGGAATTTTTGTGATGAGATCGCATAAAATTTCCTATGAAACTCAAAAATAGGTACGATATTTTTTCTTGCTTGGGACAGTTAGTTTTTGGACAGGCCAACGTGTGGTCAATTAATTTTTTTTTAGTTTTTTTTTTTTTTTTTGCAAGAAGTTTTCGTGGTTGTATAAAATTAGATTTTTTTTTTTTTTGCGTGTTTGGATAAAATAAAGTGTTGTTAAATAAATAGACCGTTTTTGTTGTTTTTTTGTGTTGTTGCATGCAATTGTTTTTTGATTTATAATTGGATTTTTAACTTGGATACGTGAGGTAAGTTCGAGGTCTGGAGGCGTTATTAACAAATTAAATAACGATAGTGGGTTGTTACCGACAGCCTGTGACAAAGAAATTGTTGACGCAAAGCGGCTCTTTTCTTTTCACAGGCCTAGATAGCATACCACTATCAACCCCCCCCCCTTATTAACACCACCTCATTAGGGCCTATGGGCCAAATAGTTTTTTTTAGTTTAGTTAGATTAGGGTAAAATGTTTAAATAAACATTTTACCTATACAACCACAGTCAGTTTTGCCCAAGCGATGGGCTGGTAGGCTAACCACTACTTCGGGGTCCGATACCCCACTTTTCCTTTTTTTATGTTTGTTTTTTTTTGATGCGGTTATCTAGGCCGTTACCAGTGCATCCCCATCCCCACGACCGATTAACCTCTCCTGACTGAGCTACGGGTTAATGCCGCTGGGGGTGAATACAGGTAGCGGCAAAAATCTATGAAACTGGGTTATCTTTAGCAGTAGCTAAAGTTTAACCCGTTTCAGTCTTTTATCAATTGAAACTTCTTTATAATAATATTTATAATGATTTTGGCGTGATTGACGTCATCAACTAATAATGAAAATGCCTACCTTAAAGCTATTACTAGAGAGATTATTCTTGGTATTATTAAGCTCGGAAAGTTCATATTGCAAGGAAACTTGTGTTGAGCTTTTCAAGATCATAAATTTGCGGGAATTGTACTCCACAAGATATCAGCTATATTATTATCGGACTAAATCAATTATATTTCCAAAAGAAAATATTCATTCTTCAGGTGCCAAGTTAATTGGTTTTTAGAAAACTTTATATCAGAACATTGTTTATTCAACAGTCTTTGTTGTTTAACAAATTCTGGATTAGTGCAAATTCGGCCAATAAGTTTTTCAGATGATAATGACATACCTGACAGGGATTTGAAATAACAAGCTTGTTGATTCCTAGAACACTACGTCAGAAAATTGTTAATTCAACGGTCGCTGTTGTTTAATAAAATTAGGCTAATTTTGGATCAGCACAAATTCTACCACTCTGTTTCTCTGATGGTAATGAACATACCTGACAGGAATATGCGATCAGTACTGCCAAATTAATTGGTTTCTAAAACATTTTATGTCAGAAAATTGTTAAAACCCGTTTAGGTTTTCGAGTTCAATGAAATTGGGCCAATTCTGGATTAGCACAAATTGAGCCTCCGTATTTTGCGGATAGCAATGAATAAACCTGATTGGAAAATGATAGAAGTGCCTGATTAGAAGTGCCAACTTCACTGGCTTCTAAAACACTTTATGTCAGAAAATCGTTAGTTCAATGGTCTATTATGTTCAGTGGAATTGGACCAATTCTGGATTAACACAAACTTGGCCACTATACTTATCGGATGGCTATATTTGTATCTGACAAGGATATGGTATCAGCAGTGTCAAGTTCATTGGTTTCTAAAACACTTTATGTCAGAAAATCGGTTATTCAACGGTCGTTGTTGTCCAATGAAATTGGGCTAATTATGGATTAGCACAAATTCAGCCACTATACTTTTCGGATTGCATTGCACATACCTAACATGAATTTGCAATCAGAAGTGCCAAGTTTGTTGGTTTCTAGAACATTTAATGTCAGAAAACCGTTCATTGAACGGTCGTCGTTGTTCAATGGAATTGGACCAATTCTGGATTAACACAAATGCAGCTACTATGTTTTTCGGATGGCAGTGACCTTAACTTCAATGGTTTCTAGAACTCTACTCGTATGTCAGAAAACAGTTCATTCGACTATCTTTATTGATCAATGGAATTAGGCCAATTCTGGATTAGCATAAATTTGGTCACCCTATTTTGCGAATGGCAATGAACATGCCTGAGAGGAATATACTATTAGAATTGCTTGTTCTTGGATTTTAGAACATTTTATTTCTATTGTTTAATTTGTTTCTCAACACAAATATTATTGAACGGTGATACACCCCTGTATTTTTGTTTTCATTGTAGTATCATTTAGGGGCTAGTTCGTTTTTCCTCAGTTTATAAATGAAAATTTACGAAAATTGTATTTCTGTGTTCTTGTGGAAAGTGTTAAAATTAAGCTTAAATGTTTTCTTATTTTTTCGGTTCCGGGACCAACACTAGTTTTTTCCCCGCGGATACTAATTAACACAAATTGGGCTTAATCGGCATTCAAAGCTTCATTTTGAAATTCAAAAGTTCCCCTGCCCCCACATCGTTAGTGATCATGCAGGTATGACACGCTTTCAAGTCGATAAAAATAAACTTTTGGCTCATAGTCACTCGAAGTCTTTTTTTAGACAAAAGCTCGAAATCGCGCTACTCTATGTATGCCTGTTATATAAATGATGAGGATTGAAACAAATTTCCGGGTGTTCCTTTATATCGTCTTCGTATTTTCATTTACAGAAAATGTATTCAATTTTATTTCTCATTTTCATCACTTCACTATGAATATAAATAATACTGACAACAACAACAACAAATTGTATAAAATTATTATAATATTTTTGTGTTTGATATGGAAATGTGTATTTGGAAGGTAGAAATAATTTAAATTTCCTTGACCTAGAAAGATAATCTCGCTTGTAGGTAAATGATTTATGGTGCAAGATAATTGGAATAGTTATATGTATAAATATGCAAATCGTCACGATCTTGAACCTTGTGGCCTATATATATTTATACAGCAACATATGTATTTTAATCTGCTGCAAAATGATGAGTGATGGTAACAATTGCACATAACCTCAATATTTTGTTTGTTCGTTTACATAAAAACAAATTACCATGAAAGTTTTTGATGTGAATCAGGTGTTTATGCAAAAAAAAAATTTAATAATTTTTCCTTCATCTCAAATTGGTACATTTAGTAAGCGCTTTAGCCCAGAAAAATATTTTCTTGTTATGTGTATGATGCTGTGTACTGTTCCTTCCTTGATCTTTTATTGTTTGCACAGATAGATATCATTTATTATATATGATAAAAAAGCAGAGAAATTTCTCTGTCAAGTTTCGTTTTTTTTTGTGGTACAAGATGGAAAAATAAAAAGTTTTCATAAACATTTTTTTTATTCATTCCTGGTTGTTTGTTTAAGAAAGAAAAACACAAAAATTATTGTCATAAATCAAGAGAAATTATTTTTAAGTTTATGATATCAAATAAATACAAATTTTTATTTTTACTAAGATGAAAATATTTCTTTTTTGGTACTTTTGGAGCTTTGTGTTACGTTCTGTTTTGCGAGCGAAATTTATTGCGAAACAAATTATTTTTTGGCGAAATTTACATTTTGAAATTGGCTGTTCTGCGAGAGGTTAATTTTTTTTATTTTTTGCTCAATTTGTGTTATGTTGGCACCAATTAATTGGTTAGGCTCAGGTGGCTTCTTATAATCGAATTTTTGTCTGATCTGCATAAATTCAATAATTAATCTGCATAGTGTTTTGCAGCACCCATCTTTCTTTTACCACGAATGTCCATAAATATTGAATACATTACACTTCATTTCTAAAGCGACACATAAAACTAAACATATTATTTGCAAACAAGTTGCTTGACCTACCCCGTTGTTTGACATTCGGGCAAGATGTCTTTTGAGCTGCGGTCGTTGAATGCTAGTTTTGCTGACAAGCTGGCCTGTGAACCAATATCTAATAAATCTCGACATTTGAGAAGTTGAGTAACGAGCTCCACTTCAGCAGTAGAGGTGCATAATATAAAAGTTAGACAAACTGTGCGGTTCCCCGAATTCCGGCCAACAAATTTATTCAAAATGGTCCGAACTAAAACATCAGATTTAGTTTAGATTGAATTATAATAATGTTCGGACCATTTTGATTAAATTTGTTAGCCGGAATTCGGCGAACCACAGTTTGTCGAACTTAATGGATTAAAATTGCATACATTTGGTCCAGCAATATGAATGAATTAAACAAATTGTACGTATCCGATGGTAACATAAATTACCAATATTGGTTGAACTTTAAATTAAATGGTTTAAATTAATAATAACAGGTGAACTACATATTTAAAATCTCAAATTTCGTGTTTGAATTTATCGACAATGTCGTGGTGTGGTTCTTTCTTAGGCTTCATATGCATTCCACGAAAACGCAAATTGGTTTTGGATTTTTTTATGCATGTTAATACCCGGCCGCACACAGCTCTAAATACACACAAATTTATGCAACAGCACAGCAGTAATTTAATAACCCATCATCCGTGAAGTCCAGATTTAAACTCTATAGAGCATGCCTGGGATATGTTACAACAGCGTGTAAGAAAACGGACAAGGCAATCAACAAATTTGCAGGTACTCCCAGATGTTTTACGAGAATAATGTTAACAAATCACCATGCAACAAATACACAAAGTTTTAAATATGCCACGGCACATTTATGAAGTAAGCTAGAGGAGGGAACACGCGACATTGAACGTTTTATTTTGTTCGTAGATTTTAGTTTTATTACGTTTGAATAAAGTTTAAAAATATTTTAATTTGGGAATGACATATTTTTTCCATTACCAACTTTATTTAAACCAATTTACAAAATTCGTCGTTACATTTATACGTCTTGCGTTGCAGTTAAATACTGTTTAAGGGCTTTAGAGAAGGTCGAGGGGCTCCCAGACATTCTAATTTCAATCGGCAAATTTTTAAAGTTAATGGGTGAAATCACATTGAAGAAATGTCTACGAAAATCTAACCTCCAGTTAGGGATATGTTTCCTGTATTGCGAGTTCAATCGAAGACCGTAGCCAGAACAAGTGACAAAATTGTTTCCACTCTTAATATAGAAAATCGTTAAGACCTTGAAGACAAACATGTGTGGCAAGATGTCTAGAGCCCGAAAGATGGACCAATAAGGAGATAGCGCACCACGAAAAGTCATTTAGCGGATAATATGTTTCTGTCGAACCAAAAGCGAACGCATTAATGTTTTACAGGCACTTCCTCAATACGCCAGCCTGCAGAGAAGAATAGAATCAGCTAGGGCATAATAAACTACCCTCCGTAGGTATAACGGACAAAAGAGGCATAAGATATACATCTTCTTCGATACTAATAATAGTTTATGTTTCAAGCCTTTAATGTGGGCCTTCCAATTTAGATTTGCATCAATCAAAATACCTAAATATCTAATTTCATTTACTACACTAATCTTAAAATAGCCGAAGTACAAGACTGAGGTTTGTTACAGCCAAAACCATGGAAAGAAAAAGCATCAGGTAGTTCCTGGCTATCCCTATCATGTACTATTTTGGTTTTCTCACTCAAAAGTAAGTTGTGAGCTTTAAGCTATTCCGCCAGTAAATCTAAATCGTGTTCGATCTCTGATATGTTAACCTGTTTGCTTGAACCAGAATACACAAACAAAAAGTCGTCGGCAAAAGTGGTGAGGGAGCATGCAAAAATGAGTCGGAAAATTCTATTGACGTAAACAAGGAAAAGCAGGGGTCCCAACACCGATTCCTGAGGAACCCCTGTCGTAATTGTCAGTTCTAACAATAAAGTTTCCTTAAGGGAATCGGATGGTCTACTCTCTCAAAAGCTTTAGTCATATCGACAAACAGACCAGATGACTTCAGCCCTAAATCAATGCTGCCACTTATTTGTTCCAGAACTGTTAAAATAGCTTGTTCCGTGTACTTATTTATCCTAAACCCGAATTGCAGCGCAGAGAGAAAATTAATTTTATTCAGAAAATGTAGCATCCTACTATTCATGGCCTTTTCAAATATTTTAGAAAAAGTGGAAAGAAGCGATATTAGTCGCTAGTTACCTAAACTTGATTTATTTTATTTTTTGAAAATTGGGATTACTACAGCTCGCTTTCGGGCCAATGGAAAAATCCCTGTATTGACACTTAAATTCATGATGAAACTTAAGATATCCACAAGATAACATGCCATTAAGTAATACATTCCATCTAATCCAGGCGATGAATTATTTTTAAACGATTTGATAATTGCATATAATTCACCCGGGAAGATCTATGTTTTACCGACTCATCCAAAGCAACACCCGAAAAACTGGATTCACCTACTCGCACAAAAACATTGTTAAACTCATTAGCAATGGCACGTGAATCAGAGATCACACCACCCGACTTACAATTTAATTCTTTAATTTTAGCAGACTCGGGGTGCTCATGTATCAATTCATTTACTACTGCCAGATTTTCCTGGCATTAGTGCCATTGGAATTAAACTGTTCAACGTAATATTACTTTTTACTCTGATTTATATTGGTATTAGAGCAAGTTCATTTACAGTCTCAAACAGTAGCATATTTTTTAGACAATTTTTATTTTACTCAAGGGGGTCATAAAAAGCGGAATAAAATAAAACTGATCCAGTATCGAATTTCCTTCAATTAGAAGCAAAGTCATTTTTTTGAAAGTGCTATTTCACCAAAGTATCTTGGTGTTTTATGAAGCGTTCAAATCTGGGTATTTTTTCGACAACAATTTATGTTCTGTTTGTTTTTTTGGCGGGGTGTGTTTACAAAACTAAGTTAATTGGGAAGCTTTTTTTCAAACAATTTTTATAGGGGAAAATAATTCCCCATTTAACGTTATTTTGAAAATATTTACACCAAACGTGTTGCTTCAGTGGGCCGGAAAATTTAAATTTTGACAAAAATGATATGAAAATATTTTTCCCAATTTTATATTCCCAGGGAAAGCCAGGGGTATTATGCAATTTTGAACTTTGGATCCGCCGCATTATTTTTGACTTCGTAAAATCCGCCTAATTATGAAACTAAAACAGAAAACGAAATCGGATTTTCCGAAAATCGAATGTCAAAATTCGTCTGCTATTTAGTTGACGAAGTGCGTATGTGTTCTCGAATGTATATGTGGGTTTTTTAATTAAGCGAAATAAAAATTTTAAAAATGTAAATAAACATAAAACATTCGTATTTATTTATATTTTGAGACTTTGCCAAGGCTACAACTGGCGAACAATTCACATTACTTGTAAATTGTATGGAGCAAAATGAGGTTAATCGCGAACAATTTTATGAATGCGATCATCCGATTATCCATCGCTTGAATGCGTAACAAACCCTATGGTGCCCCTTTTGTATTTAAACAACCCCAAGTACACTAAAAAATGTTAAATGTTTTTTAAATGTTGTTAACCCACCGAATATATAGGCAATGAAATTTACTTGATCTGTCAAAATAAATAAAACAACATAAGTTAAATTAGTAACTTCACACCAATTATAAAATGCATAATTCCTAACGCCATGCTTAAATTTGACAAATACGCGACCGACTAGTATCGGAAAAAACCGAAATCGGAATCATTGCATAATAGCCCCCAGAATAGTGTCACATCTAAGTAAAACATGGACATTATGTTAGACTTTTTTGTTTAATATCGATATTAGCTTCACAGAAACGTAACAATATTTTTGAATGAAGGCCCTACTTTCAAGGCCTAGCTTGCTCTAGTTTAACAATTTTGATGAAACTGCTGATATAAAGAAAATATTTTTCAACTCGAGATTTTTATCGACAAGATGGCTTTATGATATTGGATTTCAAATTTAACATTTTTCAAATCGGCTACTTGCTTTCGTATAAAAAGCAGTGTGCTGACCATTTCATAAACATCATATGTTTTAGAATTTAAAAGGTCGCGAGATAAAGTTCATTGTAACTTATAAATTATGGATGAAGTTTGGGCGCTCCATCGAGATTCGTAATCAATTTGCAAATAAAACACTTCTTCAAAGTTCCACAGTTTATTTTTTATTTCGTGGGTTGCGCAATTCAAGGGTTAAATACTAATGGATTTTAGAGTAATTTTTAATATAATTCAAATAACTATATGGTTTCGGAAAATTCTATTGTAAGTTGTGAAGTTGCAGAGGATTAAATTAATAAATGTTTATATTATTTAGGAAGCCGGAAAATATTAATTTAGAATTAAATTTCAGGAAATCTACGAATGCTTGTGAAATAATAATATTTCTTTGAAATATTAATTGCTGATTGTGTAGACTAGAATTGTATTACTAACTATCGACTTTACCTAGGTGTCTGTAACCGGACCGATTCAAACAATCAATTTTGTTTAGGAAGCCGAAAAGTACTAATGCAGAATTATATTTCAGGAAAATCCCAGATACACGTGAAATAATAATATTTTTTCCCAGGTTGCTGATTTAGAGAAGCAATTGTTGAAGACCAATACTATCGTTATCCATTAAACCCACTAAGCCTTTATCCTTCCTCTAGTACATGAGAAGTAGATTAGAATTGTGTTGTGCCGTACGATCGCTAGGTGTCTGAAACTGGATCGATCCGTCCCAAAAAAATACCTTTGGAACACTTGTCCAATACTTGGTTCTACAGTTCAATCAATCAATGAATGTCGTGGCGTGGTTTGATTTTAATTCGGATTAACAAAGAATTTAATCTTTGATTAGAGTAAAAATAATTTTTTTATTTCAGAAACTACTACACGTCATCGGAGTTGGAATCAACTGAACAGGTATTTTTATGCATCTCGATAATTGAAAAAAATTGTAAGCGACAAGCCAAGAAATATTTTATTAATTATCGAAAGTGTCCATATGTTTTAGCGGTTATGCTGAGATTTTAATTACAAGAAACCGAACCAGTTTCCTCAAAATCGGTAAAATGAGAAATCCTACTCTACAGCCCACTATAATTTGGCTGGTGGAACTTCCAAAGATATTTAGCCACATTTGTTTTAAATTAGTGCACAGGAAGTAGCAGTTCCAATAAAGCTTTTTAGTTTTTTCCAATATTTTAAAAATTAAATCTTTATGAGGAGAACGGTTATGAACCACAAGATTTTAAATTAAATTTGAACAATATTAGTCCAAATCAGTTTTTCCAAAATTTTACCGGAAACGACAATTTTTGACACAAAACAGCTTTTTTACAAAAATTTGGCTTCTGCAGCCGCCCATACGGGTTGAATGATCGAGATGAAACTTCATATTTAAGATTTTTGTTGAGAGATCCCAGTTTACAATTTGGCGGAAATTACACCACCAGCAGTGGCAAAATTAATTGAACTTTTTTCAATGTTTGCCGGTATTTCTAAATCAGTTTAGATGATAATTTTAAAATTTTAGTGGACAATTTTAGTCGGGTTGAGTTGTTATAATGAAGCTGCGTACTTAGAGTTTTTCCATAAATCTGGAAATTTAAATTAAATTTGGCGGAAATCTGTATATGGCGGCGTATTCTGATTTTAGACAATATTTTTAAAAAAATTCAAGCAGTTACGAAAAAATAGATTATAGGAAGGAAACGATCTAAATTAAATTTGAAAAAAACTAATTCCTTAATTTTTCTAAAATTTAAGAGAAAATAACGATGTTTGGGAAGATCCAAGAATACCAGTCAGCTTGATTTTAAGAAATTCTTAAATACATGTTACTGCTACTTGTCCTAAATCGTTGATATGAGTGTCCCATTTTCGAGAAATGGTTCATCATTCACCCGACGGACTATTTGTTTTGTGGTGAAATTGAATCATTTTTAGATAATCTTACATTTATATTAGAGAAGTTCCTGAGTCCCTAATAGTGTCGTTGTTAAGATCAAACAATTTTCTAACAATTTGAGATAATCACAAGAAAATTGTGGTAATCACAATCTACTTAAATTTTTTTAATTCTAACATTAGCGACGTTCTAGCTATTTTAGACCATGTGTCTATATCTCCGATTCTAGACATATTGACGGAGTCTCACCTATAAGACAAAATAGGTAAAACAAAACGCCACATGAGTGGAATTATCATGAGTGGAGAATTTTTAACTTGTCCAGCGTATTTTACACTGTTATTTATTGTTACAGGCTACTTAGGAATTCTCTGAATTTCACTAAATTTTCAAATTTTATTTCACCGATACTAGAGATGTTCACGGTGTTTCACCTACATGGCCAGATAGATCAGTAAAAACACTATAAGTGTGGTAAACGGGATCTAATTATGATGTATTTTAACTTGTCTGAAATGTTCACTGGATCTCTTTCATATATTCAAATAGGTCTGAAAATTTTCTATCAATATTATGAAAACGGGACACCGATAATGATTGTCGTCATGGGTTTTAATATTTAAATCTTCTTGCTTTTCAATAATATTCATTTTAGAATTTTACCTAATTGACATTCCCATATAAGCGACGAGCTCGATTTATTCTAAAAATATTCAAATAACAGAAATGCTAGAGATATTCACAGGGTATCGACAAGTTAAAAATCATCATAATTAACTCTTGTTCATCGTTCATGTGGCGTTTTGATTTAGCTACTCTCTCATATAGGTGATACTCCATGAACGACTCTAGGATCGGAGAAATAAAAGCAGAAATATTGTCGAACGACAGCAAATTAAAAAGCTTTAGTAAATATTGTCACAATTGTCTCGTGTGTATCTCAAACTGTTAGAAAGTTGTTTGATCCCACTATTAGGGAGTCAGGGAGTTCTCTAAAACAAATATTAAAGTAATTCTTCCACTCATGCTGCGCAATGTAGATCCCTCTCCTAGGACATCGTGTAGAATCTCACGGAATCGATCCTTATCTTTTGAATTTGGTCCTAGCTCTAGGAGGACATCGCTTGATCTAGTTTTCCTAATTGCTTTTACTTCCGCCTCCGCGGCTTCTGATTTGAGCTTGCAACGGATCTCCTTGACCACTTCCGCGTTCGATTGTCCTTCCTTTGGACGTATTAGCGAAGATTCAGATCTTATTATGCCACGCTTCCTAGTTCTGGTGACTGGTCTCCTAACGGTATAATTCGGGGTCACACTTCTTTACGGGGCTTGATTCATCAGTGCGCTTTCATAATATTCTTTCGCACTTTTTGCTCCTTTCTTGACTCCTGCAGTAGCCAACCCATAACAGGTGTGTTCTCTTTTAGCCTCTTCTCTTCCTTTTCCTCGGCAGGGCTTGAAGCAATTCATTTATTGCTACCTCCCCGAGCGTTCTAGGTATAAGCTTCATTTGGTTGCCCTCATTGAATGAGCGCCTTTCTTTTTAGTTCTAGTTCTCTTTTCTTCTGGCTCTCCTGGTCGTGCCTGAAGGCTTCGAATGTATGCTTTAGTTCGGCCAATTCAAGTTTGATATCGTTCGAAGTGTTTTTTTGTCTTGCAACTATTTCCCTGCAAGGGCCCAGGAAATCTCCTTCCGCTCTTCGATCTTTAGCTGGCACCGGTTGCTGCTCCTTGTCCTTCCGTTTATTGGTCTTCCGAGTACCTGGTGCTTTCTCAATAAACTCAATTTCGCTCGTTTATTTCCGCTCAGCGGGGGCGTCCGCAGTACTTTTTATCTTCCCGTACATGTTACTGCTCGCTCAACTTCGTCGCTTTCAGTAGCATTTGGAAATAAAACAGCCTGGTTGCTCACTGCGTGGTTCTTCGGGATTGTCTTATTTCCCCTCCCCAGAATTCGCGGGGCAGCCCGGCATGTCGGGATGGGATTCAAAACTTATGTTACAACCCACATGAGTATATCGTTGTTAAGACTAGACATCCTCATCAAGTGACTTGACAGCCGCTTATAATAGGGAATAGACGCTAACCAGAGGACCGCTCAATCTGAGACCGTCGCTTTTTGGTTTTACGGGAGTTAACTTTTGATCCGCCCCGTGTATTTTTTCCCCGGTACCATCCAAATCTGGCAGGCGTTCCCTGATCCATCACCTTGAGAGGCGCCCGATGGCGGAACTAGCAAGAAACAACACGGGCTCATAAATGTTAGCAAAATGTATATTAAACGCAGTAATTACACTCGTGATTTGAGATACTCGTGATTTAATGCCTTTCCGGACGGGTCGCTAAATCCGTGAAGTCATTGAATTTAAAGTTTATCGATAATTTGTCTAAAGTTCTTGGAGCCCTTCAGACATTATATCATTCCAATCAAGCTATTTTTGCAAAAAGTGTTTTTCAAGTGTTCGGATTATAATTTTACTTGTAATTATGATGGAAAATGAAATACCCAAGGAATCGTACCACTTTGCTATATTTGCAACTATTACACGTTTTGTTGAAACAAAATTCATTTTTTTTAAATCAAAAGTTCGTCGTGAGGCTGCAAAAGCAAACCAAGAGTGCTAATGCTGTTTCCTAAGCTAAATTCATTGTATTTTAGTTCTTAGCGATCTTCGAAAGGGATATTCAATAAAAGTTGTCGCACCATGTAAGTGAAATCCACTACGTCTAGCATTTGAATCTTTCCGATATGAATAACCTTAACCATCTCTAAGTTATTAGAACCGGTTATCAAATCGTCAGGGTAATTATCATTTGTTGCGATGCCGGAAGCTACTGGTAAGTCATTTCGTTTGTCATAGCTAAGTTGGTTTAGTGCACGAATTGTCAAATAACGCACTGAAGGCATTCCATAAGTTACAGTTTGTAAACTCGTTAGTCCGAGTTGGCGGAGAGTGAATTAAATTTGCTCCCCAAAGAATTCTGTGTAAGAGTGCTTGATTTTGAGATGGATCGGGCATGTTGCAAGGAGGAAAAATTTGGAGGACGAGAGCGATGGATCGTGACAGATGAAAGCAAAATCCCTTCATGGGATGTGAATGCTAGAGAGAGAGAGAGAGAGAGAGAGAGGGAGAGAGAGAGAGAGAGAGATGTTTGATTTTTGTTAATTTTCATTTGTCGTTACATTTTAGAGATGTCTAGAAATGGCATATTTTTACGTGATGAAATGAAGTATGATATCGAACAAATTGTCCTGAATGGTAGAGCCTTGACGTTTTGGTAGAAGCGTCGAATACGACTTGGAGTTTTGTAGAAGGACTAACTAGATATTTTCAGTTTCTCAAAACTGCTTTAGGGTCTAAATAACAAAGAAATACAAAAAGTTATGTTCAGCCCTTTGCTCAAATTTTCTAAATACTACCCAACCGAAAATTGATTCTTGAATGGCTGGCCGGAAGACTTGCACAAATTTTATAAGGTATGACAATAAAATTTCAGAAAATATTTCGACTCCCAACAATTCATCAGCTGGTTGAACTATAATAAATGTTGGATTGGAAAGGTTGAAATGTGGTGGAATTTGCCATCGGGAAATATTGGAATGTTGATGTATGGAATTCGATTTGAAATGTTATTTGCAAGTTGAATAGAAAAGTATTTGTAACTTGGAGAAATTGTATAGTTGTAATGCCCTCTGAAAAGTACGATTTTGGAATATCTCTTCCAGTAACGGTAATAGGATTGTTTTTATTGAATTTTAAGTTAAATGTTTTAGTCAATAATTCGCTAACAAAATGTGTTTGAATAACAGAATCCTGTAATGCTCGACATTGAACCAATTTTGTAAAATCGTTGATCGTTCGAAAATTTCGTTATTTACGAGTATATGAAACTTGGTGGATGAGTTTCTTGTTAATGCGGATTCGAAATCTACATTAGACGTTGGCCTACAAGGTGGTTAGTTTGCTATCGTTGATGACATTTGCTTTTGAATTATGTTTTTGTTAGACCCAGTTTGTAGAACTTAAAAAAATGTGATGAGAACATGGCAAATTCTGCATCGAGTTGATCGACAATCGAACGTTTTGTGATTTGGATTCATAGGCAGTTAAAACAAGCCTTTTTTCAATTTTTTCTTATTAAGAGTTAATTTGTGGACAAAACAATATGAATGTGCTAATTTGCCAGAGAGTTCCCAATTCTAACTTGGGTTTGTTTGGTTCGAGAATGACGAAGCCTCATTTATCGACGACGTTTTACTAGTTTAATATTTAGAAAGGTTACTCATTGAAGATTTAGAATGTAAAGTTGTGCCAAGGGCACGACAATTTTTTCTAAAAATAATTTAAACTCTTCCCAAGCAGGTTGCTGGCTGCGATGAATTGACTCTAGCTATTATTCGAGAATCATCATATATACGAGTTAAAGTATCCCATGCCTTTTTAAGCCGAGTTTTCAGTAAAGTGGCCTATTAATACTTTAGCATCATCACGTATTTTATCTAACAACTAAACTTAACTATTTCATCTAAGTTTTTTGAATAACTGCAACAGACGTATCGCGAAATTTTACTCATTGCGTGGGATCACTGCCAACGAAAGATGAAATTTTAATTTCTGGCAGTCTAATTGACTTAGGTTTAGAAAGAATTTTATAATCTATCTCCGAATAGATTAAATTCGTTGTCTGTTTGAAGTTCAGAGTTAAAATATTCGCATTGCAATCTAAGCATGCCTATTAAGTTATGGCACCGATCTTTAAACTCAACTATGCAGAGAAACTGTTTAAAAAGCTCTCATATTTCTCAAAAAAAAATCCAGAGATGTTTTCTAGTTCGACTAGCCCTTCGAGCAGCCGGAAAATACTAACGTACAATTTTTTCGGGTTGATTTTAGGGCTAACATCGGGCTAACACATGCAAGTTATTGTAACTCAGGCTCAATGACTTACAAAATTTTGAAATTATTCATATATTCTGTAAATACCAAGTGTCCTAATTTCACATAAACTATACAGAAAAATATTATTATCGAGAAAAATTTATTTAAGAAAAACTTTTGAACTTTTATGAACATTTTTTCCTTATCTATGAATCCTTAATTATCACAGAGCAAAAACATAAAAAACTTAAAAGTTTTAAAAATAACACCAGAACCATGGTAAAATTGCATTAAAGTAAACTTTTGTAATTGGGCCGAAGAAAGCAAAAAACAAACCCCAAAGCACAAGTGTGGCGGGTATATATGTGGCTTAGAAAAGCTTTTAAATGTAGCTTTATCACACATCTACAGTACCGCAAATAAATTGTTACAAAAATAAAAAGTTTTGGACAATAATTTTTATGTACTCGTGTTTCATTACGTCAAAGATTTATTTTGTAAATAAAATTTGCTCAAGTACTTCTCGAATATAAAACTTAAATATAATAACGATGATTACAATCGAAGTAAAAAGCTTTTTACGAGCGCTTTTTGTTTATAGATTATTTCGTTAAAATTTTCATTTATTGTTATGTGAAGTGGATGGACGACTAAATTTTATTATAAAATTTTATTTTTGTTTAAAATTGTATAAACAATAAATAAAAAATTTTGTAAACTTTTTGTTGTTGTTGTTGTGTTGTACTTTTATTATTATTATTTGGAAAAGTTATTTGTTTCAATTAAAAATTAAATTTAAAATAAAAAACATTACGAATAAAATAAATTTAAAACAAATAAATAAATTTGTCCTTTTTTGATCGAAAATTGAATAAAAATTCGAGTATGTATTTTACAAATAGAAGAGGGGATAAAACATGTACATAAAACATTTCATTGTTACGGGTAACGAATATTTGCATTTTATCGTTAGTGCAACCCACTGCGTTTAGAGTTAATCTGTGTTGAACACTTTTCGAATTTGTTTTAAGAACAAAATTGTAAAGCTTCCTAAATCGGAAGTCGTTAACACTAAACTCCGGATATCCGTCGCGTGACTGACTTTGTTTGAAATTTATTTAGACTGCCATATTCCTTATTTTATTACGATTGTTTCATTGCAGTTCCACTAGGATGAATTGCGGATTCTAATTATTCTCCAGTTCTAAACTTGTTACTACATTTCTGAAAGAAATGAGGAGGGCAAGAAGAAACCACAACACAACTTAGCGGAACTGCAATGAAACAATCGTAATAAAATAAGGAATATGACCGCCTAATTAAGTTTCAAACAAAGTCAATCATACGACTTTAGCTCTAAACGCACATCTAAACTCGATAAAAATCCTTTACTGCCTTAGAAAAGTACATGGCAAAGTGGTAGATGCCTCACTAGGTGAACCAAGACCCAACAATAGACTCGTTGCAGTGATACGTTGAAAGCTATTAGTTTGGCAATCATGCACTAAAATTTTACCAAGGTCTCTTTAGAAAGGACTAAAAAGCTAATCGTTTAAAACTATATTTTGGAATAAAATTGAAATTAGTCAACAAGGCAATAATGGTGAACTGACTACCTTGATAGAGTGCTCTTTGTTCATTAAAAACAAGATACGTAGTACATAATTCTGAATTATCAGAGTGTCCACGAAGATTGTATGACTCACCAATTTGTATTCAATCTGGAAAGACGCGCGAGTAATTTTTATTTAGATAGTTAGGAAAAAATCCGCCGAAAAACTCAGGTCACACAGGACCTATTAGATTCTCGCTATTTATTCTCAAAACTACGGACAAAATACTAGGTCAATACATCAAATCCAATACACTTCAACGATACTCCTTCGATCAGCATGCATATGAAACTGGGAAATTAACAGAGGTAGATCTACAAGCTGACATAGAAGATAAACTTTGGAATAAAACAACGTGGTTGCCTTTACAAGGCGCTTTTGTCAATATTATTTTCGAAATAATTTAAGCATAATGTTAAAACAAGTGGTCCAGGATGAACTCTTAATTGTTGCGGAATAAGAGACTTCCTAATGAAACCCATCACTAACCCACTCTCCTACTCTCTAGGAGCTGTCCTCTAGAGCGAGTTCCTCCACTTCTTATGTGGTTTCAGGGATCACTTATTCAACAGATTAAAAAATACGCTCATTCCGAGCGTTGGCTAAAACCCTTGTGCAGAGATATTGATCTCAGTGTTGACCCAGGTAAAATCGTCTGCATCTTGATTATGAACAGCATCAAAACTCAGTTTTCAGTATTATTGTTCCAATGTAAAACCCTACAAATAATACCGGAAGCTAAATATATGAGTGTTAAGATTCAGAAACTGACATGGAACATCCGCATCTCGTGTAACACTAACAAAGCTAATAGAGCTTTTTTTTTTAATCCATGCAATCTTTTCTGGGGCCGAAGCACTCCCTGCCTGCGTTTTCGCGGTTGATTTTCC
The DNA here is from genome assembly GCA_963691935.1 of Nephrotoma guestfalica. Lineage (NCBI taxonomy): Eukaryota > Metazoa > Arthropoda > Insecta > Diptera > Tipulidae > Nephrotoma > Nephrotoma guestfalica. Next base: position 273,461,783 of record OY829914.1, on the reverse strand, counting down.
CGTCTCAATTTACGCAATTCCTGCCAAATCGAAGACGTACTGCTATAGGATCGATTTAAGTTACCATCTGCACTTTGCATAGCTCCATGCCAGCCTATAGTACTGGGCATGGAAGATTTGTTGGCCCATGAGTTTTGCACGCCGGGGTAATAAAGCTTGCCCTACTTGTCAATAAAATTTGGCAGAACGGATGATAGTGAAGTTTGTGCTACAAAAATTATTAAAAAATTACACTGTTAAATTTATTATTTTTCCTATTGGAATTTATTTTCGAAAGAAAATTATAAAATTGGACTATAGGACATCTCCAGATTCTAGCTGACATTTTTGAGAAGGTAAAGCATATACCTAGTCCGAAGATTTAAATAAAGTATATTTTTGAGATTCGTTCTATTAAAAATTATATTTAGAGTTTGAGCATTTTTGACGGGTTTCAAATAATATTCCAGCCAATTCTGGAGATGTCCACGGGGTTTTACTACCATTTTCAAATATATCATTCTATCTACTGAGTCTATAGTGAATGGGATTTTACTATGTTTTAAAGATGTTAGAAACTTCACAGTTTTGAGAAATGTTTCAAGTCTAACAAAGAGGCAGCTAAATTTATTTACAGGTCCTGAACAAAAAATTTCCGTTTTTTATACCGCCGATCATAGAGATGTACACAGGTTCTCACCCACATTTTCGAATAGATTATAGAATATTCTACCGTTATAGTGATTGGCATCCGATTCTAATGGGTTTTGCTATGCCTATAATAGAATTCTCGTTTTCATTTGTATTGCCATTACCAGAGATGTCCACGGAATCTCGTCTACATTTTTTGGCAGCTTATAATATTTTTGTCTATGAAGCAAAACAGACTACAAAAAATGAGAAGCTAATTTCAAAAAATTCTTCGAGGACAACGGAATAGAAAATAATGTGAATAACATGATGAGCTTACTGATGGCAACTATAACGATTAAATCAACAAATCTTCACAATGGAGTGGGAAGTTGAAAGTGTTGTCCAAAACCTAAGAATAGTGGCCAACCACATCAATAAATGTAATCAATTTAATTCCACTACTAGAGGAAATACGAAACACTAGTACAGTTCCATAGAAATGGGAAGATAACTTTACCATAACTATTCCGAAGAAAGGCAACCTTATAGGATGTCGGAACGCTCGAATAATCCCCTAAACATAAACAAGCTTTTAGAGCAGAACGGAACTGTACAAATCACGTTATCTGAATTTGCCTCATCATCAAACAAACCAAAGAATGGAAGTCACCACCATATTTGTTTTACGTGCACTGCGAACGCGGATTTGATTCTAACAAGAAAAACACAATCTCCAAGGTACAAGGTGAAATAGGAATTCCAAAGAAAATAATCATGAAAAAAATGTAAACAATAAATGGTTTAAGTTCAATACAAGGGGAAGCAGAGTGATAAATACTATAATAAGCGTGGAGTCGGGAAGGGCGCGCACTATCTCCAACTACTGTTCCTAATAATACTGGACAAAGAAATGTATAAAGTAAACAATCCGACACCGAATGGCATCCAGTGGGACCCAGTAAACAGACTAAGTGATCTCAATTACACAAACGATACATTTCTGCTATAGGAAAAAAAATACAGATATGAAGCAAAATTTAGAAGATACCAATTATCAGGGAATCTTTCTCAATAAAATCAGAACCACAATGGCCATAAGACTGAAAAAGAAACATTCACATACCGATACACATCAACCATGAAACCATGGAAGATGTTGATACCTTGTACTGAACCGAAAACAAGTAAATCCGAACAAGCTTCATAAGATTTGAAATACGTCTGTCCTATCAAGAGATACAAAGCTACGAAAATTCAATACTTGCGTAAAATTAGTACAGCTATTTGTCTGTGAATGCCAACAAAATTCCAAAATAACAAAAATCTTTGTTAGACTCATTACAAATTCACACATTTTTGCTCCTTAGACAGAAAATAGTATAAGCCGTCGAAAAATGTAGACGAGATTCAGCGTACATCTCCAGTGGACAATCATGAATTCAATCATTCTTCTCCAAAATGTCAACTAGAATCTGCAGATACTTCTAGATCCAACGGCACAACATTTAGAATTAGTCCAATTTTATAATTTTCTTTTGAAAATAAATTCCAATAGGAAAAATAACAAATTTAACAGTGTGAGCACAAACTTCACTATCATCAGAACGGTATATTGGTCCCCAATTGACTCAAAGTATTACAAGTCATATGATTTTGTAAGCGGCTTTAGTTTTGTATTCAATACCAGAGCAAACAAAAACTTGTACCGGGCTAAGTGCAACAGAAACCTTGCATTTACAGATCAAATGTATGGCCAGTTTCAATGATCAGAAATGATGGTAACCAAGTCGGAAACATAAAATCCCCTTTTCTCATTTGTCTATATAGTAGACTGGCGGATCAAAAACCACTTCGAGGAATAGATCTGGAGTAATCGCGCCTAGGCTCACACTCCACATACTCTTAGGAAAAGTCCAAACATATTTGAAGCGCAATTTTATAATGGAGATCTGAACACATGATTATATCAGAAGAAGATCAAGAAAACTGGGATCTTCATAATCTCCCACAGTCAATCATCATTACAATAGCCTTTAAGAAACTAAAATAAAAGACATAAACCATAAAACTTTTAGAACATCAAGAAAGAAGCACAAAAATAAAAACAAAATCCAAAGATTAAAGAAATTATCGGCTTAAAAAACCTACTGACATAACAAGGTGTAAATATAACAGTTCCGGATGAGGCACTTAAATTCGTCAATCCCAAAAGCGCTATTTGCAATGGAACACTCCCTTTCATATTAGAAGTACCAAAATTGAAAAACGGGACATCGACAACAGTAAGGCTTACTCCACTAGTTGTCAACAACACCATTATCGAAAGCTATCCTCAATATATCAACAAAAATTAGCAGAGATTATTCTTCACCACAGACTACGGTAATTACGTCCAAGGATACTCTGACATAAAAGAATTCAAAGACCAATGCATAAAGCCGCTAGCCATGGGAAAACAGAGCAACTGTAGTGTGGCGTCGGAAACAAACACGATAATACGATGGATCTCTGAGAGTAAAATACTAATCAACACTGGCAAGAACGACAAACTATCCACTAATTGAACCGAAAACAAGACAATACAGGGAACTCTACATAGTCTCCAGATGGTACGCCAAATGAAATCAGTCCAGAACATGACAGCAATCGAGCAAGGTAGCATTAAAACAGAAATCTCTTAGAAGAAGTCTCTTTGAAACAGTATCATCACCAGAAATGGATATGGTCACTTTCGGGAGGGCTGTCCTTCTCATCAATATGTGTAATCATGGCACTATCATACATATTACTGAGGAAAGGCTCAACAATAAAAAATGTCCAAAGTCCAAGTAAACTGAAAGACACAAAATTAACATACAACGACCAGTTAAAGAAAGCTGTCGTAATATTAAAAGTCGAGGACGACTTTTTCCCTCACTCGGGAGGAGTTACAGTGCTGATCGTTCAAAATACTTTATTGAACCGTATTCAAAGATAAATGTTTCAATCTCTTTCCCATGGAAAGTGCTGATCGTTCAAAATATTATATTCAATGGAATGCAATCAACTGCACATCAACGTAATCGAGGTGTCACATATCGTACAAAATCGTACGATGTAAAATGCTGAGTGGTTGGATTTGTAGCTTTAGTTTTAGAAAAAGTTAAACAGAATAGTTAGTTGTAAATTGGATTTAAGCGACATTAAAACTAAAAATTGTAACAGAATAAATTAAATAAATGTTTTTTTTTTTCGATTCAATAATCCAACAACTCATAATTATAAATTTTGAAAATGGGACGTTTTCGAATAACGTCACTGTATATTGAAGGGTGGCTAATACTTTTGTGGAACAGTCAATATGTACCAAAGATCTGGTTAGAAGGACCAAAGGAAAAATCTAAGTTTATTACAAAAATCGTAAATTGGAACTAGTTACTGCAGTACAAGAGCTATCTTCATAAATACCTTCTGGAGAGCTTTAGTACGAAGAAAATCAATATCAAAATAATTTAGACGATAGTAGTCAAATTAATTGTAAATTTTTGGAAAAAATATTTATTCTTTTCTCATTAAAATTCAAAACCTCCCTCTCTAAAGTACACGACATCTTAATCCGACTACTTTGTAATAGCGAGAGTTGAAAGTTAAAATACTTTCGCCGCATAAAATAATAAAAAATTAAATCGGCGTTTTTGACTCCCCCAATTGCAACGTACCTCGTTTCAAGCAATGCCAAGTAATGAAAACAGAACAACAATAAAAGTTTCTCGTGACACCCATACACACATCTACACTCAAAAAAAAAGTTTTCTCCAAGCTTTTATAGACAATATCACAATACAACCAAAAGTTTTCAATTAAATTAGGATAGGCAGCAACACAACTGGGGTGCACCCAACAACGTGGAGAGCTAAAAGATAAAAGTTTATGAAGCAAGGAATTTTGTTTTCGGCGACGATGATCATTTCTTACATCGTTTTGTTGTACTTTGCATAAATTTGTTTAGCCATGATGCTGTTATTGTCACCGTAATATTAGATTTCTAATATTGTTGTCCAAAGAACACAAAACGATTTTCATTTTTACTGTGGATAACTGTTATTGTTTAATAAGATGTACTCCAAGACAAACAGCGAATGCTCGTAATTCGTTTTGTTTGGGTGAAATTAAGATGATTTGATTTTGACGAGATACTTGAATTTGGTGTGGGATGAGATGGGAAACATCCGGTATTTTATTTATGTATTATATTGCAATGAATTTTTTATTTAATTGAATTATTTTTCTTTTTGGGGGGTGGTGCTGGTTTGGGTGCATGTAAAAACTTTATAATTTTTTGGAGTGTATGTCTTTCTTCTGTATATCTGTACGTATGTACATACAAGAATAGTAACATATTGAGAATTTAATTAATTTTTAAGTTATAAATAACATCTTGATGTGTGCTGTAAATACTAACATGTTTTTCTTCGGAAAATCGGACATCCGGATTTATAAAAAAAATGTCGTTTTTGCTCTCGAGTGCCCAATATAAAGTAAGTAAACTTAAATTGGATACATAAACTGTTGGGGATAGACAAATTGAATACCAATTGAGATTATGTAAATATTCATTTTGAAATCAATTAAACGATTTCGATTCGAATTTTTTTTTATATAACTTTTACCATTTTTTAACTTTTTTAAATTGAAAATCGGAAACAATAATTGTCTCAACAGTTTTATGAATGAAAATTAATGGATTTTCCCATTTCTGCATGCAACAAACATATACACACATAGAGACGAGAATTGCGATATTGGAGAAAATGGGGGAGGGATTTTCCATATACGTATTGAGTACTTTTTTATTGTACTATAAATATTGGTGCACCAACAACGACCGAGCACGAATAAAATAAAACTTTTGCGATGTAAGTAGAGTAGAGAATTATGGTGTGTCTGCAAATGAATATTTTGTCGTTTTGAATGGAACGAGCGACTATTATGTTACATTGATTTGAAATGTTTTATCACACACAACGAAGCGATTAATTTCTATTCAACTTGCTTAGAATGAATATAAGAATGATTATGGTTGTTTAACCGAACACTGTAATTGTAAAATTGATCGAAACGTATTATTTTGGCATAAACATTCATTTGAAGTAATTGTGGGTAATTATTTGAAGTGAGCTTTGACTTAACCAATAGTTACACTCTCTATTACACAAAGCTGAGGAATTGTATAAAGCGGTATTTTGTCGATTGTCGACTAAATCATAACACGAACTACTAGATTTTGCTTTGTTCGGAATATTAGACTCCGGCAAAACATTCTGGCGTTTCCTGAAAATTCACAAAGCAGCATGAAAATCAGTGGCTATCATTCCATTTTAATTATCATATGGTGACGGACACCATACAAAGCACATGGTTCAAAAATCGCAACGATTGATCACATAACCGATATATGGGGATTACATCACCAAAATCGGTGGAGAGAACGGGATCAATTGAAAAAAATCTTTAGTTTTTTCGCTGGTTTCTTCGAAAATCTGAAAAAATCTAAAAATTGGATTTTGAATTTTTAGTTTTGGTTTTTGTTACGAAACACAAACTCCCACTTTCTTTTTCGTCGCTAAGTCGAGAGAATTACGGAGAATGAACATTCCGAAGTTAACGCCGCCGACCATCTATGGTTACAGCCCATTTGGCTTAGTGACGTAAGAGCAAGATTCCTGATAGCTGAACTCCATTTTGAAGTTTAAGTGTAATTTCAGAAACAACTCTGTTGTTAAATTTAGTGGTGACCATCCCACCAGAAGTGTTCGGAGCGGTGGGCGATATACTTACGAATAGCCCAACAGAAAACCCGCTTACGTAAAACGAACTTTATTTAGCGGTCAGAATTATAACAACCGTCGATCATCAGACATATATAACGTCTTGCGATATTGACAAACGACGAAATTTATGCTAGTGAAGTGATTCTAAGCATTTTCTAAGCGGTTAGTATGAACTTCGTGATACTGGTGAACTTCTGAAACAAAAAGTAATATCCAAAGCGAATTTTACGATTTTTCTAATGGGTCTGACAGGTTGTTCCATGAGATTCAAAAATATCATTTTTTTAATGATCCTTAGGCTCATTCCAAAGTCATGGTCAGACCCATTCGAAAATCGTAAAGCTTGCTTGGGACACTTCTTTTTGTTTCAGCAGTCCACCAGCATCACTGAAGTTCATGTTAAATACTTAGAAATTTCTTAGAATGACTTTGAAATGAGCCTAAGGCCAATTAAAAATTCACATCTCCTCAAAATTACTCAATATAAATTCGCCTGAATGTTTACTTACACCAATACTATTACAATAATCGATCAGCTGGCAAAAACGACTAACCAAATAAACGTGCTAATGTCGCCACCACAGCAAGAAAATACCGTATAGACTTATGACAAATCTCATCGACCCTTACTTACTCATAACAAGAAAAATCATATTACGGGTACGGGCCAAACTTCCACAAGTCGTGTTAATACTGAAGAAGAGCGCCTAGCACGACTAGAAGAGGCGGTCGTCTTCCCGTGGTACCAACAAAAATTCACGAAGGTATTTGTTGATACCACGAAACATAAACATAAAATGCAAGAAAGTGCCGCAAACCATGTACTTATCGCTCCACGGGCAGCCGCAGCAACCATCTAAAACACAAATACGACAAATATGACAAAACTCACTACCTGAATTTTCCGATTGTAACAGAAGCTGACCTTTTGGTACTCTCTGTCGGCGGCTTTACAACATCAATATTTTTGTAGATCTCGAACATAAACGCCCGCCCGTTCACGCACGCTTTCGTTTTAGTAGATGTGATTCGTCCGATCTGATTTAACGACAGCTGTGTCAAACTACAATTTTCCAGTACGACATTCCGTGGTTCATCATATCGTTAGGACAATGTAGCTCTTCAAAGGAATGAACAGTTCTATTGAATATACTATAGAAGGCTGTCCATTGCCTATAGTCCCCGTAAAATAAGGGAATTTCCAATTTGGGTAACTTTATTTTTGGGATGTTTTTTTATGTTGTCATTACAAGTGTTTGAGCTGCTCAATCCGTTATTCAGCTCTTCTTGTAATGCAATAATAATTGTTTCGTATTTGGTTTGAATGTTGTCGAAAACGTTGTTCACGAAATACTCTTCATCCAAATCCTCCTTTTCGGCTTCTGCAATAATATGCGTCAGTTAGCTGCTTTAATTTCAGACCGCAATAGACTTTACTAGGTTTTAGCGTTGGAACGTAATTATTCTTAATTTGTTTAGGTTTTGTTTCAACATCTCAGCTTTGGCTGCTTGCGATTTAGATGATCCAGTAATTTCCTATCTTCCTTAAATATATAGGAGGCGGCATCGGCTCTTTTGCAATTTATTTGGGCTAGTTTTTGAATACAATAGCAATTGGCCGCCTTTATTGGCCAAAGGAAAATCTGCCCTTTTTGTTGCGTTTGACATTACCTTTTCGAGCATCTCGGGCGGGATAGCGATGATTTCGGCACGAATGTTTGCCTTGAGCTCGTCAATCATCTGAGGCTTGTTGGCGTACACTTTGCTTTTCAAATAACCCCACAAAAAGAATTCTGAGGAGGGTGGGGGGTTGGTCACTCCTTTTGACATCAGACGACCAGGAAATTTTCGTTGCAGAAACTGAATTGTCGAAACCAGAAACCGTTAAAACCTTTTTCACACATGTGCGAGCAGACATAATGAACCAACGCCAATCAGAACAGTACGATTAACTTTAAATTTGTATGGTGTGTAGGGAGCATAATGAGTCGTTACTATTAAGTTTGGTTTCCGGAACTCTTTGTTTCTAGGAGTAAGATTACCTCGAAATTGTTATGGTCACTAATGTTCGTTGTCAAGTGGTCACTACTTGGTTTGGTTTATAGAACTGGCGGTCGCTGGGAACCATTAAATAAAACGTTTTCGTATATTAGGCCAAACGCGAGTGAACCTGTAGCACCAATGGAAACGGTACGATTAACTTGAAATTTGTATGGTGCGTACGTATAGTGACGAGTCGTTACCATAAGGTTTTTTCCGGAACTCGAAATGTTTATGGTTAGTAACGGGCATGATGGCTGGTGGTTACTAATATGTTTAGTTTCCGGAACTTTCAGTTTATGGGAACTACGTAGTAAAACATTTCATTTATTGGGTCCAATACGTGTGAGCCTGAAGCGCCATTCAAATGTTTATGGTGCGTATGGAGCATAACTCCGCGAAACTGCGTTTTCAGAAGTTATTAAATTTTTCCCTGTACAGCCCAGGCGGATTGATTGATCGGAGATAAATTTCATAGTTAAACGTTTACCATAAATTTGTTGGTCCCGGTGATATTCAACCAAAATCGGTTTACCAGAAGTGGCACCTTGCATTGGAGTCTTTTCATTTTGTGTAAATATTTTGGAAAATATAGCATTTACGAGAAAAACAATTATGAACTAAAAAATTCTAAATTAGTTTTGCAACAATACCACTTTAGATCAATTTTCGAAAGATTTAAGCGGAAGTGACGATTTTTGTCAAAAAATTCGTTTTCAATAAAAATTCGGCCCAGATGGACTGGTTGATCGGGAGAATATTCATACCTAAGCTTTTTCCACACATCCCTTCAGTAGATCCTATTGAGATCCCAGTAAATTTTTACCAAACTTAAATTATCGGTAGTGACAGCTTCCACTGAAACTTTTTCATGTTTCCACCAGAATGACAGCTTCAATAGAAGCTTTTTCGTTTTTAGCATGAATTTGTGAAAGTGTATGAATGGCTATAGCTTATGGATTAACAGGTTCTAAATTAGTTTTGCACCCACACTGGTCCAGATAAGTTTTACAAAATTTAAGAGTGTTCTTTACTAAAGCAAGGATAAGTTATGGAGGTCCGATAAGCATCTTTGCTATTATGGGGAACTCGTTCTCAGTTTTTTCCTTCTCGAAATTTTCTTTTAATAATCGTAATTAGCTCTCAAACTTGGAGAAGTTGTGCAAGCTCAATCGGAGTATACTACAACAATCGGCTCCAATTGTTTTCGCGATAATAAAGTTAAATCCATAATCTCGTGACTCGTATTTTAAAAAAAATTAAAAGAACTAACTCAGAAATTTGCCGATAGCTGGCCAGGGATTGTTTGGTATGCAAATTCATAGTTTTTATATTAGGTAGGTTCGAATGGTAAAGAAAACATTTATATATAGACACATTGAAATTTAATTTGTAGGTTAGGTTCAACAACAAATTTAATTTAATAAAGAACGCTCTGTTGATTTATCGGAATGAAACTTCATAATTAAGCTTTCTCCGTCAATTTGGGAATCCCAGTGATTTTTGGCCGAGATCAGCGCACCAGGAGTGGCACCTTCATTAGGATCGTTCTAGTATCAATTATGAGAAAATTGCCTATGCTCTAAAAGATTTCAAATTAAATTTGCAACAATATCGGTCCAGATCAATTTTTCAAAATTTGAACGGAAACATGGATTTTTGAATGGATTCGTAAAATGAGGTACCCGTTTAGTAGTATCTACCTTTTGCTAGTGTCTGATCTGTCTGAATCTTCATGCTTAAGTTTTTTTCGTAAATTGGGAGACTGCAGTGATTTATGGTCGAAATCGGCCGACCGAAAGTGGCAGCTTCAATAGGAGCCTTTTTCGTTGTTTGCACATATTTTGAAAAGTGCATCATTTACAAAAAAATAATAATGAACTTAAAGATTCTTATTTAATTTTGCAACAATACCGGTCCGCATCAGATACCTTAAATTTAAGCGGGGATGACGATTTTGGCCATAAAACTGGTTTCAACAAAAAATGAGTCTTTTACAGCCCAGACTGATTTATTTATCGAAATGAAATTTTTTATCTCAACTTTTTCCACAAATTGGGAGATCCCAGTAAACTTTTACCGAAATCGGTTTACCTGAAATGGTAGCTTCCATAGGATCTTTTTCGTTTTTCCGCCGGAAATGACAGCTTCAATAGGAGCTTTTCGATTTTGTGCATGTGATTTGAAAAGTACTCGTAGATCATTTACGAGACAGACGGTTATAAAGTTACTTATTCTTAATTAAGTTTACAACAATACCAGTCCAGATTAATTTTCCAAAATTGTGTTTACGACTTTTACGAATTACGACTTTTACCAAAAACTGTTTTTCACTAAAAATTCTTTTGTACAGCCCATACGGATTGATTAATCGGAATGAAACTTCATTTTTAAGCTTTTTCCATAAACTGGGATATCCAAGTGATCTTTGGTTGAGATCGGTGTACACTACTTTTACATACTAAAATAAAGTACAGTAATCAATTATGAAAAACTTTAACATTGAGATTTTTTAGATTAACTATTCACTGTATGACCGAAGTCAAAAAAAGCACATTTTAAAATAACCTCTGTGTGTTTTAGTGACGACTAATGATCTAATTCACGAACTGTATGTAAGCTCTGTAACTAAAAAATTTCCGATATGTACTAAAATTGTATTCATAAAATGTAACACAGCTCTGCAAACGTAAGGCTTATTAAAGTTGCATATCAAGGTTTCAGTAGCGAACAACTCAAAAAAACTGTCATTTTCTGAAACGATAGTTTTCGAGCTGTTAGGTAAAATTTATTAAGATTTTTTTTTACATTTCTTATATACGCCTAAAGGTTGATAATGAAATACATACAAGTACAGTCGAAACAAATAGTTTGTCTGCGATATACACAGAAAAAATATTGTTCTTAAGGTATACAAACGAATGTCGCCAACTGTACTAACATAGCATTTGACAACTGTACAATTCCAGTAATTTTTGGCTGAAAAATTTTGACAATTAAATCATTTACAAGAAAAATGACAACAACTGAAAGATTCTATATTTATTTTGCAACAAGCCAGTCCAGATCAGATTTCTAAAATTTAAGCTGCAATAACGATTTTAGACATAAAACTGTTTTTCAAACTGGATAAAACTTCATACTTAAGCTTGTTCCATAAATTAGTAGGTCACAATGAATTTTAGCTTAAATCGCTCCACCGGAAATGACAGCTTTAATACGAGCATTCTATTATTTGCAAATATTTTCGGTAAAAATTTGGCCCCTATTACGGGTTAATTGATCGGGATGAAAATTCATACTTAAGATTTTTTACAATTTGGGAAGTTCCAGTGATTTTTGGCCGAGATCAGCTCACCGAAGTGGCATCATTCATAGGAGCTTTTACGTTTTTGTAAATATTTTAGGAAGAATTTTAGAAAATCTTTATATCATCAAAATTCGGCGTCTCTAAAGTGCAGGCAGATGAACTATTCGGAATGAACCTTAAACTTTTTTTATTTGTTGGGAGATCTTTGCAAAATTTGGTAGAAATCTGCGCACTGGAAGTGGCAGCTACCATGAGAGCTGTTTCAATATTTGCAATGATGTTGAAAAATTAAGCATTTACAAGAAAACGGCAAAGAATTAATAGATGCATATAAATTTAAAAATTAAATTATCAACATGGGTTGATATCCCGAAATTCAAGCCGGAATATCGAATTTCGATTATACAAAATAGCTTTACCGAAATTCCGGTAAGTTTAATTTTCCACATTAGAAATCAATAGTGTGTTCGAGATCTATGTACATCCGGCACTCAAAACCAATCAAATGTCGTGAAATACCTTTTGTCCCGCCTACTACTTCTGCACTCGAGTTGAAATATTTTTTATTTTGTTGTTGTTTTAATACATTCTGTGCGTTACTGTGGAATTTGTGCCGCACTCACTCCCGATGTCATGTACGCAGCCTAAATTATATAACAGTGCTTGGGTTATTGGTCTTTGACACTCTATTTTTACTGGGAACGATCAACAAAAATTTTGTATCTCTCACTTACTGCGACAAGTGCAACCAGTTCATTTTTAATTGACTTGCAGGCACTACAAATGGTTGGTAAATTGCCTAAATCAAACCAAACCAAGTCGCAGAGCGATCAAGCAAACTATGTAACTTAATGCATCGCATGCGGTGATATTTAGTTGCATGTATAGAGTTGGATGTCGTCGTGTTAAGTATGCCAAGGCAAAAATAATATAATTTGCATGTAGTACACATGTAATATTCCGTTATCTGCGCCGCCATCAGAATATAAGGAGAACATAAAATTGCGAGACATATAGAAATGTACGGCAAACTCAAGAGTTGAATATACACATTTTCGGTAGATGGAATATTCATTTTCTGCTAACATATCGCCGCTGGGAATAAAAGCAATTAACTTTTCTTTCTAGCTCCGTCGTCGTATGAGTGTTTGCATGCAAGATACACACATACAGTATACATTTATGTGTTACACCATCAAAATGATGTTCCATAAAGATTGGGTCTATTTATTTTCTATTACATCATGTCAAAAAAAAAAGGAACGAACGACAGAGGGAACGAAAGAAGATCTTAGAACTTCGATTCAATTTTTTATTTAAGCAAACAACAATCTTTCTATATAGAACATTACGTATACCAATTCGTTTTAAAAACGTTTTATGGTTTGATGATTGAGTAAATGATCAAAAGGATTTTGTTCCTTCGCACACCCGTACATACACTCACATTAAATACATCTCATATGGCACTATAGAGTGGAAAACTGGGTAAATAAAAATTAATTTTCAATTTTTTGTTTGTTTAGATTTGGTTTTCAATAATTTATTTATCGTTAACTAAAGGACCCCTCGAGGCCATTTAATATAATATGAGAACGACTTTTGTATATTTTCTGTCCTCCGTTCCGTTCGTGTACATTATACGATATGAATGTATCGTTTATTAGCCTACATCATCAAAAGGTATATACAAGTTGATTGTCCATTGTTCCTCTATAAATATTGTAATGAGCTTTGTACGAGATACGATAAAAAGTGCTTAAAGCCACGGCACACGGGAAGATAATTTATTATCAACCACCACCAGCCATTTTTTATTTTACACCGTAAAATTATATCCTCAATAAAAAAAAATAGAACCTTGCGTGCAAATACATACATTGTACTGATAAATTTCCATCTAGATTACAAAACCATAATATTTTGATACCATAAAATTATATTCACCATAAAAATGAAATCAACCAACAAAATATATCATAATCATTGTTGTTGTTGTACTGTGTGCCAGATAATACACAACCAGCAGCACATTACACAACGTAAACACCAAAAAAACCATAAAAAAACCGAAAATATTTTGTCACAACAAATTTTTCAGCTTTTTTTTTTACGGTTAAAAACCGATTACCGATTATCGATCAAATCGTGTTGTTGTTTATCGAGAGGATAAAAAATTTTTTTGTTTTGATATTTTTTGGGGTATTTATTACAGGATGGACCGAAACCAACGAACCAGCCCAGTCCAAAAAAGAAAAAAACGTAAATCGTCCAAAAAATTTAATGAATTGAAACAAACATCGGAATAGTTGAACCAAAACGAAGATCTTAGCAGTAATACCACAAAATACAGCAACAATCAATATATTTACAGAATACGAGTATGTAGACTTACGTACATGTACGACACAACGTTTCCAACATAAGCCTTCTTTACAGCTTTAACGATTCGATTTTTGTGTTGTGTATGGCAATTTGTTTCGATGAAGAGCTTTGGTAGTTTACAAAACGATTAGAATCACTTGACCGTCGATTTTAGGTTTCGCCCTCTTTTGTCATTGCGAGCTGTCGTCTATATTGCCCACTCAAAACTCTCACAATATATTTCCAGCAAATCATGTTCCTAGGAGAATTGCAATAAAAAATATTTATGTTGGGCCATATGAAAGTTGGCCAATTTCGTAAATCCTAATGAATAGACTAGGATTATCCAGTTCCCAAGAAATGCATCGAACATTCGTCCGAATCATGGTTTTAAAGATTTGAAGTTTTGAGTGCTCTTAACCTGCACCGACCAAATTAGCCCGCCCCAATGAAACCTGTACTATAATTTGTTACACATTTATTACAACAAATCCCGATTTTATTACAGTTACCGTTTTCGAGGAACGAGTGGTCGGTTTAGCTTACAATTAAACCTGCACCAATTAATTACATTGAATAAGTTAGTTCAAGACCACCCCTATAACTATCCTAAGGGTAAATTTCACCCCAAAACGCTTATATATTTCAAAACCGTCAATGTAACAAAATTTAATAAATTTTTTTACACCAGACTGCCACAAGATATTAGGAAAAATGTTGCAAGAAGTCTTGTCGAGAATAGTTAAGCCCTAACCAGGTGTGCAATAAATTATTTTTGTGTCACGATACGCGGAATTGGCTCCCAACGGTAGAGGCCTCGAATAGGTAATTTAAGGGTCGATTTTACCACCTTCAATAATTTATTACATCAGATCGCCACCAGATATTGAGTCAAATGTTACTCCTTGGACATTGTGGTGGGCAGATCAACCTTATCCAGTTGTGTAATAAAATATTTTTGAGTCAGGATACGCGGAATTGGCTCCCAACGGTAGAGGCTTCAAATAGGTAATTTAAGGGTCGATTTTACCACCTTTAATAATTTATTACACCAGACCGCCACCAGATATGGGGTCTAATGTTACTCTGTGGTCGTTGTAAAGGGTAGGTCAACCTGATACAGGTGTGTAATAACTTAATTTGACTCAGGTTACACAGAATTTCCTCCGAACGGTAAAGGTTTGAAATTTTTAATTTAAAGGTCGATTGTACCACCTTCAATAATTTATTACACCAGACCGCCACCAGATATTAAGTCAAATGTTACTCCTTGGACATTGTGGTGGGCAGTTCAACCTTATACAGTTGTGTAATAAATTATTTTTGTGTCAGGATACGCGGAATTGGCTCCCAATGGTAGAGGCTTCTAATTTTACTCTGTGGTCGTTGTTAAGGGTAGGTCAACCGAATTCATGTGTGTAGTAAATTATTTTTGTGTCACGATACGCGGAATTGGCTCCCAACGGTAGAGGCAGTAATATTTGGCTCAATACCTAGTGGCGGTCTGGTAATAAATTATTAATAGTGGTAAAATCGACCTTTAAATTACCTATTTGTAGCCATACCGTTGGGAGCGAATTCCGCGTATCGTGGCTCAAAAATAATTTCTGGGTCTGGTGTAATAAATTATTAATGGTGGTAAAATCGACTCTTAAATTACCTATTCGAGGCCTCTACCGTTGGGAGACAATTCCGCGTATCGTGACAGAAAAATAATTTATTACACAACTGGATAAGGTTGTCCTGCCCACCACAATGTCCAAGGAGTAACATTTGACTCATTATCTGGAACGCCGAAGCGAGTTATGCACTACTTACGAATGTTTTGGCAATGGTGTTTGCAGACATATCGGTCATGCAATAAGCTTCGGGCCAACGAATGAATCGGTCGATACAGGTTAAAAGATAAGTATATCCATTGGACGGTGGAAGCGGACCAACTATATCCAAGTGGATATGTTCGAATCGACCAAGTGGAATTTCGAATCGTCCAATCGGCGCCCTCGTATGCCGTTGGATTTTCGAACGTTGGCAGGATAAACAAAATTGTGCCCAATTGTTCACATCTTTGTTTATACTCGGCCAGAAACAGCGAGTCGTAATCAATTTACGAGTAGCACGGACAGCAGGATGCAAAATGTTGTGTAAAGAGTAGAAAATTTGTCGGCGTAATGATTCTGCGATGTATGGGTGATTTGTACCCAACGATGTTTCGCAGTAGATTGCGAATTCTGCAAATTTTAAAAGCTTGGAACATGCTTCACATATAGAACCAGAAAGTAAATTCTGTAGTTCTAAGTCTGCTTTTTGCGAATTAATGATTGTATTGTAGTCGAAACGTATCTCGAAGGTTGCAGTTTCAGTGTTAGTCGTGCGGGATAATGCATCCGCGACCACGTTGTCTTTACCATTCACATGCCGGATATCTGTGGTAAATCGACCAATATAATCCAAATGTCGCAATTGTCTTGGATTACGTTCAGTTTTAAGACTAAATGGCCCTAGTTAGTGGCTTATGGTCGGTCTAAATGATAAAGTCCCTACCTTCAACAAAATATCTGAAGTGTTTGATTGCTAGATATATTGCGAGTAATTCCCGATCGAATGCTGAGTATTTTCGTTCAGCATCAGAAAGTTTCTTATAGAAAAATCCTAATGGTTCCCAACAATCGTTATTGTACTGTTGCAGAACAGCTCCTACGGCAGTGTTTGATGCATCTGTCATAACGCTGAATTTTGCGTTATTCAGCGGGTGAGTTAACATGGTTATATCAGCTAATTTACTCTTTAGTTTTGTGAATGGGTTTTGGCATTCTTCGGGCCAGGAAAAATTCATGGGTGTTTTGGGCTTCTTCAGTAGAGCGGCCAAGTGGGAGTGGATCGGTCCAAGCGTTTCAGAAAGTTTCGGAATAAATCGATGGTAATAATTTGCCATTCCAATAAATTGCTGAATGCGTTTGATTGTTGTTGGAGCCAGGAATTCCGTAATGGCATCAATTCTCTCAGGAGAAGGCAGAATTTCATTTGATGTTATCTTGTGGCTGAGAAAATCTAGAGTTTTAACACCGAAAATACCTTTCGAACTCTTTATGTAAACATCGAACTCGGTTAGTCGATGGAAAACAGTTTCCAAATGTCGTTCAAAATGCCGTTTTGTTAACGTCTTCAGGAGCGAAGGGAATTAAATGATAAGCCCTAAGAAGGTCGATTTTGGAGAAGATTGTACAACCATGCAAGTGCATGAAGAAATCTTGTATTTGAGGTATCCAGTAGCGGTATCCGGTATCGTAACCGTATTTAGTAGCCGATAGTCCCCACACGGTCTCCAATCGTTATCTTTCTTTTTGACCATATGCAATGGGCAAGAGACGGTAGATGCCGATGGTCGGCAAATGATGGGCACCGGGTCTAGTCTTCGTGTCCTTGATACCGGTAAATGACCTGTCGTCACTATGTGAGGAACCACGGAATATCGTACCGGTGAATTATAATTTGGCTCGAGTGTTAGGGATGGATGCTTATTTAGCAGCGTGCCATAGCCGTTATCGATTGCGTAATATATTGGTGTAGGTGTATTAACTCGAACTGTTACATTGATTGATAGCTGCGTCACTGGAACAATTAGCCGTTTTCGTTTAAGATCGACTAAGCGGCCGAATTTACTGAGAAAATCAGCGCCAATGATCGGACGATTCACGCTAAGACGAAAGCGTGAGTGAACGACCGTTTGAGTCCGATATTTACCTGGAGTAATTTCGTTCCGTATTATATATGGATGTTGAGAAACGTCGAGCCGGGAGCACTAAAAGATCAGCCCCCGTGTCTATAAGAAAAGTCAGTTTATTATGTTTATCGTGAATGAAGAGGCGACTGTTATTTAAAGTCAAGGATGTCGCCGACTCGACCGCGTGATTTATAAGTTTTTTACTTCCTCATTAGTGTTGTTGCTCGGGGAGCGATACGCACATAGCTTACGGCACTTTCGAGCGTTTTGCTTATACATAGTGTGATACTAACAAATATCTTGGTCGTTCGAGTTGGTGGCACTGTAAGGCGAGTGCGTTCGTTATGAAAATTAATGAAGGTGTTGTTTATGGTTTTAAGGGTGAGCTTCACAAATCGAAATTATGGTATATTGAAAGCTACAAAATAGCTCTTAATACTACAATAAAAAAATTTCGTAATACTCTGATATTAGTAGTCAGAATCAGAATCGTTGACTCTGCCCCTTCCCTCTCCCCTACATTCATTTAAATCGAGAGAGCTTATAGATTTCATTTTAACGTATAATTTTTTCGATGTTCAATTTGCGAAATATGTTTGTTATCTCAATATGCAGTCTTTTAGGAAGGCCTGAAATGATAATAAACCTGATAGTTAGAACAAATTTTACGAATTTGTACAGAAACGTGAAGTTAGTCCTATTCTATTTTTTATTTTGGTAATTTTAGGACAAAGTTAGGGCATATTCCACGGGAACTAGAAGAATAATTCGAATAATTTGAGTTTTTACTATTCGATAGTCGACATATATTGCAAATTCCGTTAAGACATTGCCAAAAACTGCTCAATAACCTGCAAGGATACCGAAGAGAAAGATCCAAGCACTATCCATCCATTTTAATTTGGAGCAGTCGTTTAAATTGTGAAACTAGATTTAAAATATACTTCGATTATCAGCAAAACATTTCCCATACCGATTAGAATATTTGATTTTTATCGTGCAAGTCATTTGATGAACCAGTTTTGTCACGAACGTGATAAAGATCGGACAATATATGTAATTGCAAAGGTTCGAATTGTACAGTAGAACGTAACTAATTTATTTAATTGCCTCTCTTGTCCGTATTATACATATTTTACGTCCTCAAACAGCTATAAAATTCGATCTATAAAATTTAAGATTTCCTACACCAAAAACAATTTCATTTTCAACCTTAGTACAAAATCCCCATAAAATATTTAACACTTAATTATTTCATTCATCGGCGAATGAAGAAATCACCATCGCATTTAAGCCAAACAAAAAAGCTCATCAATTTAATTTGGCAAATAAAACGAACAACACGTTTTTTGGCATAACCGGGCGACAGTGAGAGGGAGGGGACGGCTAGGGATCCCTTTCAATAAAAAATCACGTTCATTTACCCTTTTTTACGAGTGTCAACGACAATACACTCTTTATATAAAGACGATTGGCATCGTAAAATGTGTATATAGCACGATACACACCAAAAGCAGAAAGGACGTGGCGCAATGAAGACACCGAATGAAATAAGAAATTCATGCGGATATTAGAATTACACCCCCATCCCCTTTATAAACATAATTTTTTTCGGTACTGTCTGTATTTAAGAGTTCAATGGTATAAAACCACACAATTACCCTTCGCACAAAATTATTTAAATATTTCGAAGAGAAATGGCCAAATTATACAAAATTTTCGTATTTTTTTTTTATGCTCCCAGACCAAATTATATTCAATTCATCTTAATGTCATAATTAGGTGATCATAAAAATTAAAAATTTAAATAATTTTGTTGGTGTAGAAAATATGAACTATTAATTGGGGATTTTAGGCGTACCATCATCATGCAATGTTCTTCTCCCCTCATACCAATTTATACGTGCGGGCGCTTTATAAATCTGTGAAACTATGGAAACTACTTATACGTACTCGTATATTCAAAAATCATGTTCGCCGCACGTACACACACACACACACACACACATCACACATACTCGTACATGGAAAAATACTCGAAAATTAAATTATAAATTAACGCCACTTAGTTGAATAATAATGCGATTATCTATTTAGCCACGATGCCGCACTACATTCTCGTTTATAATATGCAGAGTCGAGATAATTTAATTCGGAAAATTATTTTTTTGGGGAAAACATGAATGAAAAACGATTTTAATATTTTTCGGAAAAATTGTTAAGAATTTTTCTCAAGTGGATAATTTTTTTGTTATGTGTTGTTGGTTGGTTGGCGTTTATTCAGTTTCTGGAAGTATGGTAAGTTAATTTATTTAAAATTAGTCGCTAGGCTCTAATTTTTGTTGCTGTGCTTTCAAAAAATTATTTGCGGCCGAACATAACAGATGCTCAATATTTTTTAGATGCTAAGATATTGGCATATTTCTGTCTGTCTTACACAATTTAATTACTCCGGTACTCAAAGTCAGTATATTGTGAAACTAATCACAACAAAGGTTACATAACTCTGTTTTTTTTTCGATTTAGGAGCATAGGGCGTCAAGAATTGGCCATCTTAATCTATTCGGGGCTATTGGTGTCAGTTATCCCCATGGTTTAGCGAGTTGTTTCGCTTCGGCTCTCTTCCAGGTCATTCATTGCTGATTTTCTTGTTTCCCTCTTCTCTGGAGGATTCCATTCCAATGACATTCTTGTTATATCATTGGTCCTTTTCCTTAGCGTGTATTCAATCCATCTCCACTTTTTTACTTAATTTCGCGCTCAATTTCGATTTGCCTGGTCCGCCGCAGAAGCATTTTTTTAGACGCCTAAAGCATTTATTCACAAATACCTGAAGTATTAGCACCAGTTTGTGACAGAACTGCCTGTTTTTACTACAATACAACCAAGTTATGCGCACTTGTCAGCTTCTTCGATGGTTCCTTTGTTGATGGAAATGAGTGTTTTAAGTCTCATAGCCTTGGTCTTCCTGATGATGTTAGTTTTGAGGCCGACTTTCTCGCCAGATCAGCTAATTTCTGGGTTTTTTGCTGCATATCTGCGTGTTTATGCGTTAGTAGACATAAAGGGTTTTCCAATATGAGGTTTCATTTTGATATTTAAAAAAACGAGTATTTTTTAAGAGAAATTAATGAATGTTTATTTCATTATAAAGAGGAAGATATGCCATTAACATTTCTTGTGGTTACATCGATTGTGGAGCATTGGCATAGACCTTATCTTTCACGTGGCTTCAAAGAGAAAAGTCTAAACGTGTTAAATCACAAAATCTCGGTGGCCAATTGTGATCACCTCTTCGAGAAATAACACGGTCAGGAAACTTTACTTGCAAAATTGCGATTGTTTCGTTGCTTGTGTGGCACGTAGCGCCGTCTTGCTGAAAATAAACATCGTCCACATCAATCTTCCAATTGCGGAAAAAAAAAGTTCATTAATCATAGCTCGGTAGCGCATTCCATTCACCGTAACAGTTGCACCAGCCTCATTTTCGAATAAGTAAGATCCAATCACACCGCCAGCCCAAAA
Source organism: Nephrotoma guestfalica (assembly GCA_963691935.1). Lineage (NCBI taxonomy): Eukaryota > Metazoa > Arthropoda > Insecta > Diptera > Tipulidae > Nephrotoma > Nephrotoma guestfalica. Next base: position 273,440,398 of record OY829914.1, on the reverse strand, counting down.
ACCGCACCAAACAGTGGCATGGTGAGGATGGAGAGGCTTTCCAATAATCACTCTCCGAGGTGAAAATGGGCCTCATCACTGAAGATGATTTTTCCGGATCATTTTGATGCATTTGAAGGACCCAATCGACGAAGATACGACGTTTATGGTGATCGACCGGCTTGAGTTCTTGTGTTAACTGAACTTTAAAAGTCTTAAGACCTAAGTCTTTATGCAAAATACGGTTTAATGTCGTTTGTGGAACATCTAATGCCAAAGATCGACGAGGAATCGACAAACCTGGGTTTTCGTCAACATTACGGGCTGAGTTGTTCTTGAGCGACGCACACGGTTTCGATTCTTCACATCAATAACTTGTCCCAACAACTCAAATTTTTGAGAAGGTGCTTCACGACGACCGAAAAGTGCTTTAGTTTTGCGAACTGTGACTGCAAAATTTTCACCACATTTCTAGTGAATTTTAACAATTTCATTGTGTATCGTACCATTTTTAGTAATGGCGTAGTTTTTACTTGTCAAATGTCAAAAAATTACAGCTTCAAAATTGACAGCTGCCCAAACACAAGGCTATTCAAAATGAAACCTCTTGTTCAAAAACCATTTATATAATCCGCGTAATCCAGGTTATTGAGTCCATTTATTGGAGGACCCCAATGAATGCCATTTGAGGATGTGTTATCCAATTTTCGCATTAAATTGTCTAGTACTATTAAGTACAGTAGTGGGGAGAGGACACACATCCTTGTCTGACTCCTCGTGTGTTGTAATATTTATCACTCTGGTTCTCCTTGTATTGAACTCTATTTCCTATATCTCGACATCTTTTGCCCATTTCGCAGATGCCCATTTTCGCATTCCAGATCGTGGATCTACTGATGGAACCGAATGCGCCCTTAGAGTAGATATAGCGGTGAGCTGCATTCACTTGATTGTTCAATATAATACGAATTGAGTTGATGTGGTGCATAGAGCTTCTACCGGGTCTAAACCCAGCCTGTCCGTTTCTGACATGTTGGTTAACCGTTAGTGACATGCGCTCAAGAATGTTTATTGCTAATCCTTTCATTGTACTATTGAGGAGGGAGATGCCTCTCCAGTTCATGCACTCTGTTAGGTTGCTTTTCTTCGGAATTATTATAGCCAAACCCCCTTCCATTTCCATTTCTGTGCAATTCTACCAGTATTCATTCTATACTACTACCAGTACTTGAGTTATAGAGTTTCTGCCGGTACAGATACGTTGCCATTTTAGTATTTCTGCTGGAATATTATCCATGCCGGCTGCTTTGCTGCTCTTAAGCTTCTGAATAACACTTTTAACTTCGCGTTCCGTTGGTGGATTACGTGTTTGGGTGTTTTAAGAGTTTTGTTTTAGTTACGCCATCACGGGTGCTGATCATTTTGTTCGCTATCAGTTCCGTTGTCCTCAAAGAACTCTTTCCATCTCTCTCATTTAGCTGTTGGTTTTCTTTCTTTAAGTTTTGCCCAGAAGAATCTGTTTTGGTGGTAAAGTATGTGAATTTTCCAGTAACTCTTTTTACACATTAATGCACTGTGTTTCTATTTTGCTGCTGCTATTTTTGCAGTCACGAGAATGTATTCGGTGTATTTTCTTCGATCATTTCTTACCATCTTCTTTATTTGTTTAACCAGTCAGTATCTTTCCCATATTTGTGTAGATTTTCCGCCGTATTTTCATGACAGAGCTGTGTAACTTTAGTTGTTGGCGTACCTTAAGGTTCCTCAATATCATCTCTTATCCATATGCATGGTTTTCTGGTGTAGTTTTGGTAGCCAACACACATTGGTAAGCAGCCTTAACGTAAAAGGCTTCTGTCATTTGGTGCCATTTCTGATCGGTACTGCTGGTTTCACGTTACTTGCAAGATTGAGTTGAAGCGTTTCTTTTGGAGTTCTTCATTCTCCCATTGTTGAATTTCCTCCGATTAGTATTTGGCGTGCAGGTTCACTGTGCTCTGACCTCATCTATCTATATCTTTTGTAAGTGGGATTATAGAATTTCTTGTTCCAGTAATGTACAAGAGATATTTATATCAATTTGATGTTTGATTCTTCCATATCTTATCTGGTGATGTTCAAGTGTATTTTATTTGTTTGTTATAATATTCTTTTTTGTGTGGGAATTCGCTGCCTCCTCCTATGGATAGCTGATTCGTGGGCACAGTAATCGAGAGGAGTTTCTCCTCTTGTTGTTTCTTGCAGAATCCCCTGTGCGTGTTTTACCCATGATTAATGCCATACCGGTGCTGAGCATCTTGATCAATTATGTCACCTCTGGATGTACTAGAGATATTATAGCTTGTAACTGCTCATAGAATTCGTATTTTGCTGTTGTGTCATCTACTTCTTCGGTAGGTGCGCATAGCACTGAATTATCTGGAGCACTGGAATCTTGCCGTTATTATTCTGCTACGCAGATAGGTTTCGAATAGTGCATTCATTTCTTTTCTTTATTTCGTTCTTAAATTCTGTTCCTTCCTTTTGGATACTGATTTTCCATTAAGAATCATTTATTCGTAGTTTTGTTATATCATTTAACAAAACATTAAAGAGGGGGCGAGTGGCAGAGATAGATAAGGAGACAGCAACTTCAACGTCAAGCAAGCATTCCTTGAGTTGGAACAAATATGAGTGCCCGCTTGGGAGCATCATAGTAGAAAGTGAAAAATGGGATGGAACGAGCCCCCGCTCCGCGGCATACCAGTATGCCTGACTCAGCAGCCCTGGAAGCTAGTTAGGATTCATTGGATCAAATCTGAAATCAACACTACTGATTACAGAAATGAATACGCCAAATAATACAAACCGGCAAACTGCATAAAAATATTCTACGAACACGAATCGGCAACTGGAAAACATCAGAACTCTAACGGAAACATCAAGCTGAGAAAGAAATGAAGCGGTAAAAATAACAAAGAATATTGAGCCTTTACCGAAATGGAAGAATATTAGTGGAGACCATCAACAAGCACGAACAAAAACTTAGGCGAGACAAGCGTCCTGAAATTTGGCAAAGAAATGGGTGGAACGTAAAATTTTTTAATGGGTCATATTTGATTAGAGGCCAATGAGCCAGCCATACTTGATTAGAAGCTAATTTCGGTTTTGGTTCGATTTTCGATTTGGTTTCTGCTAGTTTAAATTAAATGACCCTCTTAGTCAAGAACGAGTGGAGCCAAAAATTGTTTACCGCGAAATTTAATAATAAGCCTAAAGCTGTGTTAATGCATCTTGGTTTGCTAGCTTTGAAGTGATAAAGCCTAATGCTATTCTCTAGAACGAGCAGAATATAAAAAAACTTAATAGGGAATTTAGTTATCCATACTATCTTATAATGTTCTGCTATATAGTTTCTGCGAGCTTTAAGGACGTGGATCTAAATTCCGGACTTAATAATTAGTGATATTTAGCAGATTTCCAATTTACACCCAAAGTGTAAAAACAGAAACAAATATTTGAATGCGACCAGTAAATAGTATTTATATAAAAATTATTAGGGAACACGATCACACGATCATCCACGACTTATGGCTGATGTGATCACCTGAAATATTAAAAATTTTAAGCATGCCGTTACTACCAAATCAATAGGCTCAGTGCATAACAGCGCTACATACGATCCAATATAGTTGGGCAGTTGGTCCAATTTGGAGTAGGATCAGATACAAAATAGTAGTCAAGCAGGTCAATATAATTAAGTTGGGCATATTGGATGGAAATTCCGTTCAACCGACCAACCAACCAACCAAATTGGATGGTGTGTAGAGATGTTGTACGATATTTCTCCAATCATGTAAAAAATTGCATAGAAAACCAAAACAAATTAGAGAGAAACAAGAAAAACGAAACGAAAATTAAAACAAAAATTGCAAAAATAGGGGATCTGCTTGAAACGCGATGTGGTACAAAACGCGATATGGTACAGAATGTGCATTGCGAAGCGACGGGAGCGCAGCGATATACCCCGATCCTCTACTCCCGCAAATATCGGTTTTAAAATTCCTATAAGCTGAAATTAAATTTCCCCTTTTCCAGAATGTACATTGCGAGTCGACCCGCCAGTTATAACCCAATCCTATACTTCTGCTCCTATCGATTTTTAAATTACTTATATCGCGTTTCAAATGGGACCCCAAAATTAGATAGTAAATTGGGTGGTGGGTAGATAACATACAATTTGGTTGGACCGATGGTCAGTGTTGCCGACTTAGCCCTTTCGGGGCTACGATAAAAGTAGTTTTGCCCCGAACGGCAATTTATAGCACTATTTCAATATTTTTAACACTAATTCGAGCACTTTCAATTGGTGAAGAGCGGGTTTCAATTGCCAGGAATGGATTATGATGGGTCCAGATTTCGGGAAAATTCGTTCAGAGAATGAACGTTTGGCCCGTGGTCTTTTTCTTTAATTTTTGTTTGGCTCGCTTGAATTTTATAAATAGGGGGTTTCGAGTGTCAGGAGTTGATCTTAATGGTTAATAATTTTGGAAAATCCGTTTAGATGGTTTTCCGGTGGGGCCGGGCCCATTCCTTTAATTTGTTTGCCTCGCTCCATTTTTATATAAATTGCTGAAGCGGAGTACCAAAAACCCATTTTAATGTGCCTATTTCGGGAAAATTTATTTAAGGCGTCAGCTGGTAGGGGCCGGATAGCTTGGAGCCTTCTTTTAACATTTTATTTGGCTTGGATGATTTTGATAAATTTAACAGGACAGGGATTTGAATACCCTGTGTAAAGAAACGATTACAAGGAGTTCTGATTTCTGGATAATTCAATTAGGATTCCGTGATATGTGGATTTCCGACCGATATTGCATCATGTTTGGTCATACTGCACCATGAAGGGTGATGTTGCACCATGTTGCTTGATGTTGCATCTAATTGAGAGGTGTGGTGTGATGTTCCACTATGTTGCGTCATGTTGGCTTGGGCAGAGCCATCTCCAACTATGGCCAGTAACATCATAGATTTTTTGCTAATGATGTCACCGTCTGTCGACGACATCTCTTTTACTATTTTTTAATACAACAACACAAATAACTCATCGATTTTATTCGTTGAAGATGGAGCACATTAAAACAAAAGAGACAAATAAAATATTCATCTAAAGCAAATTACCATGAAAATGCACGTACTCCTACTCTTACTTTAATAGATTAAGAGAGACTGATTTTTTTTAAATCATTTAATAGGCCCTTTGTAAAGATGGCTTAGTCTTGGGGCCTTCTTTTAACATTTTATTTGGTTTGGACGATTTTAATAAAACTTGGTGGGACAGGGGTTGCATGGAAATGATTACAAAGGGTTCTGATTTCTTGATAATTTCTTTAGTCCTCCGGATGGGCTATCGTGTTGCACCATGTTGCGTAATGTTTCACTGTGTTGCATCATGTTGCATGATGTTGCCACATGTTGCACCGTGTTGGATGATGATGCGTGACGCAGCGCAATGCCAGGGAATCAAAAAGCAAGAACGATTTCTATGGGTCTTAGTTTAGGGAAAATTGCTAAGAATTGATTGTGACGAGTTCTAATTTCGGGATAGTTTGTTTATGGGGGTTCTCAAATGGGATCTAAGTTCCTATCTATAAAAAGATCGGAATCATTTGAATATCCAGAAATGATTGATTCATTGATCATAATTTTGCGAAATTTGTATAGATATAATTTAGCCACTAAGCTGCGTCTAGTTCCACAATATGCTCACCATAAATTCTCAATCAAATGGGAACCCAGATAAATGATGAAAATGGGGATCTAATATAAATTTTGGACATGCCTCTGGAAAATTGTCAATTTTGAATAAACCTACACCATTTTCATCCGATTGGGGTACAATACTCTTTGTATGTTAAACATATTATAGGATTCCAAAATGAATTCCAGATGTGATTTTGAAAGTGAGTAAATTGGATGGAACAAAGACCTTTCGCAAACGAACAGCATTCCGTTGGTATTACGAAAATATTCAATTTGATTGAAACTTGAAACAAAACCGCAGGTTTTTTAAATTGAGTAGAGTTAAGACAGTAAGCATGGGCATTCCCGATATCGAAATTTTGCAGAATTACCATTCGCTATACTGTTGAAGTCCGAAAAATAGGTTTTCGGGGTGATGTCTGTCTGTCTGTGTCCTTTCTACAGCGCAAGCGGATTTACTGATTTGGATAAAACTTCATAATTTAGGAGGTTCCAATAAAAAAAGAAAAAACCATTACAATTAAAATTATTTCTCCAAAACTTAAGGTTAATAAGGATTTTTGATAACAAACTGTTACTGCAACATAATTTGGCCAATCTACGGCCCAAACAGCCCAAATTGGCAGTTTTGGAAAACGGATTTGGAAATGAGAAATTTTGATAAGAACATTTTGGTTTTTGCAAATAATTTGTATAACAAAGGATTTAGGAAAAACTATTAAAGCCTAAAATTCGACAACTACGGTTTGAGATTATGAGATTACGAAGCATATGCACGCACGTGCAACACTTGGCACATTTTTGGAATGAACTAACCGGACGATGTTTAAGTTTTCTCCATAGCTAAAGAGAACACAAAAAACGAGGCTGAATGGTGAATATAAGTTTGACATATGAGCTCATGAGAATCAAATTCCAAAATAATTTCGGGTGTTGGCCACAATATATGCATCCCTTCATTTTTGAGTAACTGCTCAAGAGGTTCAGATCTGGAAAACTAGTTTGAAAGGAATTACAACTCCATTATAGAGCAAAGAAAATGATGTTGTTTGGCGATATCAGCAACTGATATTTTTTTTCGATTTTGTGGAATGGGGACAGTTGGTGCGATAAGTTGGACCGTCTGTGGCGCTCTTTAGTTGATGTGTTGATCAAAGTGAAAAGTACAAATCAAACGCGCTACTCAATTCAGTTCACTCGGTTATTTCTGATTATTTAGATAATTCATTATAATCGACTACGACTTTAATTGTGTCTAAACTGAATCGAGGTCTTAAACATGCTCTGGTTAATAAACACATTTTTCCAGCTGTAAATATTTTATTCTGGGCTATAGAATGGCGTTCTTTTCTTTCTTGTATACGGATAACGTGGAACATTAACATCCACTATACTATCAGACAAGTTTTGGTTTTTTGGCGTACTCCTGACATTAATGGTTTTGTTGGAAAGCTCATCTCCATCTGAAAAATTAAAAATATTAACATTTCAAATCAAAGAATTTTTATTTTGACTCACCTCCATCCTGATTTGAACATGACTTGTTACACTTACATGTATCGCTACATTTTATACCAAGTTTTCGACACTTACATAATTTAGAGGCACAATGTGTTGTACACCTACAATTGATGGGTTTGGGTGTGATTTGTAGTGTTTTTAAAGCACCCGAAAAATTAATTTTAGTCGCGTGTGATTGGTTGTTATTCGTGACCTATAAAAATCGAAAGAGTTAGATATTATGAAATCGCCTTTGATATGAAATACCTTATTCGCCTCATTTTTATCCAGCACCGGTATTTCAGATGGCTGTAAATTAAAGAAATTGAAACGTTATTTTACTATATGGCCGAGAATGTAAAAACTTACCTTTTCCTTATGTTTCTGTAACTCACTAAGTTCCCCCACTAGCTGGTCATTTTCGTATTTCAATTCATTTTGTATCTTGAGATAATGCATTTTCTTCTTACGTGCCTCTTCCATTATTTTCGATGCGTTACAAGGATCTAGATTCTGCTGGTCTCCAAAACGTTTCAGTTCGCGCAACAACTCGCCAATATTTTCTTCATTACGACGTTCCATGAAATTCAAATCAGATGCAAATTTGTGATTAATACTCGCCTGTTTTATTTGAAGTCGACCAATTTTATCGAGCGAAGCTTCAGTAGATTTCATAATCGCATTGGCCTCGGCATCTTTTTCTGCCGATTCTTTATTAAGTTCTAAAATTTCACCAATTAAGAATCTAATCGCTTCGCACTCCTCGTCAATGGAACTAACTGAATCGAACATTTTTTTAATTTTTATATTTTTCTTAGCGGAAATGGTCGCATGGTGATGGTTAACGAGCTGCTTATTCAGTTCTGCAAGTTGCTTCTCGGCAGAAACAATTTCTTGCAGCCGTAATGGATTTTCCTGTCGTAATAATTCAATTACAGATATTATATGTTCCCGGTTATCTTTTATGTGGTCCAGACTAATTTCCGTATCGGCGATTGCAAGGATTATATCAATTTCACTTTTAACACTATTTAACTTTCCTAAAATGCAATAAAGTTAATGTAGCGTTCTTAATAGAAATAATATATCCTTACCCATGTGACTTTGGCTTCGACCAAGCTGCACCAATCGTTTCTTCTCAATTTTCATTTCTAAATTTTTTATGCCGGCAAAGGCCTCCGCGATTCTTCGTTTCAAAACATTTTGCCGCTGTTTATTGCTTACACTTTTTCTCGACATTTCGTAATTTTTCCTCCTTTCCAAGCCTCGAATCTTATTTATCTCAATATTTTTATTAGCTGTCCATTTTTTATGTAGAATGCTACATTTCTTCATTTCTCGTGATATTCGAATTCGTGCCGCCCTCAATTCTTTTATTTCGATCTGTAATTGTTTAACACGCTGAGCGTCTGCTTCTTTCAGATCTAATAATTTTTGCTGCTGTTTATGCTTTTTCGTCATGGCCTGTAGCTGCTTTTCGAGAGCACTGAGTTTTGACACTATAGTGGGATCATCTGGTAGTAATAAGTGACTTTGCAAATCAATTCGTTCAATTTCTAATGATTTAATTTTATTTTCGAGTTCGGTAATTCTGTCTTGAATGTCCAAGCTTGGTAGATTAAGACGTATTTGCTTCTGAAGTTCTTCTTTGATTGCAATTTGTTGGTTAATTTGTTGAATTTCGGTCCGAAATCCAAGTTGCTTCTTTTGAAAATTCTCTAAATTCATTTCGTTAAGGTCATCGTTTATTTCTGAAGTTTCTTCCAATTCCAATTTATCTTCATTTTCGGCGGTTTTGTATGCCCCATCGACGATGGACGTCATCAGTGATTTAATTTCATCAGCAAACAACTGAACTTGTTGCATATAGCCAAGCGCAGGGTGACCAATTTCAGCAATATCATTATCCATCAAACGATTTATTGCATCGTTCATGGTATTCATAAGTTGATTTAGTTCATTGAAAATATTTTCAACTAAATCTTCCTTGAGCTCTACATTGAGTAGGTTTATCATGGCACTTCGCATCTGCGCTTGCAGGGTTAGGTTTTTACACTGCGCTTCTTTTAGCTCATTCTTTAGTTTTAAAAAGAGTTCAAATTCGACTCCTGAAACACAGTCTTGATTATCGATAGAAAATGAGGACAAATTTTCTAAATTAAGTATTTCCAGTCGTAAGGCCTGCGCTTTCTTTGACCAATTCTCAAATTCCATCTCATTTGGATCTTGATTAATGATTGGCTTATTTTTAATATTTTTAGCACGATTGGCATAATTTAAGGTATTCAGGGTTTCATCCATGTTAAAATCCGCTGAACTTATACACGCTATTAGTAGGGTAACACTGTTCCCACCCAACGAATCTTGTAGCAATCGGGTTAGTTTTGATTCGCGATATGGCACAAAATTGCTATTAAAATTGGCACTATCGAGTGCCGCAATACATTTACCAAGTGCGAATAAGCCTTGATTAATTTTAATTCCTTCCTTCAAGCGATCTCCAGTCGCCTTAGTTTTTTTCGAACGTTCCGATCCCGCCAAATCAACCAAATGGAATCGAGAAAACTTTTTCACGGTTCGATCTTGTTTTTGGAACATTTCAATTTTCATTGTAAAAATGGCATGGCTTCTACTAGATTCTGCGTTCATGGCGGTCGCGCCAACCGTTCGGCACCCAGAACCTTTTACTAAACATCGAATTACATCATCAATGGAGTTAACCTTAACCTCAATAAGTCCAGGGGTAATGATTCCTTTCGTCGCATCTTCCCGAATTTCAACAATGCATTCATCCCGATGGATCGAATTTGACAGCAGGTCAAACAACTGTTCGTTGTACAATTCAACAAACGAACATTTAATGATTATATCGTATTCTAGCCCAAGTTTGTCAACATTCTCGAAAATATCAAGCACAGCTCTAGGTATAATGCCCATTTTTTCACTTGGTACTCCATTGTAATTCGTATCCATTGTATGTGTTTTTCCGGATCCAGTTTGGCCATATGCTAAGATTGTTACATTGTAACCTAAAATTTAAATCGATATAGGATATATTGCTTCGATTTCATTATAGTTCCTCACCTTCGAATAATTTTGTAATCGTTTGCTGAACCGAGTTCTTGTACACGACCTCTTGGCTGTCACACTCGTCGAACACATGATTAAAAGTAAACACACAGGCACTATGTCGGGCCCCTCCAACCAATAATTGAGGTTCGTCACATATTTTCTGTACAATGTTTTGAAATCCTGAGTTAAGCTCAATTTCACTTAGCGGGCGCACTCTAATTGCTACCTGAACGTTTTCACTGCTCATGTTGAAGTGAAACAAATAAAAACAAATTTCTACATAGCTTACTTGAAAATCAGACGAATTATAAATGTATTACAGTCTGCCTGCATGCAAATTCAACAGTACAACAATGATTTGGAAAATTCGGCACGATGGGCTTTCCCATTGATTTATAGGCTCAAAAATGCATTTTAATTTATATGGCACAATTAGTCTGCAAAACAGAGGACTGGAAAAGATTTCTGGTTAACGCAGGGCCTGTTCCTTCAGCTTGTTGAAAAATATCAACAGATATAGTTAGGTTACAAAAGTTAATAACAAAAAGACCCGGCCTGGGATACTTCTAGACCCAAAACAATACAGTGTTAAATTTGCTAGCTGTGTCACTTGCCAAAGTTCCGTGAACCATGATAGATGAAGTAGGAAATCCACATCAATCGAAACGGAATTAAAATCATAGAATCTGTCCCTATTAAAAGAAGGAAAGCTACAAACATAATGATTGCTGTCATCGTCAGCCTTTAAAACTACCATTCCCAGTCAGAACCGTAACGGGAATTCGTAATTTATCCTTCTTCCTTGGAATACGCGTATTTGGCTAAGAGAGAATTTGGCTCAACAATATAAAGTTTCGCTCTGCCACAGCCTTTTGTGTTGAGTCTTTGCTGTCAGATTCCGGCACTATATAAACAGAGTGTCAACCAGCTTTTGCTAGAAAATCTGCAATACCGTTCCTACAATATTTGAGTGGGCTTGCAACCACATGAATACAACTTTATTATAAATAACTAAACAGGGAATTTATGAGATGTTTACATTCAGTACATAAGACAATGTTGAGGATTCCAACATCACAACTTAGGGCTTTATAAGGACAATGATTCAGAGCTGTGGTTTCAGCTTGAAAACTAGTGATTTGAAGAGTTCATTCCTAAATTCTTCAGACATTCATAACTCTCTTAAAGGACAAATTACCGAAAAAAAATTATAGAAACTAACCTCAGGCATGGGTAGAACAAGTGACTTGTAGATAATGCACAACATTTTCGGAGACAATCCTCAGAAAGGGTCAAAAGCGGCATTGTTAGAAGTCGCTTTTTGTAGTTTATGTTCAAGATGGGAAATCCAAAATAATTTAGAATCCAAAATGACACCCAGATGCTTATCATGATCTGAATTAGTGATTGCGCTCCCGCGAACACCAACATAATAGTATGAAGGTGTTGTTGCATCAGGCCAGATATGACATTCAGATGTTTCCCTGAGGTGGTTATAACAAGCTCGTCCGCATAACCGAAAGGTAAATGATCACCAAGGGCCAGAGCAGTGGAGAATGTACATCACCCTGTGAAAATCCTTTAGTAACTTTTACAGCAACTGTGAACGCATCCGACTCAACCTCAGCAATGTGAAATTTGAGCAACGAATCAGTCCAGTTGGTGATAGCGTTGTCGATACCTAATTTGATACAGGAAAAATAAGTAATTCGGCGAAGAAAATCCTATTACGACGCTTTAAACAATGCAAAGGAGAATAAACTCCAATGCAAAACTTAGGATTTGCGAGAGAGACCAATCCACTAAAGAAGTAGAACTACTAGCTTGTTTATTAGCAGCACTAAACCAAAGATAACATAAAGAGGAAAATTAGCACTAAGAAGCAGGTGAACAATCTCCTATTTTGAAGAAGTTATCTTTCCGTTAGGTAGTCAAAGTCTATAGTCTACAGTTGCCATTCATAATCAAAATTTTATAGAGCCTGGTGATTCCAGACGTTACTGCAGATCTTAGACCCATTTTATAGTCTTTTTGCACAACCAGAAAATTATATCCCAATCAGCCGGAAGATTCTTTTCGCCCACATTTTTAGTTTCCTAGTAGTTTTCTTCGATTTTTTAAGCTTAGAGCACAAGAAAGGTTTGTTCTGAGCTTTTTGTTGGTAATTGAACAAAAATTATCAAACGGTGTTGTATAATTGCACTCGGCAGCGAGTTGGCAAGACAATCGGTCTGAAGTTTTCAACATTTATCAAAAGTGTAGCTACACAAATTAACAAAAAACAATAATGTAGATACACAATGTAACAAAAAGTGTATAACTACATAAAAAAATTGTGGCAGGGTTGAAACTGTTATAATTTTCACTAAATATAATCTAATCTATTCCGCGGCATATTTCTGCGACCTTCGGGGAATTTTTTTTGTTTAGTGTAAATGGAAATAATAAGATAAAAAATGTAAACCGCGTCTTGTGGGTGTTTAAGGGCCATCAACACTTAATTCTAGAGATGACACCACAAATCTGAATGGTATGCGGCATATCACTAAAGGTTGAAGAGAGTGTTTCCGAAATGCCAGTACACTCAGATTTGTGGTAAAAAAAATACCCACAAGATCCGGTTTACACTTTTTATCTTATTATTTCCATTTACACTAAACAAAAAAAAATTCCCCGAAGGTCACAGAGATATGCCGCGGATTAGATTAGATTATATTTAGTGAAAATTATAACAGTTTCAACCCTGCCACAAATTGTTTATGTAGTTATACACTTTTTGTTAAATTGTGTATCTACATTTTTGTTTTTTGTTAATTTGTGTAGCTACACTTTTGATAAATGTCGAAAACATCACACCGGTGGCAAGACACTCAATATCCTCCACGGATTACACTAGGCGAATGAAGTAAACTCGATAATTTACTGGAATAACGTTCCCTGTTTGTTAATTGTTTATTTCGATCGGCTTTAAGCGGTGATCTGTTAAAATTAACACTAAAAGAGATACACCTGTGATCAGAAAATAGAATTCCGATTATATTCTATTCGAATTCTCCAGAATTTCAATTTCAGATGCACTTAAAAAATTAAGTAGGTGTCCCTAAACCCTACTTGAACCGCCCCAAATAGTATGATAAGCGTTTGCATCACAACCAATTATGACGGAAGCCTCCTTATTCAGACTCCAAGACATTAGTGCTATATGTCCCTTCAACGAAGGAGGTTCAAGCACCTTTCTAAGCTCAAAGAAAGCAGACTAACTTTGCTACACGGTGACCAAAGGATACCAACCAACGACTAAGGGAACTCAACAGCGTCCAAGACGTATTGAAGCATATTTTTGGAAACAGAAATGGTCTAGAAACATCTGCGGTCAACCCGAAAAACATAAGCATGCCCCGCGCTTGTGTTCGGACAACCTTCCAACCTTTGGTTGACACTCTTGGGTTCATCAGTCCTTTGCCCGTTAATACGATATAGGAACTTCTGGAGGACCAGGGACCCAGGTGTGTGTTAGCAGAGGTTTCGGAGGTAATCCTACCAGTTGGCAATCCTTCTAAAGATTAGTGATTTAGAACATATTTAATAATTAATGATTCCCCAAAGGCTGAAATGGCTGACTGAGCAATGCTAAAATATTTACTCTTACGATCAAGCTTATTGATAAGAGTAGTGAATGAAACTATGATCGATGTTGTATTCCCCGCCACCAACCATCATAAAACGGAGTTAAAATTTAAATTTTTAAGTCAACGCAAGTAAAATTTGCAAATTAGAAATTTTCAATAAGTTAAATGTCGCAAAGCTACATTTGATATTATAAAACAGGGAACTAACCGGTTCAGTAAATAGGTTAATTCAGTTAATAGGTTAAGTAAAACAAAAAAAAAAGTTTGTTGTGTTGTAGTGTTACTTGGATGGTTCGCATTAAGAGTTGGCAACTCTTAAATTCTCTCCAATCTTATTCAACAAGACATCTTTGTCGCTTAAGGGGATCGTCATAACCTAGATGAGCACTCCAGAACATTTGTAGAAATTTTTTAAAGCATATTAGCAGCCCCTGGCTTCAGATATATAAGCGATCTCTCTATAAATATCGTGGAATAAGAAAGATTAACATTGAAGTTTAAATAATCTTTTCTGGATCCCAGTGGATGCCCAACACTGACTTTGAATTTCCAAATGATCGATTGCTATAATTCATAGGAAATATCAGTCTCGTTTTCTGATCCGGTCAGAGAACGAAACTGCCGCTATGCGATATTAAAGTCTGAGCCTTTAAATCTTTCCAAAGCTTTATGAACAGATTTCAGAAGTTTAATGGTGAACCGAGCTAGAAAATTCCATATTAAGTTCTTGGCGATGTGCGGATCACACAAAATTCTTCCTCAGGCAGCAAATTATATTTTTGTTCACTAAGTACTTCGAGTTTCCAAAACCTTAGCACATTAGATAGATGTTCCGAATCTTGTTTTCCTGGTTTGATAGAGCCTTTAGAGGTGTTTAGGTCTTTAGAGTATTCGAATTCTTGAATTAACTCCAATCCTGATAAATTTTTAATCTTCAGACCAATACGCAATGGAATGAATAAAATAAATGCTGGCGTGTGTAAAACAAAATTTTTATTTCTGCTAAAAAAATTACTTCAGCAAAACAAGACTCTTGCACTTGTGTACATCCGCCGAGTTACAAGGACCCCTGTCACCTCGCGCAGAGTTCTTTACCCAAACATGCTCCTTTGTTTTAAATTTTTGAAATAATTTCAGTTCGCAACTCTGGTTTTTTCGACTTATTAGGTAACATCGCTGCTAAAAGATTATTTGATTGTCTGCCGTGAAGTAATTCTGCCGGTGATTTATTGACTATCGGCATTGCAGTAGTACGATACATAGCTAACAATGTTGACACTGCCTTATCTCTACATTTCCGTTCCAGAGCAATTTTAGATGTAGCTGCCTTGAAAGTTCTTACAAATCTTTCTGCTCCACCATTAGAGGCAGAAAGAAACGTTGCGGTATAGAGAAGTTTAATGGTGCCTCCTCCATAAAATGTTTTAACTTCATTGATGTAAATTGGACCCATTGCCGAATACAATAGGGGTGATGTGCTTTAACTCATGAGATAGGAGAAACGTTAAAACGCATCTACACACACCACCTATACCTTTTACGTCTATTATGTGGTTCAAATAGTCTACATCGGACTATGTAAACTTGCATTTTCTATTTTAGCTGTTTAGAAGTCGTTGAAATACTGTCACAGACATGTGTTTCTCTGGAGTACTATCAGCAATAAAAATATCGTCCAAATAGGTAGCACATCTTTGCAAACCCACCAACATCTGCTGCAGAAATTTTTGAATTATTGCTGCTAAACTGGAGAGCCACATCGGTAGTCTCTGGTATTGGAACATATCAAATGGCGTTCCAACCACAACACATTCTCGAATTTTCGTCCAATTATAATTGTAAATAAACATTGGACTGGTTGATTTTCGAAAACACTTCGGCCTGATCCAAACGCCAAAGCTTTAACCATTGTGCCGTTTAATCAATGACATCATTTGTTATAACTGATCCGAGTTATATGAAGACTTTCACGTTGTCGAAATTATGTTCGACTGTTGCGATGGATGCTGCTTGGTGTTGATAGACATTATTTTGTTGTTGTTGAACGCTTGTTTAAACAGCACACGTGCAAGCGCACCCCCCCCCCCCCTGACCGGCATATGATATTATCTGGAAGCAATCAGACACAGTCCCTACCACTATAATTCTACACAATGAATCGGATATTGTTAGCTTACAGAGAGAGGCTAGCATATACTTGTTGAAAGCCTACATAAAACTGGCGAATTTTATGTTGTGCCCCAACATATGTTAGGGTCACCCTTAAACATTGGCTAGTGGTTGAACGGTTGGGCGAAAACCTAAATAACATACAACATTAGCAAACATTTTGTAGGCGATGTTGAAGAACTATGCCACTGTAATTTTCATATTTTAATATTCGCCCGTTTTAAGCAGCTAACCCAGATCTGGTCCCAGATGCAAGAGTAACTTAACTCGTTCGTGGTTTAGTAATTCGGTGGGGATTCCCTAAAAACTGGGTGCCATTACACATTTTAGTTTACTACTATCTGCATCTACTTCCCCAACTATGGGATACGGGACGAGCACGTCGCCCGATGGAGCAATAGCTCGAAAACTTCTGACATTGGCAAAGCAGTTGCTTGAGTTTCTGTTTTCCGCCTAAAAGCTGATGGTATTTGTGATTGCATCTGTCCAAGCGCGGAGATATTTCGTGTAAGTGCTTCGAGTGTTAGGGGCTTACCATTTTTCACGCAGCATTCCAGCGCACGGTTTTCTGTGCTTTTCGGTTTACATATTATGTAGGTGCTAATTTTCACTTATATTTGTACAAAAAAAGCATATGATCATGCGCCTTTATAAGATCTAACGAATTGTTCCTTTTTCATCCATCATTCGAACGACACGTTGCATGTAAACTTTCTTATGTTGAAAGACTCTACTTAATAAGACTACATTATAGCCAGTTCCGCTCAATCAATATGTGATGTTGTATCCGCGCTCCTACCAATTTTTGCGTTAAAGTTGCCCACAATAATTTTGATATCATGGTGCGAGATGTTACCGATGATATCTTCCAACTCAAAAAAGATTTCATCTGATTTGTCTGCTGATGATATACTGCTGTAATCGACGGTGGATGAGAAAGTCGACTCCAATTACTCCTCCGTACTGATTGCCGCTACAGTGGAGAGTACAACTGGTGGTATTATGGAACCCACTTGCAGACCAGCTAAGCTCTTGTGGTACGTCCAATGTGTAAATTTCCGCATATTTCAAAAGATTTCCAGCTGTGTACATTTTCTGAGGTTGTTGTTTTGATGACTTCGATAAAGTAACCCGAAGCTTATGTGTAGGGTTCATAACTCAATGATTTTGTGAGAGTAGGTATAGTTAGCCTGCCGCTGAATTCACTTATTACGTGAGGGGGTCACGTACTAGTGATAGAGATCTTGAGACATCCAGTCCTATCTGAAACATTTTTATATAGCGAGCCGCTTGCTACAAGACAGACAGTCGCTGGAATTTTTTATGTTCGTGCCCGTGTGGGTCGACACCATAATTTGTACCGAAGAATTTAGTTGGAAGGTTTACTTTCTTGAATTCATCGTTTCAAGATTTTCCTCCAGTAAGTTTACGGTCTTTTCAAATTTACACAAATACAGGGTGGGCCATACGTCACTGAACATTGTATTTTTGATATAATTTTTTTAGTTTGTACGTTTTTCTCTTTTTATTTTTCAGTATTAGAAACAACGTTTGGGAGATTCAGTAGCCATGAATACGATTGAGGAACGAGCAATCAAGTACGCAATCTTTTCGCTCGTTTTCAGTCATCGGGATCTGTTAGTGACTTATCTCGGAGTAGAAGACCACTTGAAGCACGAAGCCAAGATAATATCGAATGAGTTCCGGAGAACGTAAATGAGAACCGAAACATCGACTCGTAAACATGCCACTCAGCTTCAAATGTCCGGAACTTCACTGCGTAGAATAATGAAAAAAAATTATTGCTCATTCCGTACAAGATATAAATGGTACATGAAATTTTGCCACAAGACTATGCAACCCGAATTATTAACGGATGATCCTGATTTTATGCAAAACATTATAATGACCGACGAAGCGCATTTCCATTTAAGTGGTTATTTTAATAAGCAAAATTTAGATCTGGGGCACTGAAAACCCAAGAGTGATTCAACAGCGTCCGTTGCATCCACTTAGAGTCACAGTTTGGTTCGGAATGTCAGCAGACATGATCTAAGGCCCGTACTTCTTCCAAGGCGAAGATGTTAGAAAATTTCTTGTTTTTTGAACCTGATAATACTCAAGAAATGCGATTTCAACAACGGAGCCCATACTGCAAGGGAAACAATGAATTTGCTGCGAACGGTTTTTGGTAACCGTATCGTTTCACGATTTGGAGATGTTAGTTGGCCATCACGATCACCCGACTTAACACCACCAGATTTCTTTTTGTAGGGATTTTTAAAAAATCGTGTATACGCAAATAAGCCGCAAGGACTCAAGGATCAACCAATTTTGGCTTCAGTTATGGACCAGGTACAGCAAAGAGTAGCAGCGTGCGAAGAGGCTTATAGCAGGCATCTTACAGATATTATTTTAAAAATTAAATTTTTTTAAAACTCTTCATGATTAAAACTATCTTTTGTAATCAAAATTATTCATTTTCAATAAAAAATAAAAAAATTATATCAACAAATAAATGTTCAGTGACTTATGGCCCACCCTGTACAATGGTATAAAATCACGGAAACTCAAATAAAGAAACAAAATTGTATTGGGAATTGTTGGCTGAATGTTTATTAGTTGCTGTTCAAAGATGATCAGCTAACAGCATTTATGAGGTAGCAAATTTTCGAACACACATTTTTTGGTAAGTTGATCCAAGCCTTGGTTGCCATCTCGCCCATGTTTCGTTCGTTCCTCTTATGTATCTTTCTTGTTTCATTTCCTGAGGTCTAGCTCGATTCATTCATGTTCCGAGAAACCTCATGCCAATCCCTCGAACTCTAACCAGCCGTAGATGTCGGCCCCGAAACCTTTGTGTGCATAAAAATTTCTGTTAACGGACCAATAAACTACAGAGAATGGATAAAAATACGAAACTAGTCATTCTAATTTAATTTTTTTATTTAATTAAATATTTTTATAAAACTGTTCGATAACAAAAACTTTTTCTATTTAATAAAAGTTTTATATTTTGTTTTTTAAATGTTTCAAAATTTTAATAAAATAATTTTTTATAAAAGCTTAGTTTATTTTGAGATAGATGTTGACATGTGTGGCGGTCAATTTTTTATTTTCAGCCACATATTCATACCAACACTAGCACGAATCAAAAAAATGTTTTTAAAACCCGGTTTCAAACCTTGGGATTTATGCTTTTAATATTAAATAGTGCACGGTAATGCAATGTAGCAGTTTAATAAAACCCACTTCACCCCCACACATAATTAAATTATATTGGCTATAAAAATCAATCGATGGCACATAATAAACACAATTCACCGTACATATTTTACTACCCACAAAACTAAAATAACCATAATCGCAATCAAGCGAGCACTCCCTCAGGTCGGTTGTCTCTTCTCCAATCTAGGTACAATAAAATTATATCTTCACCGCAAATAATTCTATCAATAAATTTATCTAAATATAAAAAGAATATTCGGGGTTTTCCAAAACATGACCCACACTCACATATATCCGTGTATACAAAACCAACGAAGAATATCCCCAGCACAGGGAATACAAAATTTTTATCTTCACTTTGGCATTAATCATATACGAGTAAAAAAATAAGTCAAACATAAAGAAAAGTCGGAAAAATAATTAATTTTATATTTTGCCTGGCTTCTAGTTAAGATTTACATGAAATATTATTATTTTCCTGTTTATCATCTTATCACAAAAAGTAGATCACGTGCCTGTTTCTACTGATTAAAAAACAAAAATAGAATCGAACGTAAAAAAATATTAAAAATTATTACAATTTTTGATAGAATTATGCACATACACACACACACACACATAAAATCTAATAATCAAAAACTTTCTAATGACTAACTTTTATGAAAACGTCCAGAATTCATGTTCTAATCAGATAACACCCCCAAGATGATGTGATGTGATCCGACACTAGAGCGACGAGTAAAAACTAATAAAATTCTTTTGTTTGGTTTCTAGAGATTTTTTATTTTATTTTTTTTGATGTGCTATCTGTTTTTCAAAATTTTCATACAATTCAAATAAGTTACCAAATACAAAGGAAGATAAAGAGGAAGACGAAGGAGTATACTGAACGAAAAAACTGTTGGAACAAAAATATTCTAATCTCAAATCCAATAAGTTTAAAAATCACGTTTTAAATTTTCTACAGAAAACTCACTTTGAATAATAATAAAAATTGGAAAAAATCTAAGATGGTATACAGCACAAAACGTGAAATGAGATGAGACATCCACAGTACATCCCTACCAGCAACAACAACAACTACGGTAACATCATAACCAAATATTCGAAAAAAAAGTATTGTGTGTCGATTTTGGTTTTTCCTTTTCGTGTATGTATGTGTGTGTGTATGTGTGCTTGTTTTATCGGTGGAAAAGCTGTGGAAATTTTTATTTATTTTTTATTTTTTTGCTTCTCTCATATTTATTTTACTATCTATGTATATTGGCTGTCAAAACTGTGAATTTGGTTTGCTTTTATTTTTTAAATGCAGAGATAGTTTATTTGTAAACATCATCATCATCGTCGTCGTCGTCATCAACACACTTGCCACCGTGTACCACCTTTATACCATTTTCTTTCGACGAGCTACTCATATGGGATACATAAACTCTTCATTATGTATATGTCGATGATACGCTATCTTGTTGTTGTGTTCATTTTCCGATGAAATTTTGGTTTCTGTGGTTATGTCGGTTGTTGTATTGGGATTGTTGAATATTATTAAATGGAACCGTATTGTAAGAACAGTTTTATTCTAAATGTTAGACAAACGTTTCTAATTAAAAATCTTTCAGCAGCATGTCGATGACTATAATTGAATTCTGGGAATGCATACATATGGGTTTTCCGGGACTTAAATGCACTTTTAAGCAAATGCTGTGAAATACGGTTATATTTGGCATCCCGCTTGCAAATTTATTTCAATTATGCACATTTGAAAATGATACATGGAGGAATCCAACTCATCCTACCATTCGTGTGGAAAAAATATGGGATTATAAGAGACTGAACCACAACTAAATTAATAATATATATGCGTTACATGTTACACTTTTGTCGCTTTCGATAGCAAAGTAAGTAGAGCGCTTGCTTTGTGATTCGGGGGTCCCGGATGTGATTCCTGTGGCCCTATTCTGGCTTTCCCTGGGAACGGGGAATAATTTATTTTTTCCGCAGTTATTCCCCCGTTCAGTTTTTCCCTAATGTTTTTTCCCCACTTCCCAAAAGTGCGTTCTTGTTCAATTGGGAATAAATTCCTCGGGAAATATGTTTTAGTTAAAGTGTTTACCACAAAATCGCAATAACTCAATTGATCTGTCATA
This sequence comes from Nephrotoma guestfalica, assembly GCA_963691935.1. Lineage (NCBI taxonomy): Eukaryota > Metazoa > Arthropoda > Insecta > Diptera > Tipulidae > Nephrotoma > Nephrotoma guestfalica. The sequence continues at coordinate 273,418,935 of OY829914.1, read as the reverse complement.
ACAACAAGATTTTTTCTGGATTGCAACTATTTATATATAAGATTAATATTATATATATTTAACGTCGTCAGAAAAATGTCACATAGAAGAAATATTTATTTTCAAGATGACGAGGAGGAAAGACGACAGAATCTTAGAGGTCAACGTCTACGTTTAAGATATTCAAACAATCCGTTTGATCTGTATGAGCCAGAGTTTGTAAAAATGTATCGTATGTCGCCCGAACTGGCATTAATTTTAAAGGAAATGGTTGCTCCCCACATGATGGATACTTTAATTCCAAAGGAATTAAGAATGTTTGCGGCACTTAGTTTTTTAGCAGAAGGTATTTATTTTGTCATTGTCCTATTTTATTTCTAAATAAGTAAAATATTTTTTTAGGAACATTTCAAACAAAAATTGGTTTGAATTTCTTGCCGTGTATGTCACAATCATCAATCAGTCGCGCAGTTAAAGAATTTTGTTCAATTGTTACCAATCATTTGATGCATCGATTCGATCCGAGATGAATCAAATAAAATTCCAGTAAGTTTAATTTGTATATCCGATATTTAAATTTGTAAACAATAATTTATTAATATTTACAGATTTTATGAAAAATTTAATTGGCCGGGGATAATAGGATGTATCGATTGTACCCATGTGTCTATGCATAGACCAGCTAAATCAATTGAACACGTCTATTTGAATCGTCATCATTATCATTCAAAAAATGCTCAATTGGTAATGAAGCAAGTTTATACATTTTACACTTAATTATTTACATATATATTTACATTATTTACAGATTTGTGACTTTAACCTACGAATCCTAAATGTTAACGCTTCTTATGGAGGCTCTAGTCACGATGCAACAATTTTTTTTTTTTTTTCCTGATCTGTTCTGGGGCCGAAGCCCTCCCTACTCTTCCGCGGTTCGCTTATTTACGTCCTTACCTTTACGCCTGTATTGGCCAATTCGAGGACGTACGGATATAGGTCCGATTTTTATTACCATCTGCACATTGCATAGCTCCATGCCAGCCTATACTGGCATGGAAGATGGGTCGGCCCGTGAGCCCCGCACTCCGACAGGGGGTCATAGATGTGTTCCTTCTCATCCCAAATCGTAATTTGTTGATGAAAATTCCCTTTGCATCCTGCCCCTATCGGGATTCGAACCCGGTACCTCCCGATCCAAACACCAAAGCTTTAACCACTATGCCATTTGGTCGGTATGCAACAATTTGGAGAAAGTCGTTGGCGAAAGCTTTTCTACACAATAAATATGATGCGGGCGAATAGGCAAACACATGGCTGTTAGGTATAAATTCATTTATTATAGATATAACTATATTACGTACATCAATTATATGTATCATCATATTCCGATAATTCTTATACGCTCGGAATTTATAGAACTGAAAATATTGCTATTAATATACAGTGCTGGGAAAAAGAAGTGGGAACCAAAATTTACCTGCAATTTAGAGGCAGAACCCCGAAAAATGCCAAAATATTCAAAATACATTGATGGGTTAACACCCAATAATAGTAATGTAATAAATTAAACACTTATTTTTTATTTTTTTGTTTGTGTTTTATTGATTTATAGAAGTTCAATCTTTAATATTAATATTTTGTTAGACCGCCTCTTGCTTTTATTACAGCGATACACCTCCGATTCATTGAATTATATAAATTTCTCAAAGTCGCAGGAGATATGGATTCCCAAATCGTGATCAACAAACTTTTTAAAGCTTCAATCGATTCTGGGCGCTTCCTTGCTACTCCTAGCTTCATTATAGACCAAATATTTTCTATTGGATTTAAGTCTGGACTATACGGGGGCCAGCTCAACACATCGATACTGTTTTCTTCGAAGTACTTTTTTACCTTTAAATGAAGAGATAAGAAAAAAAACAAGTTTGTAACAAATTATTTATGTTTATCTGAAAGCCAGTTTGTCTATCTACAATTCAAAATTAATAACTCACCACTTTGGCGGTATGGCACGGAGCGTTGTCCTGTTGAAAAATAAATGGGCAAGTCTCGCCAAAGAACTTTAACACAGAAGGCTCTAATTCGTTCTGAAGGACCTGCAGATAAACAGCTGCTGTCACGCTGGAACTAAGGAAGCACAATCTACCGGTTTCATGTCCAGAAAAGCATCCCCAGACCATAACTCCTTCATTTTTCGGTGGAAGTCTTAAAAGACAATTGTTGCTAAGTCTCTCGCCCGGTTTTCTCCTTACGAGAATTCTTCCATCTCCAACATGTAGCTTGAATTTTGATTCATCGGAGAAGTTCACTTCATTCCACATCTCTGGAGTCCAAGAAACATGCGCCTGGGCCCATAGCAAACGTTTTTTTTTCACTAGTAGTGTGAAATCAGGCTTCTGGACTGGTTTAAGTGCTCTCAAACCAGCTTTAACAAGTCTCTTTCTCACTAAGCTGGCTGAAATTTTTTTTTCCCGTTGCTCGCTCAAGATCCTGTCTTATGTCTGATGAAGTTTTAAAACGGTTCCGACGCATTGTAATATTATAAAACGATCTTCCACTGGAGTTGTCTTTCTGGGCCTTCCAGAGCCTTTCTTTCTTTGTGTACTGCCCATCTCTCGCATTTTTTTAAGATTCCTCGCTACAGTACTTTTAGGAATGTTTAATCTTTCAGCTATTTCACGAATGGTTAAATTTGCTCGCGCCAAAATCAACATATTGCTTTTACACTGCTCACTAACTTGTCCCATTTTTTTAACTAAAATTGCACTTTATTCTTTATTTGACTAGAATCACTTACAGAATAACTTCAACCTTACAAAATATGCACTATTTATACTCAAAAAAAAAAATTACAGGCAATAAAACATCTGCACCCTAATGACGGCCGAGAACGGTAGGCGTAAAATAAAATAATTGCTTGACCAATTTTTTTGCACATCAGTTGCGGGGTTGTACCGGTGTAATTAAAACAAAAGGCGGTCCAACAAAATATTAATATTAAAGATTGAACTTCTATAAATCAATAAAACACAAACAAAAAAATAAAAAATAAGTATTTAATTTATTAAATTACTTTAACACCCATCAACGTATTTTGAATATTTTGGCATTTTTCGGGGTTCTGCCCCTAAATTGCAGGTAAATTTTTTTTTTTTTTCAAAAAATTACGTCATACATGTATTTAAAATGAAACAATAAACAAATTGTTTTCAAAAGTTTTGTAATTTTAGCAAAAATAGACTCCAATTTGCAATAAATTCGTTTGTCCCACTTTTTTTCCCAGCACTGTATGTATTTTAAAAAAATATAATTTATCCTCATACATATATCTTGCATTTAAAAATATAATTATTTAGGTTTCTTCTACCATTTAAGGTGACAGTGGTTATCCACTACAACCATGGTTGATGACTCCGATTGAGAATACAACAAATGAGTCAGAAGAGAGGTACAATATGGTTCACCGGTCGGCTCGAAATTGCATTGAACGATGCAATGGTGTTTTGAAATCGAGATTCCGATGCATGGCAAAAGATCGACGTATAAAATATTCCCCTTTGATGATGGGACAAATCATAAACACATGTGCAACATTGCATAATTTTATTAAACAGCATAATTGTACTGATGAACACGATTTAGCGCAACCGAACAATGACAATGATTTAGAACACCCATCGGAACAGGAGGTAACAGATTCTGATGCCACAGCAGAGCGGCTACTAACAATAGCCCGACAAATCAGAACTAATATTGCTGGTACATATTTTTTAATATTAATAATAGTCATAACCATAAAATGATAAGATTAGTTATGTATTATTTATAAGTGCTTTTAACAGATGCTACTTTTGTATAACAAATAAAACTACTATTTTTAAATTACAAACCTCGTTTTCTTTTAAACCTTATGGATATGCATGTATTCGAAGGAGATCCAGAGAAAGACCGAAAGAAATAGAATAAATTTGGTCCCGCGATTTTGTCCTACTTGTCGCAATCGTTTTATATTATCGTAAATGAGTATTTAATGCGTAAACTTATTAAACTGATACAAATGTTGTCCGAGAAGAACCAAGTTAAATTATAGTATTTTATGCATTCCATTTTCCCGGAACAGTGGGATGCATCGATTACACTCATGTGTTGAAGTATAGGCCGGCTTAGCGTGTCGAGCACGTTAATTTAAATTGGCATGATTTACTCACAGTTCGTAAGCCCAAAGAAATTTTTTCATTAAAAATCAACGTTACGATATCTCTGATTACTTTATATTGATGCAGATTTGTGATAATGATTTAATAATTAGTGGTTGCACGATTCATTTAGTGGTGTTAGCCATGATACTACCATAAAATTAGTCATCTAGGTAAATAGGGTCCAAATACTCCGGAGACCCGTGCATGGATAATGCATTATCCATGTTCCTAAAAATATTAATAATATTTAAGTATACAAATATAAATTTTATTTGTAAATGTTTGTTATCTAAGGGGACAGTGGTTGCCCACCCTTCCGTAGTCGATGACACTGATTCACAATGCAGCAGATGAACATGGAAGACAATATAACATCATGGCTTGATGAACGGGGCGAAATATTAAAACTGCAATTGTTCTAGATTATTAAGTGGTACAAGTAACCAATATAAATATAACAAATTACCTTTGAAGAATTAATTTTAAAATTTTATTTTTTTCCTCCATAGCACCGGCTTGTCGATTTAAAGCAGCCGCTTTCAGCTCATTGGCCGCAGCAATCCTATGCAATGCGTTAGATTATTAGCTCTCAATTCTGTTGGGTTCTTCTAAGAGCTTATCTCTGGTATAAGCGGAACCTAAAACCACAGTAAAACAATTTGAAAGATTATCGTTTTCTGTTAGTTTTAATAACGACTATAAGCATAATAGTTAAATACACGAACCTCGTATTCGCTTAGACCTTATTTGCCTGGTTGTTTTCTCCGCCATAGAGCCATTCATTTCGTTAGGTTGTACAATATTGCTTTCAGGCATTAAATTGTCAGCTCGTTGATCTAGATCGCATGTATTGAGCTGGAACACAAATGTATTTTGTTATTATTTTATAAACAAAAATATTAGCTTTATATTTAAAAATGTACAATACCTGCTGCGTCGACAATTCAAACCCACCCTCAATATTGTTGGTACCTTCACACGCTTCTGTGGTGATGATATTTAAAATTCTCTCATATCCAATGCATTCAATGGGCTCGGTCTTTTTAGATAGACTTGAAGCAACTTGAATTTTTTTAAGAAAATCATCTTCTCCGATGAGGCTCACTTTCATCGAGTGGTGCGGTAAATAAACAAAACTCTCGATTCTGGTGGGAAGAAAATCCACAAATTATTCATGAAAAACCATTACATTCACCTAAATTGACAGTTTGGTGTGGTTTTTGGTCTGGTGGAATCATCGGTCCGTATTTTTTCGAAATGAAGCTGTTAACACAGTTGCTGTCAATGGAGATCGGTATAGATCGATATAGAACCAAGTTTTTATGGCCAAAATTGGAAGAAGTTGATCTTGACAACATTTGGTTCCAACAAGACAGGGCCATGTGCCACACAGCAAGTGCATCAATTGAATTATTGCGAGAAAAGTATGGAGATTCGATTATTTCAAGAAATTTTGATATTGAATGGCCTCCAAGAAGTTGTGATTTAACACCATTAGACTATTTCTTGTGGGGTTATTTGAAGTCATTGGTCTTTAGCAATAAACCAAACTCTCTTCAAGCTTTACAAGTCAATATTGAACGTGCTATTCATGACATACGACTTGATTTAGTGGAAAAAGTACTCGAAAATTGGGTTCATCGTATTCGTTCCTGCAGAAGTAGTCGTGGAGGCAATTTGAATGTCGTTTTATTCAGAACTTAATTGTATCGCTTGTACATTAAATAAAAAACATTTCAATTTCCTTAACAATTAGTGTGTTTTTTTAAAGAAATCATATCACTGTTATTGGTAAACCCTGTAGAAGCCAACAAAAAATTAAACCATTCGAAAGCCATTGGCAAGGCGGCTCTACGATGCCTTGTGAATCGCCTTCGAATGTTTGGATTTATCGATTTTTTATGACTCCAACATAGAAAATGATTGCTTTGACGGGTCGCAGAATTATGTTGACTTCTAGAAAAGATACAATAGGGTCAGTACTACACGATAGCGTACTTCGATTTACTTAGACATCTCTACGATGCCTTCAAATTCAAAACCTAATTATTTACTTTTGTATTTTTGATTTTAATGACGTTAAATAAATTTAAATAAATATATTTTGTGTATTATCTTTGATTACTTTGTTGTCCTTACTTACAAATTATGTTTAAAAGTGTAGCATTCTTAATTTAAAGTGTAAAATTTTCGTTTACACTTTTTGACTGTTATAAGGTTTTCTGTTAATTTGTCAGAAACTTCACATGGCCCAGTAACACAATCACTTAAGCAGCAATATTTTTTTCTGAATGGAAACTACAGTGGTACATTATAACGGGTGTTTTTTTAGGAGGTTTGTTTTTCCGATAGATGTCGTTTTATTTTATGACAGTTGTTTTGACAGCTCAAAGTGGCATTTCTACTCAGTATTGTTTGGCAAATCATTATGAATAGGTTAACTCCAGAACAACGTTTTCAAATCGTGGAAATTTATTTTCAAAATCAGTGTTCAATTAAAAATGTTTATAGAGCACTTCGTGAATTTTATGGTGCACATAATCGTCCGTCAGAGACCACCATAAAGAACGTAATTACCAAATTTCGGTCTACATTCACTCTTTTGGATGCCAAGCCACCGACAAGAATGAGAAGAGTTCGTACAGAAGAAAATATTGCTGTCGTTGAGGCCAGTGTCGAAGAAAACGACAATTTATCGATTCGTCGTCGTGCTCAGCAAATTGGACTTTGTCCATCGACTTTATGGAAAATTTTACGTAAAGATTTGGGTTTGGTGCCATACAAAATTCAATTGGTGCAAGAATTAAAGCCACACGACCATCGTTTGCGCCGTGAATTCAGTGATTGGTCGTTAAATCAATTGAACGAAGATCCATTTTTTTACCGTAAAATTCTCTTCAGTGATGAGGCGCATTTTTGGTTAAATGGATACGTCAACAAACAAAATTGTCGCATTTGGAGCAAAGATAATCCACACGCCGTTCTAGAATTACCAATGCATCCTGATAAATGTACTGTTTGGTGCGGTCTATGGGCTGGTGGGATCATCGGTCCATATTTCTTTAAAAATGAGGAAGGACGACGCGTTACCGTGAATGGAAATCGATACAGAACCATGTTAAATGAGTTTTTGTTGTCAAATCTTGAAGATATGGATATGAATGAAATGTGGTTTCAACAAGATGGTGCCACTTGCCATACAGCACGTGAAACAATCGACTTATTGAAAGAAACTTTCAACGATAACATTATTTCGAGAAATGGTCCGGTGAATTGGCCTCCGCGTTCGTGCGATTTGACGCCACTCGATTACTTTTTGTGGGGATACGTGAAGTCATTGGTTTATGTGGATAAACCTCAATCGATTGACGCTTTGGAAACCAATATTCAACGTGTCATTGCTGACATACGCCCTCAAATGCTTGAAAAAGTGCTGGAAAATTGGACCTCCAGAATGACATTTGTGAAAAATAGTCGTGGTAGCCATATGCCAGAAATTGTGTTTAAATGTTAAATGCCAAAAAATTATCTACCAAATAAAAAAAAATTTTGGTCATTTCATAATTTTATATGTGTTTTATTCAAAAAAAAAATCGGCAACCTCTTAAAAAAACACCCTTTACATGTTTCATCGTTTACCGAATAATTTTCTACAAAATTTGCAACAATTTCGAATGACCAAAATTGATGGACTGTTTTCTCTTCCATACAAAATTTAAAATAATTTTTAACTATAAATACACGTTGTGCAGATGAGATTGATTCTAGTTTCCCTCTGTCAAATAACATATGTCACACTAGTACAAAAAATATGAATGGCGACAAATTTAAAACAAACAAATTTAATTGGAACACCTTAAGTGATTTAGTTTTAAACCTAAAACTTGGTTTAAGATTGTTTATGTACAGGATACGTAAAAAATTAGAAAGATTCGTGAACTTTGGAACTGTTGATCTCTTTTAAATGTTGGTTGGAAGTTTAGAGAGTTAAAATGATTTAGGGGGAAAAAGATAATCGACATTTTGCGCGATATCATTTCCGAGTTAAAATACTGTGAAAATTTAATACCATAATAAATTTTTTTACTAAACGATAAATTAAATTCATAAATTACTCGATTACAGGCCGGCCGATTAGGCAATATTTCATTAAAATTCGAAATCTCGTAAGCGCCAAATAAACATTCATCAAGCACAAATGTATTCCGCACACACTTCCAATCAATATACGAATTCAAATAATCTTCAAATAAATTTATCAGTTATTTTCCCCTCACCACCCCCCCCCCCCCCCCCCCCAGGAAAAGGGAAAAATGAAAATACATATTGGAAAAACTACAATAAAATTTCCATTAAATATAAATTTCTAAAATAAAATTTAATAACGAAATATTACAAAGCATAATCCTTTTTAATTTACAACCGATATAAAAAAATATTTATAGCACATATATGATCTAATCCTATATACTCGTACTATAAAAATGCCATAATTTTTGTTAAATTTGCAAAAATAAAATAAAAATGATGCTCTAAATATATTCGTTCGGATAAAATAAAAAATGGAAAACACAATTTCCAGAAAATTTCCTATAGAATGTATGAGTCCAAACACTGTATACTCCCTGCATATACGAATATGAAGAAAATGGATATGGATACATCCATGGAACAAATGAAGGAAAAAAAACTCATATCAGTTTTGAAACATCTGGTCGAGGATCTTTTAAGTTTTTTTTGTTGTGCTCTCCGTTCGAAACGGAATTTTTATCAAATTATTAGATTGCCGGCTCCTTTTTTTAGTATTTCAAATAAAATTGAATGATTTTTTGAAAATTGAAGACAATATTTTCCACTGGGTATATACATATATCTGTGTTTGCCTGTAGACTAAAAAAAAAATGAAAAATTATTGTGTGTCTTAAGAATATATCCATTTATAGTGTACAAGCATAAGATGGTGCGGATGGTTTTTGTACGATACAGATGGATGAGAAATTGATATTGCTTAGGACGTACACAGCTAGAGCTGTTGATGCGTTGGCGTTCTCTCCTTACTATATTGAGATTTAGCCGACTGAACACATAAAAATTTATGGTCCATAGATAACATTTTTACCAAGTCATTGTACTCGTAATGTTTGTTCGTCTATATCACAAAATGCACTATTTTCCATTAGGTTAAAACTGTGATCATGCGAATTACTCTCAAGGGGTGAGTGATTCAATAAAGAATTAAATAAACAATATTATCTATCTGCTCGTTTATTACTGGATCGAAAAACACCAAACACGTGGAATAAAATTTTTTTGTTAAACCAAACTAATATATGACTTAATCTGAAATTGTGTGTGCGTCGGTTGAAAGATGGCGGTATACGACGGTAATAACGCCGCCTGCCTTCAAACACGCGTACTTGTTGAACTCTATGATATTTCTCTAATATTCAGTGACCAGAACTTATCTCAGTCTTGAAATGTTCTATTTACTCGTACAGCAATACAGCACATGCTCAAGCAAAAACACTTCTAGAAAATATATTTTGCTTTCCTACCATAAGAGTTTTTTGAATTTTTTTATTTTGGCGGCCATTTTGAACGTCCCAATGCAAGGTAACACTTTGTTAAATTTTATAGCATGAACACAATAAAACATTTCTTTTTATCTAAGAGATGGAGCGTACAGTAAGGCTTTAAATTATTTAATCTGCAACCTTTTTTTAGTATGGTTTATTAAAATAACATACTCCTCTTGATTGAATTCAGCAAACAAAAAGGGAAGTTATTATACTTAGCACACTGATGCAAAAATTGTTTGAAAACCAGTCAAAGCTACCCGATAGTAAAGCAAAGAAACAAACGGTTATACCGAGACAAACGAGACACCACCGTGCAGACTAGCATGACCCGCATCGAGAGGATCTCTGGAAGAAAATCCGGAGCAAAATTCATCCGGGAATGACAGTGCAGAAAGTGGCGGCTCTCACTGAAATCAGTTGGCCACAACATGCATTTCGGCAAAATAACATAAGCCATCGCAGCATAGAGGCAGACGGGGAAACAACTATAAAGTTATACCCTTGGAAAATTCATCAGATAACTCGGCCATACGTGTTTCTGGAGAACGAGGACTCCAAGGCTTACTGGAAACCTTCATTGCGGTTAATATGCCGAGAAATGGCACTTTATAGCTGGTGCTTTATAGCTACTGAAATAGATATAACCCTATGGAACAAGAAGACAACGGCAGAAGTAAGCAGCTACCGAAAAAAGCTGAAGATGCTATAAAACACGGGGGAAGCGATATAAGCGAGGTCGAACAGGCTATCTCATCAGTTAGACATCGCAAAAAGAGGAAAACCAAAGATGAAACCATCCTAGTCAAAGCAGATGGGCAAACGTATACTGAGATCCTTAAAAAGATCCTAAAAAAAGTGAATGCAGATAATTCGTGTAAAATACAAAAGCTACTACATTGAAAGATGTGATACAGAACAAGGTTTCCGGTATATAGAGACAGTTTACCGAATGACACCGGGTATTGAAGCAATCGTCGGATGTACTAGAGAAATAAAAATCACATCAGTACGCATTTTGGCGTGAATAATGAAATTGTCAGGATACCGAAAGGCAGCATGTTATAATTGCGGACATGTCGACCACAAGAAAAAAGAATGTAAGACGGATGCCGAATGGTATCGACTGGCTGCGATAGAGGTAGGTAATATTGTAAATTGAAGCCACGCTAGGTTCAAATCCTTGCCTCATATAACTAAATGCGAGTGCTTGAGGTTAACACAACCATGAATGGCCCGTCACAGGAACTTTTAATAATAGATTTAGAAGGAGACGCAGTACTAATCGTCCTTTCGGTGTATCTCTTCACCATTTAGAAAATCCAGGTCAGGAAAAGGGGTTGTGTGGATAGAACTGGAGGGTTTTGCCATTTTCAACTGTTACTTCTCGCCCAACAGGCCTTTGGGAGAATTCGCTCAAAGACTCAATGACTTGGCTTCAATTATTCTGGCACAAAAGAAGGATGTCATCGTCACCGGTGATTTTAACTCAAAATTACCTAAATTGGGTGTAGAGATATTAGGCCGCAGGGACCAGCTAGTTGCGGACTATGCCGCTTCATGTAATATTTTCTACTTTAACAGAGAAGATGCTCCAACTTTCCAAAGAGGTAATTATGAATATGTGCTGGACGTATCATTTGGACCAGGATCAAGACACTGGGAGGTAATCAAGACTGAAACCCTCAGTGATCATCGTTGCATCACATACAAAGTGGATACCTCCGAAACGCGGGAGCAAAATCGTCCTATTAGATAGCTTAGTGGTTGGAGGGTTGGTCGATTAGAAAAACACGTCTCTGCAATTCACCGGCACCTGTTAAAAGCTAATGCTACAACATCTGCATACCATACAGAACGGATGAGGAATGCAAGCCAGGAAGCGGACCACCCTTCCACCCAACACTTGCTAAAATAAATCTTTGGAAAGCGATTGGGTGCTCCAAAGCCGCCAGCTGGAAGGAACTTTATTCCAGAATTGACGATAAACCCTGGGAGAATACCAAAAATATTGTTAAAAATAATTTGGATGGGTGGTTTCACCCCTAGTACTTCAATTAAATTTTTCTTTACACAATTTCAAGTTCGGCGTCGATGAAAATAGGAATATCTTGCACCACGTTCACTTCTTATCTAGTTGGTTCGTGCTTCGAGAAAAAACATCCGCCAAGCATCCTGGCTCCGATGGTATTCCTTCTGAGGCCGTTGGAATTGCAGCAGAAGTATACATCCAAAAAATATTCTAGAAGTGTTAAACGGAGCCTTGATAAAATGAGAGTTTCCCTCCATAATAAAGAAATTCTGATTAGTCTTATTATAAAAGACAGGTAAGCCAGATGGCATATATTGAATGATTCAAAGTTATCTTGCTGATCGGCAGATTATTAGAGTGTCGGGTGATTCTGTTGCGGATTCTCCTAAGGTTCCGTACTGAGCCCAGTATTATGGAACGTGCTACATGATGGAGTGCTCCGGTTCAAGCCCGAATGCACAATACTTGTAGGATCTGCAGATGATCTGGCGCTCGTCACTAGAGCACGGAACGAGCAAGAACTAGTAGTGCACCTTAATTCAGCGTTGAAAAGCATCTCTTTATGAATCCGCAAATATTAACTGGAGCCAGCCCCAAAGATTTAAAACGTATGGCGGGAAACTGAGTTCTGATGAATCTAAAATTCTCCGTTGAAGGATTAAGGACAAAACCCGTGGGCGCTCGAATAACTGGTAAGGCTGAAAGGAAAGAACGATAGCTGTGTAAGTATACAGCGCCTAAAGGACGATGAATAGAGGCTGAAGCTGGTCGTTGGACACGGCATCAGTTTCTCTGAATTAGAGAGAAAATATGATGACATCATTTTCTTCACAATACGATTTCTGACGGGTCACAGGTCCTTTAATAGCTACTTACTCAGAACAAATAGAAGAAACACGCTAAAATGTATCTTTTGTGATGAGTGCGATACAGCCAAATACACAATCAAATCAGAAAGAAATGGCAACATACGAGTATGCCCACGGTTAAAAATATACTGAATAATTCTCGGCACAGCGAGTAACGGGGAAAAAGAAGAATATACAAAATAAAGCAAGCAACTCGTACCTACGACTATTAACATATTGTGGAAGGCAATAGAAGTTGCCTAAGAAATGAACAAAAAGCAGAGTCTTTGCTTATCTTCTAGCGGGTATATTTAGCTTATTGCAATAAGGGACTGTGAATAAATACAACAAACTGAAGATCAAGAAATTACCCTGACCTCCTATACGGAAGTGATCAAAAAAAATAAACGAAATAAATTCAAGAAAAGTGCCAGACCTAATAAGAGCAATACTCTAAAAGCTTCCCAAAAACGTTTAACAGACCAATTATTACTATTATGCCAAAATTATTTAAGAGACCCCAATTAAAAATGAAACCACTAATTGAAAGTAAGGAATTCATTCCTGTAAATACATATGAAGTTCGAGATAGAGATTTCACAATAGATAAATTTCATAGGCGAGTGATGTGGCTCTGGCTTTTAACAAAGTCACAATTCTGGCACCTTCTTAAACCATTCATTGCAGACAGACGTACATTACATAATTGCCTGTACGATTACATAATGTTTCATTGCCACATGCTAACTCAGCAAAATACCTAGTTATGAATCTACATGTTAAACTGCGATGGAAGGTCCAAGCTAAAAAGTAATGTGAAGAAAAGTGTGTTGGGTTTTGGTAAGGAACCCCTAATTGTCAACACATAATAAACTGAAATTATTTAATGAGATATTAAAACCCATATGGACGTTAAATACTCAGCTGTGAGGTTGTAGTAAACCGAGTGACCAGAATATCATCTAAAGATTCCAAGACAAAGTACTGAAAAAATGTGCCTCAACCAATTCCTCCTCGTAAAGGCCCGAATCTCCAAAACCATTTTTACTCCAAATTATTCCATAATTCAAGAGTGCCACAATCTCAATTTATCAAACAAACTCAGCCCCAAACCATTTACACCTTTAACCAAAATTGGCACGTGCAAAATCAATTTCTTTCGCCTAATCGGCTTTTCCCAAAACTGTTACTGAAACCTGAAGCAATGTTAGTTGATCATAGTCTTGAATCTAAGCAAGTTAAGTATGCTACCAACCAAGAATCAACCATTTTCCTCAAAGACGTTCCTTGGTTAATCGAATAATTTCACAGCCAAATAAATTCCAAAGAGTTTACTTTAACGAACTGAAGACCGAAGAAGCTGTTCTCTCAGAACAGGGGATGGCGGCATACGACGAATATAACAACGGCGAGGCTAATCGTTGTTACGACTACCTTAAATATTACTCAACAGAAGAATTAGAGAATATGAAGCAAAAGTTTCTTCGAGAAGGGGAGAACTTCAAAATTATAAGGCGATACAAGCTTGCAAATAAAAATTATTCAGCATAATAAAAAGTTGTTCCAATCTTTTCACTCAACCGCCCTAATTATGACGTCCAGTCTATCCAAAATTATATTCGTATCATATGGCATTAAAGGATAAAGGTGAGAGGTAAGTTAGAGAATTGTTGGATGAAAGTCTCGTAAAACCATCATGCACCCCTCACAATTCCCCAGTTTTAATTGTCCCAAAAAATCAAGACTCCACTAAAAATAAGTGCAGAATGATGATCGATTACCCGAAATTGGATTGCATTACTATTCCCGATAAATACCCCATTCGGGAGTGAAATCCTCAAAAGTTTAGGAAAAATAAATAATTTAGTTCCGTTGAAAAGTATTTAGCTCAAGGACTCAGATATAGAGAAGTCATTTTTATCTATCAATAATGGAAAGTTATCGAACACCTTAAGTTTACCACGGGCATGGAAAGCTGGCACTAAGATTGAACCAGCGATTATACATGCTGTAAATTACTTGATATATAACACCATGACATATAAACCCAACAATATCTATTTAGTAACAAAGTATTTAAAAATAATAGCAAAAAATAACAGCTAAATGAAAAAGTTCGTTGAGACTATCCTACACAATTTAGGGCAAAAAACATAAATAGTCCATTTTGAAACCGACTAAACATTATCCACATTCCCAAAAACACAATTCCCATGTAACAGTCAAAAACTATTTTGTGCTGTCTACTTGACATACAAAGTGTATTTTGTATATTTTAAACAAACAACAACAACAAAAAAAAGAAAATCTCTAAGAAGTTTTCTCGTTTTCCTCTACTAAAATTTGTGTAATCGTTGCTGTGCATTTTGTGTTTTTAATTCGAATAAAAATTCTTAAATTACAAAATGTCAAATCACAAATTAGTTGATTTTTTGCCATGATTGTAATATTGTTGTTGTTGGTGCTTTACAACTATTATGCACAACACCAAATAAAAAAAAAATCTAGACTACCCATCCAACAAAAGTAACAACAATACAGAAAAATTACTGTAAAAAGCTCCAACGAATTTTTATTTTTGTAAAAGTTTCGTCTTATATTGCAATGTTACTTGGTACAACTATACAAGTTAGTTAGTTTTTTGTGCTTTTTTTTGGTAAACTTTTAAATAATAACAAAAATACTAAAAACGAACAAAAAGTAAACTTTCGTAATAAAAGTTTTCGTTTAAATAAAATGGCAAAAAATAAAATAGTATAAAGAAAGCTTTCCGAACGAAACTTTTTTTTTATTTGAAAAACAAAAAACGGAAAAATTTTGTATATACGAATCCAAAGTTGCATTAGTGACACAAAATGTTTCATTTGTTATGAACTTTTCCACTCTTCCAATTAAGTTCTTCGTATCCTCCACGTACATAACATAACAGGAGTATGTGCGAGATATGCTCGTCTCTGTATCGATGTGTATAGGATAAAACGTATACAAGTAGTGGATTTGCGGGAAAAAATATTTTTGCTCCCATTTCTCGTGCGGATTTATGAAATAGAAATTTAATGATCCCGATCATTATTTTCACTCTATACACGGTGATTCAAAAATAGCGGCGAAAATCATACCTATATACATAATGTACAAACCACCGCCAACAAAAAGCTATATTATATTTAATGATTTGGAAATGAAATATAATTATGAGCTTTTTTGCGGGTAATTTTTTATATTTTTTGTTGTGAACTTTTTATTTTTATGAACTAAAACGGTTTTTTGCGTTTAGAAAAATTTGTTAATTATAATTAGCACCTTTCTGGATGGCTGAGATTTTTTTTCGATAGCGGTTGGAAGATTATCGAGCTTTGCAGTAGTAGCAAGAAAAAGCTTTGTCGTAATTTTTGGAAAATGCTCACCGCTCACTACTTTGTGCAGGTTAACGAAATTTATATTTTGTTTTCACATGACATGTGTACGTTCTCTTTTTCGTCTGGGCGTACGTATGTGGTTCCGTGTGGGAGATCCCAAATAAATTAAAATGTATATCACTTACGGTAAAACCAATGACAACCTAAACAATTTTAAATTAATTTGCAACAATACCGGCTCAGATCATTTTTTCAAAATTTACGGGAAATGACGTTTCTTGACTAAAATGGCTTGACCGGAAGTGGTACCTTCCTTCGAAGCTTTTTTGATTGTCTGCAAGTTTACCATTTACAAGAAAACCGATTATGAACTATTAGATTCTAAATTAAGTTTTTAACAATATCGGTTCAAATCAGTTTCCTAAAACTTAAGCGAAAATGACGATTTTTTACAAAAACCTGCGTTTTTATAGCATTTACGAAAAAACAATTAAAACAAAAGAATTGTAGATTAAGCTTCAAACAAAATTTGTTCACATTATTTTTTTTTTTGCAAATTTACCGGAAATGACGAGGTTTGATCAAAAAAAATTTCATTTCACCGAAATTTTGTATCTCTGCGGTTCAAACGGATTGATTATTCTTAATCAAACTTCATACTAAAGCTTTTCCCATAAATTTGGAGATCCATGCGAAATGTGGTGGAGATTTGTGTAGCGTAAGAGGCTTTCCAGTGAAGATTCAATTTTCAACAATGGCAGACCTTTTCGGTTTTCTGAAATTTAAGCAGTGATTCCTCGCTTTTTGATTATGCAAGACAGCTTTTATCAAAAGCTGCCTCTCATATTGAAAGTTTGTATGGGCTTATTAATGGGCTTATTAATGAATCTACAAGATTTTAAAAAATATTATTAATCCAGATTATAAATATTTTTTGTACTACGTGAAACTGATGATGATTGATACGACGCGCAGCTTTGTTGGTGAGATGTGCTGCTTCATCACCACATAAAGTATTAAAAAATAATGTTCGCTACTGACATCTTTACTCCATTCATCTTATTAGTGAAAGATTTGGAAAACCTACCTTTCTCGGTAAGCCTATTACTGCCATCTTCATCTCACGGAAGGCAAATTTGGATGGAAGTGTAGTTGCACAAATTACGGAAAAGTGCAGTTAATGTCCTTCCAATTTAATGTCTTTGTAGCTGTTCCCGCCAAATACACAACATTAATTTTTTTCCATGAATATTCGGCTGGTATGGCCAGGTGGTCCCCATGATTTCTTCTTTTTTGGTTTATCGTAGTGGATCCATTTTGCATCACCAATGACTATGCGATGCAAAAAACACTGTTTACAGCATTTCACCCGTACTTCAATTCACCGTTCTTCATTTTGAAATCATTTTCAACTACTTCTCTTACTTAAGGCATCTTCTTAAGGCCTTACCATATGCTTCTAAAGTGTTGTTCAATTTGGGTGGGTCAATATTGAAATGGAATAAAACAAGCTGTCTGTGCGGAATTAACGAAATTCTATGTATGCCATTATTTAGAGAATATAGCATTGTTCAAATGTCCGCCGCGGTTTACAACAGTGGCACGGATCTGAGTGGTCCAACTTTCAATGGCTCTGATGCATAGATTCGGCTAAATTTGTGCGAGGCTATTGGTCATGTCAAAAAAGGAAAAGTCTAGCGGGATCCAATCGCATGATCTTGGTGGCCAATTCACCCTCAAACTGTTGGAAACACATGTCGTTACCTCTATATCGTTCAATTTGGGCAAAAATAAATCAGTTAGTCATCATCAACGTCATTTTCAAAAAAGTACAGTCAATTGACGCCGCTAGCCCAAAATTGCACCAAACAATAACTTTTTTTGGATGCATTGCAACCTGGTGAACCTCGTTTGGGTTGGCGTCGTCCCATATACGAGAATTTTGCTTGTTAACATAGCCAGCCATTCATCCAAATATGTGCCTCGTCGCTAAAGATAATTTTTCGGCCAATATTGGGGTTCTCTTCCAAACGATCCGAAGCCTAGTCAGCGAACAAACGACGTTGTATCGTTGTATGTGGTCACCAACTTTGAACTCCTGAGTCAGTTGGATCTTGTACGAGTGTAGGCTCAAGTCCCAAAATTCGCCAAGTTGAAGTCTGTGAAAGACCGAGTTCTTATGCACGACGAGGAATTGACTATCTCGGGTTCTCCTGTACACTTTCACGAACCGCGGCAATGTTCCCGGCCGATCTGACGGTTCTTTGTCGTACGAGTGTTGGTTGTTTGTTTACCTAACCGGTTTTTGGCCACCAAACGTTGGTGGAAAAAATCACCAGATTAAACATACGCCGCCAAACCAACATGGCCGCCATAGGCTGCCAACAGCGAGCCCAAATTGAAAAACCCTTTACATGCAATCGATGCGCCTCAGATGCAGATTTCTTCAAATTATTTATTTATTTATATTGAAATAAGTCTACAAGTTTGACTTGAAAAAAATACAAAATAAAATAAATCCTCGTTGGATTTGAAAATTTGAAATATAAAAGTAAGCCTAACCTACCTTTAAAATTATCTTTAGTTAAACAAAAATCAAATAAATAGTCAATTCTATTGAAACTCTTACACATCATCTTCACTGGTTCATTATCACCATAGTTGGTTCTGTGTCTATCTAAGTGGAGGAAGTCATGATCTCTTAGTTGTCTACCAGGAACCTTTATTTTAATTGACTTTGGCACATCCGGTGCTTCGATTATGCCTAGTAGGATAAACCCATCCGTCTTTCCAGGTCAATTAGCATAAAAACTTCTTTTGAATTTTCTCAATACTTTGGATATGATCTTCCTAGAACGGACACCACACTTTTACGGCATATTCCAGCTGGGATCGAATTTATTGTTTCCACATCAAAAATCTCACTCGTCCACCGTTTCACAAAACCGAGTATGCAGTTCGCTCTAGCGATGTACAGCTCAATGTGCTTAGCAAGCTCATGTTTTCAGCGAAAGTAACATCTAGGTTTTTACTTTCAACTACTACCTGAACGAGTACACCATTTATCGTGTACCCTTGTGTAACATGGTTGGCTTTTCGGTGAAATGATAGATATTTGCACTTTCCAATATTGAGACTCAGAGTAATAAACTCGCACCATAACGCTAGGTTGTCAATATACAGGAAGATTTTATTGGCATCGTCGACTGACTCGAGGGCTTTGTAGATTTTGAGGATCAGGATATCGGAATGATTTATTACTTCAGTAATACCATTAATGCCTTGTGGTACACCAGAGGTTGCTTTTATTCTATTCGACGTTTTACCTCCTATTTATATATATATATATATATATATATATATATATATATATATATATATATATATATATATATATATATATATATATATGTTATTATATTGCTCAATTAAGATTTGAACCAGGACTGACTGGAAAATCCAAGCTTGAAAATGTGTTCCAAAGTTTTACAATGGCTGATGGAGTCGAAAGCTTTTGCAAAGTCGATGTAAATTACGTCAACTTGATGTCCTTCTCAATTTCTATAATAGAATAGCTAGTAAATTATATGAGATTTGTAGATACTGATCTTTTAGGCATAAGGCCATGTTCATATTGTGCTTTGAATGAGTTGCTAGTAATAACTAGTTCAAATAATTTAGGTATAGCAGATATAGGTAGATGAAATACCTCTGTAGCAAGAAACATCATTTCTAGATCCAGTTTTGAAAATAAGCGTCGCTCTAGTTATTTTCCACTTTTGCGGAAATGTTGCCAATTTTAATAACTGATTGAACAAAATGCTTAAAGGAATTGCCAAATTATTAAACAAAATTAAAAATGAAACCGGAATACCATCAGGACAACATCCTTCTCTGAATTCTCGCTGGATGTCTTCTAGCTCGATGTGTTGAGTAAATATGAATGTACTATATTCACTAGTGGTTGGATCTTTATAGTTATCAATGTACTTTGCTTTATAAATAAATTCGAAAAACTCAGCAAATATGTTGGTTATGATCTGTGGACCACAACTCTTTTCATCATTAAATTAAATCCAAGATGGGGAACCTGGACCATCAATCAGTTTCGCGTTTGGTTTTAAAAAATTTACAAAAGTCTTTAGATTGCGAATATATAGCTTCTGTATCTCAGTTCATAAGCCTTGCCTTTTTGTTTTTAAGACTGATAAATTGATCGTCATACCATGGAGGATATTTGTTTGGTTTGCTCATAGACACGGGAGTGAATAAATCAATTCCTTTAAATAGATGTGTGTAACATTTTCCACATTTACATCTATTTCGTTGCTGTTAAACTCGGCATTCCAATTTATTTGCTCAAAATATTGTTGTAAGTTATTCGAATTGGCCTTTCTGAAGTTGTAATATGGTTTCCGGTTTTGGTAATTTTGGAACCTGTTATTCACATTGGTTTCCAATATTATTTCTATTGCTTTGTGGTGAATATCATTAATTACTAAAGGTGTTGGTGGTTCTTCTGTTTTTAATAACAACTGGTTCGGTAGTAAAAATAAGGTCCAAGGTTCGGCCTCGCCCATTTTTTAATTCGCAGATTTGGCATTATCCGAATTATCCGAATTCACGTTTACAGGCATAATCGCGTTGGATTCTTCATCATAAATCTTAAGCAGTTTTACTTGGCTAAAAAGTAATAAATCTCCAGAGAGCCTCGTATTACAAAAGTGGAAGTTAACATTTCCGTTAGGAAGATAGCATATTAACAATCCCGGTTGAGACATTGTTAATGAATGGCCGATTTTACGTCAGCAAATTGGGTTGGCCTTGGTAAATATTACTACAGATCTTTTGTTTTGTTATGAAAATCGAATGCAATTTTTCTTCTTTTCGTTTTTTAACAACACAGATTGAGCAAGATTTTGGTGTGAGCATAAACATTGTAGCCATCTACTGTTTTCAAATGGAATGAATTTTAAATTAAAATTAATAAAATATTAGAAGAGGATTTAAAAGGCAATACCAGTCTAAAAAATTTAGAAATTTTATCCAATAAGTCTTCAATTGACGGTAAGTTGTTTTTGTTTATTTCTGGTAAGAAAATTATTTTTATAATTTTAATTGATTTATGTGTTAAAAAATATGTATTCTAACCTTAGCTTCTTTATTATAAAAATAATTTTCGATACTTTATTTTATTCTATTCTATTTTGTTTCAAATTTTAACAACAATTAAAATTTAAAATGTTGAACAAAATTTCTGTATGAATGGTATTTAAAATAAGTAAGCTAAGAAATAATTATAACTATCAATATAACTTATTATAATATTTCTATAGATACAAAGCATTACCTAACTTTAATTTTGGTGCACGCAATTCTGGTTCCTACGACAATACGGTACGAAAAAGGATCGACGACAAAACAATGGAAACAGTCTATTTCAAATTCAGAAAATGCCTTTGTAAAGTTAATCCCGGTAACTTAAACCAGATAATAAGTTATACAATCATTACTTACAAGTTTATGTTTTCCTACAGGAAACCACGTTTGTTGAATCGGAACTGAACAAAATAAAGGAGGATCGCAGTAACAAAAACTTAAGACTTCAACCTTTTATAATAGCAGTTGGAACATATTTTAATGATTATCTATAAACGACATCGTCATTTTTACAAGCAGTTGCGAAGACATTTTTCATTTTCCATGTGTTGAATATTCATTATCAGCAACAGTGTGTACAATTTAGGCAACTCATTGAAGTATATTTTGTTATTTTTAAAATTTCGAAGTCAACTAGTGCACTGAGTGCATTATTAAATAATCTCGTAACTAATTTGAACAACTAAAGTCAAAATGTTTGATAATATTAATAATTACATACTCGTAAATCATTTGAAGTATTATCATAAATTTGGCGATTCTCAATTTTTAATGTACGCAATGTCCTCAGAGTTTTCAATAAATATACTCCTTAAAGCGTCATTTAATCAAACAACATTTACATATTTTCCAGACCGGCAACAAAATAAATGCTACGGTCAATGAATCTCAAAATATTTTAAATGAAAGTTGTGCGTTAAATCTTCTGCTTTTATTAACAATCATAATATATCTACTAAAGTTGAAATTAAAATATCAGAAGAACTTCATTCTAATAAAAAATCATTTGAACCATTGAATTTAAAAGAAACAAACGAAAATATAAATGAAACTGTTTTAAATTTTGTATTAGGTCTTTATAGGATGCCCACTTTAAATAAAAAAATTATTAGTGAAATTATACACGACGTTAAAGATTTGTTTGAAAATTTATTTATTAAAATTAAAATCCGAATATAAATTTAATTTTTTTTTAAAAGAGTTAAACATATATTTTGATCCGATTAAATGTATTATTGACGATTCTTTGACCGTAAATAATTTACATAAATCTAATGACTCTAAAACAAAATCTTTCCAAGTATTGCAGAGCAGCCACACATTTTCCAGTCAATGATAAACTACCAAGGTTCAGCGTGGCGTGAAAAATCGATTAAAATGCTTGGTAAAATATGCATTCCGTACCTGCTTTATCAAGATGATTTGGAAATTAACAACCCGCTTGGTGCGAAAAAAGGTTTGCATAAATTATCAACTTTTTACTTGACTTTCCCATTACTAGACTGCACAATAGCTTCAAAGGTAAATCATTTTTTACTTGTATGCCTAACAAAGCATTATCGCCACGGGAGTATCGCTAACTTTAAAACTCTTTGTGAGCTACTTAAAGATCTTGAGGAGACGGGAATTATTGTAACTGATAACAGTACCAGCTACAAAATTTATTTAATACTAGCTACACTTACGGGTGACAATCTCGGATTAAATGCCATAATGAGTATCAACAAATCTTTTTCTTCAAATTATTTCTGTAGAATATATAAAATGGATAAGAACACTGCAAAATTTGAAGTTAAAGAAAATGTTACGCTTCACAAGAATCACAAGAAACTGTTATTCTGAAACTGGAATTAAAGAACAATGCATCTTTAATGAAATAGAATCCTTTAGCACAACGGAAAATATTGTGGTTGATCCACAACCTCTTCGAAAGTATTTGTCATTATGAATTGAGTGAAATTTTAAACTGCTTCTTAAAAGAGAAATTTATTAGCTTGAAAGTACTTAATAATAGAATAGTTAATTTTAAATTAAAAAAACTAGAAGGAAAAAACGTTTCTGTAAAAATATCCTTAGATAATATTAAAAACAAAAAATTTAATTTTTCAGCTTCTGAAATGAAGTTATTAATTATTTATCTCCCTTTGATTATTGGGGATTTAATTCCAAATGATCATCAAGTATGGAATTTTTTACTAATACTTATAGAACTTATTGAAACTTGTTTACTTCCCAGCTTTAAGGAGCAAGACCTATTGAAATTCAAAGATTTAAATGAGCTGCATCATCAAACATATTTAAAAAAAAATTAACGTTCATTTGGTGCCAAAACATCACATGATTCTTCATTATCCCCATGTAATCACAAAGTTAGACCCACTAAAAAAATTTGGACAAATATTGAATTTCACGGTTCTATTGCACAAACTAATTTTGATTTTTCAAATGCATTTAGTAGTAAAAATGTAAAATATAATAATAAAAAGTTTTCTGTTAACGAGTTAGTTTTACGAAATATTGAAAATGAGTTAAAAAAAATTCTAAATATTTTAAGTTTCAATAATCGAACTTGTTTATTTGCGTATTTGTAAAAAAATTAATGTTAAGGAGAAAAATAAACATTTTAACTGTCTAGTTTTAAATGCTGATAATGATAATAATAATTGTTATATTATTTTTGATATAACGCATTTGAGTCATTATTCGACGCGAATTTCATTTTTACTTTAGTTTACAAAACTAAAACAATAATTGATTGAATTGTTTTTCTTAATGGTTTTCAGAAACCGCAACTTATACCCACTTATAATCACGTCCGTTACTGACCTTGAAAATTTCAAGATAATCCTACCGTTGTGATTGGCGCTACAGGCTCATAATTGAATGGGCCAATACATTTGACGGGGATTTGCTTCAATAATTCCAGGAAGTAAAGAGTTCTGGAAACCAAACCTAATAGTAACAACTTGTCATTATACTCGTCATTAGTAAACCTGTTTTTAACCACTTGTATTTATGTCTTTTACAAACCATACAAATTGAAATCCAATAACCGTTGTGACTAGCACTAATAACTGGCATGTATAGTATATTTTCTTTAATGTAATTAGATTTGAAATTTTTCCGATTGAATATGTCTGGGCTCTGAATATATTTTTTTCTTTCCATGCAATATGTTTTATTACAAGGTTTTAATTTTTCTTGGGCTGAATTAGAGTCAATTTAGATAATTTTAGTAAAATCCTGGGATTGTATAAACATACAACTTTAGAGTTGTCTGATTCAAAAAAATCTGGGATGACTTTCTGGGCTAACTTCGCATATATATTTTTTAGTTGATTAATATAAATAATTTGCTGTTTACCAAATTAAATTGGGAAGCTGAAAATCAGTCATTAACTTTAGCAAAATGATACACAGTTTTATATAAATTTATTAATCTTTTTTTTCTGTGTTAACACATTGAGTCGAAACGCTGACGTATCATAAAACGAGGGTCGGTCAAAACAACAGTTACGCTGTCCGTAACGGGATAGCGAAAAGAACCAAATCTTTTAAAATTATAATAAATAAAATAATGTCTTTTTTGGGAAACCAAGTTGCCGATTAAAGCCATTTATACTGGAGGAACTGCCTGGTCATCGCGTTACATATCTCTTGACTTAAAAAGTTTGAATCGTACTTGCACCACCCGTTTACCAATTACACCTCTACACTGTATTATTATATTACATCTATCTGGTCGTCATTTTTCCTGCATCACTACAATAACCTTATTGATAAATTCATTCAGCTGTTTACAACTCTGAACATAAACGATACACATAATTGCAACAAATTTGACATCTTTGTAGCAAAAACAGATAGATATTGTAATCTTTTCACAACAAACCAAAATACAACAAATAAAATTAAACGACAGAACTTTTACCCATGCCTCCCTTGGGGGTGGTGGTGGTAGTGTTGTCCCCAATCACATAATAATTCTAGATTCGTTTAAAACAAAACAGAAAAAAAAATATTTTGTCAGTATCATCATCTTCATTTTCATGAAAGCACATATACAACACGAGAAAATAAGAAAATGGGAAGATCATTAAAGAGGATTACAATATATGATAACAGTAGCAATAAGGACGAAAGCGGGAAGAAATAGTTGAAAAGGCAACTTTGGTATGTATTCTAACGTTACCCGAAATAATAGAAAAGTTTTTCTTCTTTATATCTCTAGGTATGCATTGCACATACGGATCTCTTTCGACTTCGGGATGGAATAAAATTTTATTGAAATTGTTATGATGATACCTTTAAATTTCATAACAATGTCTTAAGAAATATACGAATCTATATAAAGGGTGATTTTTTTGTGGTTAGGATTTTCATGCATTAGTATTTGACAGATCACGCGGGATTTCAGACAAGGTGTCAAAGAGAAAGATGCTCAGTATGCTTTGACATTTCATAATGAATAGACTTACTAACGAGCAACGCTTGCCCGTTGGGCCCTAGAAAAGTTGGCAGAAAATCCGCTTTTTTATCGACAAATTTTGTTCAGCGATGAGGCTCATTTCTGGTTGAATGGCTACGTAAATAAGCAAAATTGCCGCATTTGGAGTGAAGAGCAACCAGAAGCCGTTCAAGAACTGCCCATGCATCCCGAAAAATGCACTGTTTGGTGTGGTTTGTACGCTGGTGGAATCATTGGACCGTATTTTTTCAAAGATGCTGTTGGACGCAACGTTACGGTGAATGGCGATCGCTATCGTTCGATGCTAACAAACTTTTTGTTGCCAAAAATGGAAGAACTGAACTTAGTTGACATGTGGTTTCAACAAGATGGCGCTACATGCCACACAGCTCGCGATTCTATGGCCATTTTGAGGGAAAACTTCGGAGAACAATTCATCTCAAGAAATGGCCCGGTAAGTTGGGCACCAAGATCATGCGATTTGACGCCTTTAGACTATTTTTTGTGGGGCTACGTCAAGTCTAAAGTCTACAGAAATAAGCCAGCAACTATTCCAGTTTTGGAAGACAACATTTCCGAAGAAATTCGGGCTATTCCGGCCGAAATGCTCGAAAAAGTTGCCCAAAATTGGACTTTCCGAATGGACCACCTAAGACGCAGCCGCGGTCAACATTTAAATGAAATTATCATCAAAAAGTAAATGTCATGGACCAATCTAACGTTTCAAATAAAGAACCGATGAGATTTTGCAAATTTTATGCGTTTTTTTTTAAAAAAAAGTTCTCAAGCTCTTAAAAAATCACCCGTTATATATACATTCTTGTGTACAATAATAATAAGACACATGCGCACATTATTTATGTGCTACACAGGAAAGTAGAAAATGTGTTACTTGTGTGTGGTGCGCGGAGTGCGGTTTTAGTTATCATTTCACAGTAATTTTCTTGATGATAATTTTCGTTTTGTGTTCAGCTTATCTTCAGTGTACACGTGATTTTATAATTTTATTGTTATCCATAATAAAAGTAAATTGTCTTATATAATGGTAGGGGAGGCTCGCACAAAAATGGGTATCGTATACATGCGGTTGCAGTTTAATCACTCAGTTAATAAAATTCAATTAAACTAATTAAAACAACAAAAATTTGTTTGTGGCCGATAAAAAAGACATCAAGTTTGGAGACCATTAAAAACTTTATTGTTGTATTTATTTTGTACAACACAATGGAATTAATTTGATTGAATCGAGGGTGGCGATACAGAATGATGGTGCGGTGCGGTTTACGACCTAAAAGCTTATTTTAAAGAGCTTTGCTCCCCTAACGCATGAAATCGTGGTACAGAAGCTGTTTTGATATATGCCGGAAATTGATCAAACTTGTGGTTTCAACATACGTCGAGTTTCTCCTAAAACCATTCACTAGCAGCAATATGAAGAGGAGATACACACAGTACATCGTTATTTTGTTGGTTAGGTTGTTTGTTTTCATTTTTATTTTTATCACACAGTTAAAACGATAAATCTACGAAAATTAATGCTTTATGTACATATATACTATATATATACATAACATATAACGAGAACGGTTAAACGAAGGGAGAACGAATGTACAGCATAAAATTATAGTTTGGTTTACGGGATACGATACAATGTGAAAATAAATTACATCGCATATACAGAAAGCACAATGACTTATGTTATCAGCTACCAGATGGTTTCGTGTTAACAGGGAAGTAATTAAGTCAGTGACATAATGATCGTTTATTAAATTTATTTAATACACAATTTATGGGATTTGTCCCTATGCGGACGGTTTATAATTTAAACGAACCCAAACAGAAGTTCTCATCGAGCTTTATTTGTTAATAACATATACACGTAAACTATATACAGATAATTGATTTCAAATATCAATTTGCTTTATACTAGAAAAACAAGTGTACGAAGTTATCCCAGGAGTTCACCCCATAAAAAAATTCGTCAGGTAATAGTAACTTCATCCACCCTAGGTTCCAGGAAATTATTATTTTTGGATTGAACAATTAATTTAAATTACGTAAAGCGCCACATCGAATTGAACCTTTTGCACAAATCATAATATACCTATTGTTTACATCCGGAATAGTGCAGATACCGTAAGTAGGAGCTAGTTTACATTTTCATTCCCACTGTTGCAAATTTGTCGACCGCGCCACCACTCTAGATTTTGGATTTAAGGATGATCAACTTACTGATTTATAGAAAATATATGAAAGTGTTGCATTCCCATTGCAAAAGTACTTAATTCACACAAAATAAAATTTAACACGTGATCTTCAAAATCATCAAAATTATTTTCAGACTTATTTTGACACCGTGCTAACTTACTTGACCAAACACTGTTACACTACTAGAATTTCGAGAAATTATTTCCAATGGCAATCAAATTAATTCGAACTGTCAACATACAAATTTACTTGACCAAGTCAAACTAAATTTTAGCACAATCACAACCGTACCCGAAGTGCGTATTGGAGGGGATGAAATTAACCAAACGTTCATCCCCCGACTAACAGTTAGAAGTAGTAGATGTCGCAAGCAACTCATATTCGGAATTGCTCAAGAGGTCACTAGCCAAATAGATTTCGTAGAACTGTTTGCTGGAAACAATTTTTAAATGTTCCAGTGCTTCATTTTCATAATCTTCCATCAACAGTAAAAACCGCTAGTGGCCCGTTAGAATCGATTCTTGTAATGTCTGCATTTCAGTCATTTTCGCAGGTCAAACCAGTGTTGTGCGTCTACGCGTATTTCCGAATTGTCTACATGTTGGTGTCGAAAATTGATTTTTGAGTAGACAATGTCGAGAATTGGTAGAATATGTAGACAATTCGTAGACATTGTAGATTATTGCTATTTTGTGGTGGTTTCCATTGTTTTCCTATAGGAGGTCGTCAACTTTATAGTTTTCCTGTTGAAATTGGGGTTTATCTATATTTTAGAAGTTAAAATTCAATTTTTATAAAACAAATAGGTAAAATTGAAATATCTTGGTCAATCGATGTCTTTGATCAATTGATGAAAATAGTAATAGCTTCTGCAACTTTCATACCAGGCGTTTACACGATCCTGTAATATTTGCTGATTTTTAGTACCGATTTTAATTGGCATCCTTCGATAAGCAATGTAATGTGTAAAATTGGAATATAGAAATTGATAGTTTTCGTTCTGGTTGAAAGCGAGTTAGGTTTGTAATGAGATCAAATAAATTGTCGGTAGCCAATGTACTTTCCTGAGCTTAATCGATTATCATATCGCTGTACGAGGCTAAATTCGACTATGGTTTAAAAGAAATTCTCTGTGCCAAATGTGTCTTCTGTATGAAAATTTTAACGTCGGTTTCTTGAGCAACCAACATAGATGGGGTTACTACAAAACTTAGAATAAATGAGTTTTTTGGTGTTACTGATTTTGGTTTCGTTTTGACCAAAATTAAACAAAAACAATGTGAAGTACCGATATGATGACCATGATAAGTTTGGGGGTAACCGATTATTGTATCTGGGTTTTGCAGAGTAAAATTGTTTGATAACTGTGACTAATCTTGTTTTCCACAAGAATACAGGTGGGGATTTTTAGTGCAAGCAATATCCATTTTGTTCAGGTTAGCTCAGGATTGAATTCATTATTATTTATTTGGATTTCCCGGTATTTTTTCACTGGAGCTAATTTGCTTGAAATATGGAGGGGGGCTATCTTACACGAACACGAACCGGAAACTGAAACATCAGAACTCTAACAGAAGCAAGCTTCAAAGAGCACAGTTAGAGAAAGAAATACAAAATATTACAAAATCAAAATCCCCGGCTTCAGTGATGTGAAAATTGTGACGAAATAAACATAATCGAAGGAAATAATCTGTATATTCACTGAACGCGGTGAAATACAGATAAAAATTTGATTAATATTTTCAGATTAGAAATTTATCGTAATCATTAATAGTGAAAAAAAACCTGTTAAAAGGAGTTGAACTAAGTCGTTGAATGCAATTTTAAAATTCAAAAATTATATCTCCAACGAATCAGCCAACCGCCCTGATTTTTGTAAAAAGCAAACTAAAATAAAGTTAGAACATACTTTCCGTTTTGATTTCGGTTTAGGTGAATTATTCATAACAACCGGAGGTTTTAAATTTAAACATGTTTGCTGTCAATATAAAATTACAAAATGAAATAAAAATAAATCATAACCCGGATTAATAATTAAGCTGGTTAGCAAGAACAAAAGACAAGCTAGGCTAGACACCACACGAAAAACGTATCAAACCTGATATCTTGACATAAATTTTATATAATTAGCCGAGCCACGAGTCGCTTCTGTTGTCATCATAAGGCCTTTGAACGTAGTGTCCTTTACATTTCGTTTACATTTCGTTTCCTCACTACTACTACTGGTGCTCATCTTCCTGATCATTTATAAGACCTTTAGAAAAATCGTCGATACCAATCCTCCTTATTGCGATCATTACGTGCGAATAAAAGTACACGTGTGTTATCACCGCATGGCACTATATTGGATTTGGTATTTTTACTGTGTTCCTGAGTTTCGGAAATTTTTTGCAACAGTGTTACATCCTCAAACTACATCATCAAATTCTTTTGTTTCACTATTTTCGCTGTCCATGCGATGCGGTTCTATCGGTTGATCGCTACCAGTGGTGCTGCTCGATACACTCTCATAAGTTTTTGATCCATTATTCAAGTCTTTGGCATCGAAGTTTATACGATCCAGATTTCCATCCACTGTATTTTTTATCGTCAGATGAATTGGATATTTACGTGAAAAATGACGTTTGTGGGCTAAACCGCGCTGGCACATTTCAATGCGACAGTCGAGTATGTTATAAATGTTGTGTTTTGTGAGTTGAACGTCCTTCTTCTCGACTTTCTTTAACTGGTCCGCCATTGTTGTTGAGAATTTCGACTTTGTAATGTTTTATTTGAAGCAAAGAACGCACTAGTGGAATAGAAAGCAGTTAATAGTAGAATAATCGTTACAAGATTCCATTCAAAAATACAAAACACAACCATAACTAACATTCAGTGATATGCTCCAACAAAAGACGCAGCTGAAACAATGATTAAAGGACACACAGATACGATCAAGATAATACAACGAGATTTCATTGCCAAAATTGGAACAGATATAACACCAACCTAACAACCACCAATGAGTAAACAAGCATTATAGACTCTGTGCGTAAGAATAATGGAGAAAGACTCATCTACTTCCACGTCACAAACCAGCCATTCATATGAGGCAGTAAATTTCCACACAAATAATTTCAACACAAAAGTATACACAAATGCACTTGGACATCATCTGATAGCAGAACAACGAACCACATAGATCACGCAATGATCAACAAAGAATTTCTCACGTTATTACAAGATATCAGGATAATGAGTGGTATAGATATTCACAGCGACCACCGCCTGCTATAACATCCCAATTCAAAAGATGCCGACACAAGTAACACATTCTGCAAAGCTCAGCCTCCAAACCAATGAAGACGCAGCCATCAATGTAGAGCAATAGTGGAAACAAATCGAAGAGGCCTATATCGAAACAGCTACCAACACCACCCATCTATGATAAAATTTGGATGAAAATTGAAGAACGCCGGCAACTCAAGTTGAAAATGTGCCAATAAAATTCGTCGGAGTACAAGGTTCACGCCACGATAAAACTTGAAAATGGCCGTAGAAAATACACTGAAAACATTCTCGCGTACTCCATCAATCAAAACAGGTTTCGATACACAAATATTCGAGTTAACAACTGGTGCTAATAACGAAACTATTAACATCCAACGGAGCTGGAAGTCCAGCAATGCGAAAGTTAGTGGTGTCAGTGCTAAAATGACGAATAACAAGACATGAAACTAACAATAAACAAGTCGAAGTATTCAAAGGAGACATATCGACAACTGCAAGAGCTCTAACAGCAATGATAACAGAATTGTGGAATCCCGGTGGAATACCGAGAAAATAGAAAGAAGGCTTGACTATAACGATTCCCAAGAAATGTGACCTAAGAGAATGCAAAAATTGGCAGGTTATATCCCTCCTCAACATAACATATTATAGCAATGGTCATCTTATAGATAAAATTTCACCGACGGTCAACCCAAAAATTAGAATGGAACAAACTGGCTTAACACAACGACCACAGGCATCATTATGGAGCAGTCTAATGAATTGAATTCACCATAGTACATATTATTCGTGGACTTCGATCAGTAGTTTTACATTCGACACAAGAATTTCCCGTTGTTGTATAAATGAATGTAGAAATTGACAGGAAGCTGGCAATGGGAGAACCGATTGGTAAAGACTGCTTGTGCCTCGCTCGATGCGCGAACATTGAATGGGGTGATAGTACTGGATTATTTACCTTTCAGCAACGGGTTTCTAAACGTTGAAGAGCATCTATCTGGTTTTATTAGAAAAGGTAGCTCGACTTTTAAAGAATGCATGCCTTACTATTAATATCGAATATTTGTACTAAGGAAGTGCTCTATCTTGGGTATGAATAGATGGTTATGGTGTATGAAAGGTCAGTCCCGAGAAGATTGTTCGCGTCATTTTAGTATAACGGAGCTTGTGTGTTTTGTAGCCGTGTTGATTGTAAAGAAATTACGGTTATAGATTGAAGACTTTCCTTTTACGATCTTAATTGGTCAGCCAAGCTTAAAATGGCTTATGAGTCAAAAGTAGTTTACAGGAAGGCTTCTCACTAGAGTTTCCAATTATTTTTTTTTAATTAAAGAAAGTATTAATTGTCCAATGGATTTAATGTCCTTTGAAGATCAATTAATACCCTCCATTTCATTCACGCATACGCCACCCATTCACACAATGACAGTGCACCACCTGCACATTGCAAACTCCATGTCAACCTGTACACTGACATAGACGGCGGGCTAGCACTGAATTCTGCACTCCAACAGAGGGACTTAGTTGTGTTTATTAAGCTCTTTATTAGCCTCTGGTGGGATTCAAACCCAGTACCTCCCAGTACAAGTGCTGAAGCTTTAACCACTGCATCAGTTGTCTGGTATTAGTTTTAACTTCACAATTAAACATAAAAATGGTAGCGAAATCTTAGTTTTAAGATGCGCTTTCTCGGCAATGGATGAAATTAAATCTATGAATTTTAATCTTGTAAATCGTACTCCAAAGGCATCGAAAGTGAAACAAATCACGCCTCGAATATGAAAGTAGTTACCAATCGAATATTTATTAAGCTTGGAAATTTTGACGATTGTCAATGGATATCTCCCATTGGAAGTTAGTTGTTCCATCTAGTATGGTTCAATCGATTATCATAAATTCGCATTGTAAACCTACTTCGGCACATTCAGAAGTACATAAAACTTTAGAGCTTTTCGAAGTTTTACTGTTGGAATCAAATCTCAAATGACAAAAACAATTTTGTATCTCGACGTGGGCCATGTAAAATTACTAAGCCCGTAAAAATTGTTGTCGTCTTCCAATTACTCACCCGTGGGAAAAGCTCTATACAGTTTTTCTTGGGCCCTTGGTCGACGTAATACATATTTGTTTGTAGTATTGGATCAGGATTCTCGATTTGCATTTCTTGACCTTAAGCGGGACGCATCCACAAGAAAGGTAATACAATTCTTGGAAAATAGTTATCTATGTATTTTCTGTCCCGGAAGTAATTTTAAGTGAAAATTGAAAACCGTTTAGTTCGACCCAATTCGCAGATTTCTTATTAAAATTTAGTGTGAAGCAAGTTCTAACTTCAAAATATTCACCAAGTCGAATTGGGCTGATCAGATTCACGCAATCGAAATGTTACGCAACAGAGTATGAACCAGTCTCTGCATTTCACAGCATTTGGAGATCATTATATTGGACATGGATCATATTATTAGCGGTTGCACATACTTAAATTACTGAATGACCATGAAGTTGAACTTACCAACTATGATGATTTGACATTGGTAGAGAGAAACAGGTTGGAAAAGTTAAGGAAAGCGCTCAACCAAAGCTCTCATGACTATAACTTGCGTACCCATCCTCGAAATAATCTAACCGTAAGCTTGGAGTATTAAATTTTTGAGTTTTAAATTGAAACCCTTGTAAACATTTGTGCTAAGGAAGCGATAAACACCGACAACAAGAAAGCCACCAAGGCTTTTTTAATATTTGCAATCTTTTCTGGGCTCGAAGTACCCCCAACTCTTTCGCACTTCGCTTATTTATATCCTTCTTACGCAATTGACTGCCAAATCGAGGACGTACGGATATTAGGGCCGATTTTGTCACCATCTGCACATTGCACAGCTCCATGCCAGCCTATACATGAGTTCTGCACTACGACAGGGGTCATAGTTGTATTTCATTTCATCCCAGATCGTAATCTGCTGATGAAAATTCCCATTTGTCCCTGCCCCTATCGAGATTCGAACCCGGTACCTCCCGATCCAAACGCCAAAGCTTTAACCACTGTGCCATTTGGTCGGCCGCCAAGGCTTTCGAGTTGAAAATTTTCTATCTCAACTTTTATTAATTGGTTGTATCGGTTGTCAATATTTCTAAAACATCTGCTTCAGCATTGAAATACAGACGGTGATTTGATGGTGTTCCGTATTTGCATCGAACTCGACCTTAGCTGTCCCCGAATGAGTTACCTTAGCTGTCCCCCGAAGGAGCCGTCAAATCCGTATTGTTGCTCCAAAATCAACCCCAAGAACGGGGGGAATTATCGGAGGAAATTATCCTCAGAAGCCTGAAGTCAAGGAATGTAAATAAAAGGCCTCCAAATCCTTCGGAATTCCAGATCGAATATTGAAGGAGTTTCCCAGTGATTTGACTTCAATATTAACTAAAAAATTTCTCTTTTCCAATAAGGAAGATAAATAACCAAATGCCTGGACGAATGCGATGGCACAACCAAGTTTGAAACGTGGTTGTAATAAAATTGATCTATTAAACTACTGGCCAATATCAATTGTGTCAGCCGTGGAATATCTTCGATTTAGCCAAATAATTTCAGAAAAACATTAAGGTTTTCGTGAAAGTGTTCCACAACCGATCTCTTGACGTATATCATAAACAATTGGAACCTCGCTCTAAAACTACGTAGAAAGGCCCTTGCAAACGCTTAGGATATATCTAAGGTTTTTTACAAGGTTTGGCATGAGAATCTCATATATAAACTTGTGACATACGGCTTGTCGGATAAAAGCTTTCTAATGAGCGAAAGATCTACATTGTGCTAAGCGGGAGATCATCAAACCCAACGGTACCCGCGTAGATGTTGAAACTTCGCCGAATTCCGATTTAAGTACAATACTAGAGTGAGGAAAAAGAAATCAGGTCATTGCTTTTAATGTGTGGTTGATGGCAGGACCTGCATAATTCTTCATTTCGCTTACTCCAGGAACGTAGTATATGCATACTCAATCTCGTATCATATCATATAGTATCTACCAAAGCACCTTTCAATAGGGACATGCAGCCATGTTGTTAAAGCAACATTTGCAAAATTTGTGGAGAATTATTCAGCAGTGTAGGTCAAATCATCTCTATCCTCACCACAACCATCTTGTTAACCGGTACGATAAATAATCAGCCAACACCCGTATATCGCCGAATCGCAAGATTAGCAGTAAACATCGCTGCTATGCCTGAGAGTGTATATACGGGAAGATCCGAGACAGTCAATTTCTCAAGAACTTAAGGTAAACAATCTTGGACAACGCCGTGTTTTCATTGATTGAGCTTTGGAGCAGTTGGATGTTGACCAAAATTTCGCCAAAAAAATC
This sequence comes from Nephrotoma guestfalica, assembly GCA_963691935.1. NCBI lineage: Eukaryota > Metazoa > Arthropoda > Insecta > Diptera > Tipulidae > Nephrotoma > Nephrotoma guestfalica. Next base: position 273,383,472 of record OY829914.1, on the reverse strand, counting down.
ATTTTTAGGGACGAAGTCCATTTTTGTATTGGGTCAAAAATGTAGGATTTGGGGCGATCATACAAATCCACATGAGGACACACCACCACCAAATGCATCCCGAAAGAGTCACTTTTGGTGCGGATTTTGGTCTAGCGGAATCATCGCATTGACATAACCGTCAATGATGAGTACTACAAATCGATGGTAAGCAACTTCTTGTGGCCTAAACTGGATGAAATGCATACGACGGCATGTGGTTCTAACCGTGAGATTGGAACATGGTTATCACGCGTGGAGGTGACGTGAACTAACTGGCCACCCAAATCGTATGATTTAATACCTGTAGACTTATTCCTTTGGAGTTATCTAATTGATGCCCTCAAAGTCACCATAAATTGGACCTACCGAATACGTACCAAAAAACAAAGCAGTAGCAACGTCATATTCTATACTTAATGCCATAAAATATTCTTTCAAATTAAAAAAATTGAGTGAATATCTCACACACAAAATGTTTTATTTACAATTAAAAATCGAGCGTCTTTATTGAAAGATCCTTTATTAAGTAAACTATCATTATGATTTCCTTTATTATTTGCTTCAATAATTGGCTTAAATTTAAAAAAATGTTATTCTTCTAATTTACAAGTAGACATGGGGTGAATTCGTTTGAGATGCTGCGTTGTTTGTTTTATTTGGTTTATAAACCAATTAGAAAGACCACGCTCATTTCTCCTGTAGCTTCCTTCAGTCGGCAAATTTGCTGCGATTGGGAATCATAGTTAGTGATTATAACTGTCAGAGTTCCTGGACCCAAAGCGCAATCCTTCAAGTAAATGTTGATACCAGCCTTAAATTTGTGCATTTATAGTCAATCGGATAAACGAAATCTTTTAGCGGTTTCCACTTTTTAAATGTTCGAGACATAAAATCGCACTTGGCTTCCTCAGTTTGAGGCCTACCGAAATCTTCACTGTAAACCTACCAATGGCGGTATTCTCTCCTTGAGTTTTACATAGTTCTGCAACATATCTGGAGTATTGTAGTCTGTCTGGATCTTTTGTATTATTATTTACATGCATTAATAAATTTTCTGAACCACGCATTCCTTTTGAGCATAAAAGCTCATTTATAAGGACGTGCGATTTTTCTCGTCATTTTTGCCAAATCTTTGTTTGTATTCGTGTTCCTTCAACGTTAAATTTAATTCATTTTACAGCTTCTGTTTTTTCGGCGGCTCAATACTATCAGCTTGTGATCTCAGTTCAACATTTGAGTTAACCAACTATGTAAAATGTAAGCTTTGAGAATCGTGTTTGAAAAACAAATTTTTAAAATTAATTAAATCAATTATGGAAAAACAAGTCTGATAGACTTGAAAGCCAAAGGCAACGTCTGGTTGTAGATAAAATCATTAATTTTGACATTTTAGAAAATTTTAACCAAAATATGGAATTTTTACTACCAACTTCCTCACGTCCAAGTAGTTCCTCTACTGATTTAAATGATTCCCAGTAGGCACTATGAAACAAAAGTATTGGATCTTGAAACTTGCAAGCAATAACTGTACGATTAAAGAGGCCATTAAGCCAAATTAAAATGAATCATTGATGAGGTCCATTTCTAAGATAGATAAAATACCGATAGAAGAATTGATCTAAGAGTTGTTTTCTAGTTAAGTAATTTAAATTTTCCATGATGCAGTTTGTTTCGCCCATGGGTGGGTCATTTTCCTACATTGTGTATATTATTTTTAACTGAAACTAAAAAAATACTTGTCCCTCGAGTATTTAAAAGGTAAGTAACTCTTACCTCCTTCTTTAATGTTGTCTATAGCAACTATTTCAGTATAAATATAGCATACGGGCTATATTTAAGCTCAAACTCATTTGTGTAGAACGTTAAATCTACGTATGGGTCCGTTTGCTTATAAAAATCGCACATCCTTGTGTCCCGTGTCCCCGCCATCATTAATCCATCCTGGATTGTACGACCCTATATCAACCATAGGACGACAATCATTGTTAGCATTTTTTAAACGACACATTTTCAAGACATTTCGGACCAAGCCCTCTCGAACACATTAAACCGTACGTCAATTAATTATCCGCACAATTCATAAACATCCTCAACTTATATTTCATTGCCAAGAAATTATCAATTTCATCACCAAAAAAATAAATTTATTTAATTATCAATCATGTCAATTAAATTTTGTGCTGCTGTATTTTTATCAAATTTATGATCTGTCAACACTTTTTTCTTTTCGTTTCATCGTTTTTCCTTAAAAGATTTCCTTTTTCTGAATGGAATTGTGTATATACTCGTATACGGGCGCAATTGTTGTACGAGAGATGAACGAAGAACAACAACACACAGTTCGAAAAGGAAAATATCAATTAATAATTTTTCCAAAAGTTAATTTCTACTTTTCTTTTCTATAGTTATTGTTACATTTCCTTTTGCACGATCTCACCCCTGCGTGCTTTGCCCCATCGCATCCTCCATGTCATCATAATATATACAAATATAATTTTTATTTGTTGTATTTTCATCTTGTGCTATTGTCTTAAAAATAAAAGAAGAAAGAAAAATCTATTCAATTTGTAACGGAAATTATTCAAGAAATGTAACAAAAAATGTTTCTTCCTTCCATAAATATTTCTATATATTATGTATGTTGTCTCTTGCCGACTTTATAGCACGGGTACGGGATTCTCTGGATGTTATTATTATTTTTATTATTATTGGCATTCAACAAAGTATAACAGGAGCAAAAAATATGAATTGTAATGGTGACGTGAAGTTAAATTCTCTAAGGAAATTGCATACAATAAATTTAACGTAAAATTGGTTTCAATCACAAGAAAAATCCACTTTGAAAAATCGAATCCCTTCTCACCTCATCTGAATGTAGATGTAGATATACCAAGTAATATATTACAGCCACTCATGTAAAATACGCACCTAGTTGTTTTTGTCGGTAGTATTGATGAGTTTTCTAATCCAATGTCTTTAAAACGAACGAAATAGAAATGAGGGTGAATTTTTTTCAACCCCTATATGATCCTGATAAAGCACTGAAACGATTATCACTCACAAACAAAAAAAAATTAAAATTAAATTTATCATCCAAAAAATTTTCTAATCTTCTCCAAAAATCTTAATTGGAAAAATATTGCATTTCTTAGCGATTGACTTTGGAATCTCGTTCACTCTAATTAAAATTACATCTGTCACCAAAATGAAAAAAAAAAAAGTTCAAAAATTTTTTTTTTGCCCTCAGTTTCATTCTTCCAGATGAAACTTTATCCGTTTTGAATTAATAAATAAATTTTTATTTTTTTTGGTATAACGACAGGATTGGGATCGAAATTTTATGACAATCAAATTGATTGGAAGGAAGGATATAAATATTATATTGGTGTAGGGGACGTAAATTAATTAGGTATGGCTATGGATATGGGTAAAAGGTTTACGTTAAAGTGATATAATTGTTATTGGTTCATCATGTGGTATTTGGTTATTGCACTCAACGGAGTTTTCATGGAAGAGCATGGTAAATATAAAGAAAAGTTTATAAAGCAATTTAAAGGTGTTCTGACAGCGGCAGAATCTCCTTTAATTAAACAACTTTAATTAAACAACCACGGTGGGCATGCCCGCTATGTGAGGCATGAATCTCGCCAATTTGTGCCCGATGCCCAATTCACCGAATTTCCATGTTTTGATGGCAATGTCTAGGCCGTCTCATCTTTTTTTTCTTTTCATTTTACATGCGGTAATCTAGGCCACTGCTCGTGCACCCCATCACCCACGACCAATGTACCTCTACTCGACTGAGCTGCTGGCACCTAAGCCGCATTGGAGTACAACCACGAGCTAAGGCAAAATTCTATGATCCAGTTTGACCTTCAGGCTCAACAGGCCTCCGCCTGTTTCAAGTGGCGCCCAAATGGGCCCAAAATTGGCCCAAATTCTTGGTATAAGTTGCCAAAAGATTCTGGAATCATTTATGAAACCCAAATTTAATTGAGGATTTCCTCCCGAAATTTCTTATATTGTATTATATGTAGGCACCACTGTTTCAAGTGGCGTTCTATACAACTCAAATTAACTTCAAATTAAGTAATCTCTAGTTGAATATGTAAAAGTGGAAAGACTTTTTCGGTGTGAGTGTGGCTGCGGTCCTGCCTTAGTGGCATACCTGACCAGATGCATTGTTGGGTCACACACACACACGGGAAAAGGTTTGTAATTGTCAAGTTTCAGTGCTGGATCCTCGTCTATTAGTTCATTTGTGGCATTGTCCCAACTCGCACTCCTAGCATTTGAAATTCGATGAGCCATTTTAACTATGTTTAATTACAGATTATTTATTAATTCACTCCACGGATTGTACGGTTTTCAGTACCGTGTACAACCAACAGTTTTGCTTTATTCTGCCAGCAAGGGAGAACGACACATTTCCCTGATGTAATGAGCATATCTCTTTCTTGGCCGGAGATATTTTCGGGGGTATAAAGGGCTGCTCATGCTCAGGTTATTAAGCGTGCTATTCTGTATCCTGGTTCTTAAAGCCGAACTGCCCCAAAATTTTAATTGTTCCGCTGTTAAATGCTTGTGGCTATCGGTAAGAAATTATCACGAGCCATAGGATAAGCTTGCCAGTTCTCTCATTGTTAGCTGTAGGCGCGTTCAGGATACAATGTGTTTAGCTGTCTAATCCGGTTTTCTATCAATGAACGGTGGTGATAACCGGCGAGTTATCATCCCCAATAGACACCAATAGCAATTGTTGTTAGAGGCCTGTAAAGGTCTTATCAACATCAGTTGACTTACATGGTAACGTTTTTGTTACCCACGTAGGTGAGCTCCTCTGAAGTCAGAGTAAGACTGCCA